>CM076581.1:244258297-244750009 GCA_034641835.2 Pinus albicaulis | reverse complement strand
TTACTCAAACCAAAATCATTGATCATGCATGTTAAGCTTTTTCTACCATATTTTAAGGCTTGGATTAGGTAGTTTGATAAAATTGGGCGATGTTGACTAAGGCTTGGATTTTAAGGCTTGGATTAGGTAGTTTGATAAAATTGGGCGATGTTGACTAATGTCCCTATAGAATCGAGGTAGAGGCAAGGGCTAGACAGGAGGAGAAGAATGAAGGATGATACTAGTGATGTGGATCTCAATATAAGTGATGGTGGAACATTGTTTGTGAAGGAGTGGTGGAACATGCTGTTGGAAAATGGAAAGTGGCAATTATTAATTCTTATTTTCCTTGACCTTAATATTTGCTTGTGAACTTTATTAATTTTCTTGACGTTCTTTAGTTAGATATTTTCATCAAACAAATATCAAGAACGAAACAACAACAACAAAGGACACAAAAATTAGGCTCTTAGCCAGGGCAAAACCCCTCCAAGGGGATAATCCAAAAAACTCTTTTCTTCTTATAGAATGTGCTTCAATTGAGACACAAAGACCCAAACCCTAGGCCAAGCACTCTTTCAAGTACCAAGCCAACCCTCCAACAAGTCCTCCACTAATTCTGCACCAACCAAATTCAATACTTAACTTGGACCTGCCAGCGTCAATATTGCAACTTGTCCTACAACTTCGACCCTGCAATTTCGACCTTGCAACATCTCCAGAAACCTTAATCCTGCTTCCTCTTGAGACCTTCCTAGAGCAAGACAGCTCCTAGTAAGGTCAATGAGGTCAAGGTTGGGTATTCTCTCTTCTAGCTACAAGATTATGCACTTCGTCCTACTGCAACTCGGACCTGCAACTTCAGCCTCTTTCTGCAGCACTAGAAACCCTAAAACTTCGCATGTGTGAGAGAGATAGAGCCCAAACCAAAGATTTTTTGTCCTTCTTTCTTCTCCTAGACCTTCGCTCTTCTTTTTTGCTTCTCTCGGCTTCAGATCGAACTTCTTTCTTGATAGATCAAACTCTTAAGTGAGTGCTAAATGAGGTTGAACTGCTTCTTTATATAGCCTTTCCAAGGGGTCAAATTCCCTCCTTTAGGACGACGTGTAACTGCCAGGGCCGACTTATACTTTTGGAGTTTCCAAGACTTTCTTCACTAAAAATAATTATTTTTTACGATTAAATTTTGCCCGAAATGGTCTTTTGAAGTTAAACATGATGTTGATTCCTTTGAATCATGACAATAAATCCTAAGACCTAACAAACCCTAGAAGCATGAAGAACATGCTTTTACATAGAGGACCATCAATAATGAACATGAAACCCATGCTTTAATAATAATAAATTTTTCTTTTCTTCTCTTGTTTGTTACATAGGATACATATTGAAATGAGTACACCAATTATGAAGATCAAAACTAGTTCAATTTTCTACACTCCCTCTTAACTAGGGAGGTATTCATTATTGTACAACCAGTACAACATCATTCTCAAATTGAAGAGTTTTCATAAGAAGAGTTGGATTGATTAGCTGATCTGTAAGCATCATTATCATGACCAACACTGTCTCTGCGGCCTAAATAGACAAGCTTTTCTTTAATCAAGAGCAATATGCTGGGAGGTTTTACATGTGATACCGCAGTACCTCTACAAGGTACATACCCCATCCATATGTTTACAAGGTATGTCCTTTTAGGACTATTCTTATCTTGGATCTCCATACCCGAGCCCTCAAAGAATATCAATCCTCTTCGACCCCTCTTCTCTTGGATACTTGTCACATCCTCAAAGAGTGTCAATAACTTTCCTTTCTTGGATGTTTTATCCTCAAGGAAACCACACATGGTTATCCAATTCTCTTCCATTCTTTCTTCATCACTTGAAGAAAAGAATACACAAGTGATGTCCAATATCACTCCCTCGCAACCAGAGAGGACATCCCTATTCTCTTTTTGACTTGAGAATAGAACCTTGCTCCTATTCAAGGAGACTTCTTTTACTTGCTCTCAAATCTAGAGGCTATCCAAACTTCCTTTATATTTGGGAAGTCAACATAGAATGTCTTCATAAGAGTACCAACTACCGATTCTTCATAACTGCCTGGGTTTGATACTTGAGGGAGGAGGATACGATTTTTGTCTGGTGCAAAATGCAATGTAAAGGGTGTGGTTGCCAATACATGAAGGTGTGCGTAGACCTGGGGCAGAGTCTATGACATAGTATGGACAGAATGCATAATAAACAGTGAAGTTGTCAACACAGTGCACACAGTGACAAAATTCATGCCACAAGCAACCCAAAAAGTTAAAACTCAAGAGTCGAGCTACTTGTGAATCTTAAGCAGTGATTGTGTCTCTGTGGAAACTAGGAATGCCCGCTGTCTCAAATTGGATGCCCACCATCTCAAGAAATGTTGTCGTCGGCCATCCAAGAGTGAACACAAGCAAATACGATTTTAGCCTTTAGGTTTTACGACTTAAACCTTTACCTTGGTCCTTTTGACTTTCAACTTTTTTTTTAAAATTAAATTTTTTCGTGCCACACGAACTTGAAGAACCTGATTTATGGGTTCCACGTACCCATTAGCGGGGTTATTTGTACCCTAAAAGGAAAAGACACCCAAATTTTTTTAGTGGAGAGCCCAGTTCTTGTCTGAAGAACCTAGTTCTTATGGGTTCGTTTTAGAAGAATCTGTACCCGAATCTGGTTCTCGGGGACGAGAACCCGGGACGGGTTTGCGAACCCATGCAACATAGAGAGAAAGTCTTAATCTTTTATACATTCTCAAGTAAGTCAACTTAATCACATAATCATACTAAGCATGTTACTAGATTCTATTCAAATGAATCTTATCCAGGAGTCTCTTTCAATGTGCATTCATATGCTTCTTATCCCATCATCTAGCTATATATAGCCTGCAATCTAACCCATTGCATTCTTTCATCCTTTTACTAGTATTGTTTCCACATTACATGGAATGTATACTAATTTTGTCATAGTGCTTCTCCCAAGAACCTTCCATAATGATGGTTCTTTGAGGATCGTAATGATTTATCTAAGCAAGATGAATACTGCTAACATAATGTTAGATAATGTCTAGATGAACAGTATGAAAAATGATCTATCTATCTATTCTTTAAAGACTAGATGACTTTTATAATGCAACTTAACTAAGTAGACTCTACTTATGCAACTATCACATGCTTCTCTCTATGATGTTATGGAAAATCAAAAAAATTCTAAACAATGCAGGCCAATAAGAACCAACCAAGATGCCTTTTCTAATAGTAAATATCCTTCACTTCTTCCTTCTTCGGCTTCCTTTCAGGTTCTCTCATTGCCTCGGCTAGATGAGCTGCACTCCTTTCCTTTCTCTTGTTGTTCTGTTGGCTTGGAAAACCCCTCTTATAGTGTCCAAACTCATTGCACTTAAAACATTGAACCTTGGACATGTGTTTCTTCTTGGACTTTCCAAACATTCCCTTCTTCAGCTTCTTGACTCGGGCTAGAAAGGCTTGAGACTGCTTGTCTGATCCAATGTCATCTCTTACCTTGATCCTTGATTCTTCCAAAATGCATTGTGCCCACAACTCATCAAAATCAGTTGAATCTTTCTTGGAGTATATGCTTGTTGCAAAGCTGCTCCATTCCTTGTGGTATGCATTTAGTACAAGATAGTCGCTTCCGAATCAGATATTGTTTCCCCAAGTCCTTGCAAATGGTCTCTTAGACTTTCATGAGAAAGGATGCCATATCCGCATCCTTTGAGTTCTTCATTCTATATAACTTGTTCCACAAAGACATCTTTTGTCCTGATGTACTTACAGAGTATAAATTCACTAGCTTGTCATACATAGCCTTGGAAGTCTTCAAATTTGCAATGAATGGAACAAGAGAATCTTTAATGGATTCAACTATGATCCTTTGAGCGCTTACTTCCCCTTTCTTGTACTTCGCTAGTTCTTGTGTCTTGTCTTTGCTAGGTTCAGTAATTTCCCCAGTAACATATTCCATTACTTCTTGTTCTGTGAGTATCTGGTCAACCCTTTTCTTCCATGCTAGATAATTTGATGCTCCAACGAGCTTGTTGCTCTCCTTGCACAAAGAACCCATATGACCTATAGATGAAGACATGATGTAATAATATAATACTTACTTGATGATCGAGGTACTCCTCTGCCTTGATGATGTCTTTAACCTTCTTGATGCCTTCAAGATCCTTGAAGAGATTTCATTGAAAGATGTTCCTTGGGATTCTCCAACAACAACTTCCAAGAGTGATGAATGATAAGATCCTTTGATGCTTCCTTTAAAGTGGTCTATTTATTACTCCTAGAAAACATATTCTAAATCTGGAAGAGAACTCTAAGGCACTGCATGAATGCATGAGCTGAAGCCACAAAAGGAATTTGTCTTTACTACATCATCATTAACTGTGTCTCCAACATCAACAGACTGCTGCATAGGGAACAAAGCTAGTGTATCTGCTGTGTGCCTCTAAGAGGTTTCTTCTTCTGCTCCATCATACAGTGCCCTCACTGCTGTGCACAGAACCTGAGGTATATCTGCTGTAAATAGAATTCCAAGTGTGCCATGCTATGGAGAACTTCTTTCGGAGCAACCACCTAACAGTAGCAGACATGCACTCACTCTAACCACTGTTGCATGTGCTGGTGCACATCCACAAGTATGTGCAGAAGTACTTGCATGCCACTTTTTAGGACTTGAACCCTGGTGGTCTATATTAGCTACCTGCTTTCATTTAGCTGACAAGCCACCTTTCACTACAGGCTGTTTCAAATATGGCTACACAGATTTCTCTGTCTGGTTCACATATTAATTTCAGATGTATTCCAACTAACTGTTCTGCAGATGTGCTCCAACATTGGACAAGTACATCATTAAACTTTGGACAAAGATTATTACTGTTCTGATATAGTGGCAGTTAGATTAAATAGATGTCTGAACATGAGGTGTCAGCAGTAAACAAGACTCAGGCAGGGATACTGTAACAAAAAAGATTGCTTCATAAATGTTTTGCATAGAACCATTGAAACATGAAATTAAAATTTATGTTTATAATGATGACTGTATGCTAATGATCCTACAAATCTAGTTTCTCTACAAGATTGTTGAATCACTATCATGCGATACCTTGTTAATATCCACATCGTCATAAGCATAGACTTATGGAGCACAGACTATTTCAAATATGGCTATAAAGTTATCTCACACATCAATTTTCTGATGTGTTTATGTTAACTGCTCTGCAGCTATGCTGCTTGTTAATAATCAACCAGTAAACATATGATGTTTCAAGTACACTATCCAACATTGGAAATGTTGAAGAATGTAACCAGTTTTGGTCTTCATAATTGTCTTTTGACTCATGTCATAATGTAATTTCTATGTAACTATCAAAAGAAGAAAGAAAATGATATTTGTAAAGCATGGGTTTCATGCTCAAGTCATTTTGTCATTAAGTAAAGCATCTGTTGAATGCTTCTAGGGTTTGTCATGAGTCATAGAGTCATTGCGACATTGTAATAGACCCTTTCGGGCACTTGTATCAAGAAAAAAACAATATTTTGAATTTAGAAGTGTCTAAAAGGCTCCCAAGACCAAGTCGGACAGCCAAGGAAAAGTCGGCCTAGAGAGGGCTAACAGAGCCTCTTGGAAAGGCTATATAAAGATGGATCTTCGACCTATGAGGACACACAAGCTTATCACATATATTACTTCTGATCTGCGGCTAGAAGAAGGAATGCGAAAGTCTCAAGAGGCTAGAAGAACTTAGAGAAGGAGGAAAAATGTCCTTAGATAACTTGGAGGTCTGAAATTCTGCTTGGATAGCGCACACGTGCAAGAGGCCTAGGGTTCTGGGGCATTCAACAGGTCCGAATTGCAGGAAGGTGTTGCAGACTTGGTCTGTGAGATCGAAAGGCTAAAAGATCCCTTATCTTAAAGAAATATTTCTTTGCTTGGATATTTTGTCTTGCATCGAAGAAGGAAGATTGACCGTTTGCTTGGTTCTTGGTGGTAGACCTGGTCTAGGTTTTTGGTCTTGGAAGTCTCCTTTGTAATCAATTCTATAAGAAGAGAAGTTCTTTTTGGGTTTTCCCCTTGGAGGGGTTTTGCCCTCGCTTGGAGCCTATATCTTGTGTTCATCTTTGTATGGTTGTGATCTTCATTGCTTTGACATTTATTTGATGATAAAAACATAAACATAATAAAAAAGAAGAATATAACATCACAATTAATTGTCTAGAAAGGAGAAATTAAATTAAATGCCGCCTTAATCAATTTTCCAACATGGTGTCAAAGCTAAGGTCAACGTCATAGGCAACTGGAAGATCACTATTGTTTGAAGTCAAAGGGGTTTCCAAGACAAGAAGTAGGGATTGATTGTGATCTCCTTAAGGGTTGAAGAAAAGTCGTGTTGAGAAGGGAAACCTCAAAAAAAGCAACCGAGAAGGTCAAACTTCTCTGAGATAAGGTCATTGAAATTTTGGGTTGATTAAGGCCTAGAACAAGCCTATTTTCGTCACCCTTTCTGCTAAAAAATCAGATCCAAACCTGGCAACAGTAACTTCAGGATCAAAGCCCTGAGACAAGGCTATAGGAGGGCTGTTTGCAAACAATAGAGTGCAAATTGGAGAGAGGTATATCCTTGTGGTAGAGCGAAGGTCTAGAGGAAGAGTATGGTGCAAAAATTTCATCTATTGCAGTAATTGGAAATTATTCTTTTAACTGTAATTTTAATTATGCAATTTATTTGCTATGACAAACAACGAATAAAATCACAACTACAATTTTCGCAAAAAAATTACTGCGGAAAATAAAATACTAGAAATTAAGAAATTCTAGCACACACACAAGAATGTTAACATAGTTATTTTTGGACAAATGTCCCCGGAAAAACCCAACTTGGGAAAACCAGTGCAGCAGATGAGGGTTTTCTTATTAATCTTCAACAGAAAATTTGAGTACAAAGATTTTAGATGCTCTATTGGTGATCTAATATGAGGAAAATACCGATAGAATTTTTGTGAGAATTTTCTCACACTCCACTGCAAATTTCTATCCCTGAGATGGACCCTCCTTCCTTACGCTGGGGCCTCTGTGTCACTTTCTACGCAGAGCTCTAGTGGAATTCACTCTTCCTTACTTTGCCTCTTCCAGATGTTGGAAATCTTCCTCTTGGATTTCTAGTACTCTCCTCTCCACCTGCTACTCACCCTCTGGTTCAATCTTCTCTGCTGAATCACAACCACCAAGAAAATTGAACTGCCTGGGCAACTGAGTAATTGCACTGGTGTGTTCTCCATCTACCCATCCACTTCTTCTTATAATCTTTTGTTGGAGCATCAACAACCAAGATTAAAACATAATCGATGGCCTAGATTAATTCCCTGTCGATCCATGTGAGTTTCTAGATGATTCTCACCTTATCTCAATTAATACTGATTAATTAACCATATTCCCTAAATTTAGACTTAGGAAATATTAAAAAATTGGTTAATAATCTAATTGAGACACTTCTAGGTGGAATTTCCAGAAACAATTTCTGGGTTTTGGAGAACTCATGTATTCTAGCCTCCTCACAAAATTTCGTGGCTAGAACACATTCGATGCTACAAAAACTAACACTCCTTAGCGAGGAATGTGTTCTAGTGCTACATCTGTTGCCACAACACCCTATCTCTGTACCACCTCCTATCACGTTGCTGATATCTGGCCATACTGCTGCCCATGAACCATTGCACAACTCTGATATGCGCTGCATCTGTGCTGCTGCTGACCCCTGCTGAGCTGTTGCCAACACTGCAACTGTGCTGTTGCTGCCAACACCACATCTGCACTGCAACTCCCTCTCATCTGCTGCTGCTGCAACTGCAACTGAGAAGCATCCGAAATAATCTACCCCTGCTACTGAAACGGGTTCTACAACCTGAGCTACCAAAACTTGATACTTGTCAGGCTGTCTGCGTTGTCTTTTCTTCTTCCTAAGAGTGGTGGGAGGTTCAACCAACTCCTCCTCCTCCTATCTCTGTTGCTTCGTCTGCTGAGAATTCCCCAGATCTCGTACCTCTGAGGAAATACTGGTACTAGTCACTGTACTCGATCCCTGTGACTGTCCTCCTGCTGGTCCCACTGGCTGCCCCTATTGCTGGACTAAAGGAGCTTCTGCTGACTGATCCTGATAACCTGCAGGCATCTCTCGAGATCTCCTAAAAGATTAGTCCTCCATGAACTTTACGTCTTGTCTCACTACTAGGAATGTAGATCCTGTATGCCTTTGAGGTCTTGTTATACCTGACGAGATTGCTATACCTGACTAGATATTCCTTCTCTGCAGTCTGATCCAATTTGGTACTTTTTTCATCTTGCACGTGGCAATAAGCCACACTTCCAAAAATCTTCAAGTGACTAACTTCCAGCTTCTTCCTTGTGAAGACTCCTTCTGGCGTTTTCTTCCCCAATGCTCTATGAGGAGTTATGTTCTGAATATACACTGCCATGTTACGTGCCTTTGCCCATAAAAATATGGGTAAATCCTGGTCATATAACATGGCCTTTGCAGCCCCAACTATAGTTTTGTTCTTCCGCTCCGCTACCCCATTCTGTTGAGGATTATATGGAGCTGTCCATTCTCTTTTGATGCCTTCCTTTGCGCAAAAGTGTGTGTAGTTTTTATCAATGTATTCTCCATCTTTATTTGAGCGAATTACCTTGATCTTCTTCCCCGTCATATTCTCCAAGAGAGTTTTAAACTCTTTGAACCGATCAAAGACCTAATCTTTGGTCTTCAAGAAGTAGATCCAGGTTTTTCTGGAATGATCATCAATAAAGGTGACGAAGTATTCGACAACACTAAGAGCTCTATTGGACACTGGGCCACAAATATCTGAATGTATAAGTCCTAACACGCCATCTTCTCTGTTGTCACTTCTTGGAAAAGCTGCCTTAGTATACTTCCCAAGTACGTATCCATTGCACACATCGTCGTGTTCTGTGCCAAGTTCTGGAACCCCTGTTACAATTTCTCTAAGCGCCTTCAGTGCTGCATGGTGTAGATGTCCTATTCTCCTATGCCATAGCTCATTCAACTCCTTCCCACTGCTACTGTTACTGCCTATTAGTGCCATTGGAGAGTCGAGCTGCAACTTGTACAATCTGTTGCTTCGAGCTCCAATTTGTTTTACCTTCTTCTAGTTTGAGTGTTTGACATACGCTTTCTTCCCCACAAAGTGGACATCATATCCCTTGTCCTGCAACTAAGATACTGAAATCAGGTTCATGCCCAATCCTGACACATGCAATACATTTGTAGCGCTGGTGCTGGCTCCTGAATTCCTCTGAAAATCTATGGTACCCCTTCCTACTGGAGTACATTTTGTTTTGTTTCCCATAGTAATCTGGAAGTCCATCTGCTCCTCCTTGTAGCTAGAGAAATACTCTCTAACTCTTGTCATATGAGCGAATGGTCCATTATCTATATACCAGACACCCGGTGTGTTAGAGTCCTATAAAATAGGATTCATAATTTTGAATTGACTTTGAAGTCTTGTAAATATGTACATACCTTGCTTTCTGCAAGTTGTTTTCCCATATTTTGAAAAAAATAAAAAAATAAAAAATAATAAAAAGCCAAAAAGAGGGTAAAAAAAGTCCTAAAAGAAAGATCAAAGGGCTTAGAAAAATATATACCCCAAAAGAAAAAAAAAGATAAAAATAAGACCTGAAAGTGAGCAAGTCCAAATGCCACTGCTTTTACTTTTTTGCAAAATAAATGATTATGGCAAAGTGTCAATAAATGCCATAATCCATGATAGGTTAAACTGTTTAATCTTAACTTGTCTTTGTCAGTTTCAAGTTTTAGATAGTGAATAAATATTTGTCAGACAGTTTAATCCTGACAAATCAATAGATAGGTAGAGAATAATGAGGAGCTCAACAGTTTAATCTGCGCTCTCGGATGAAATAAGGTAGATTTAGATAGTTTATGCTTAAAAAGAATAAATGTTTCAAGGTTGCAAGCGTAAATGCACCTGCAAAATGAAGAAAAAATATTAGAATAAGGCTGTGTAGGTAGAAAGAAGTGGAGAAAGCATGTAATATTGGTCATCGGACAAAATCACTAATTTCCCCTCCCCTATAAGTATTCAGTATTCTAGGCTATCAGTCAAACAGGCTTAGAGCATTTCTCTGACTTTTGTTGGGACCGGACCCAAGGCTCGATGACTGGTTAGTTGAAAATGTTGAGTTCTTAAGTTAAATCTCCATTTATCATTGTTTCATCCCTCATTCATACATTATAACTCCTTTTCATAAGTAAAGACTCATTCTTACTTAATGAAGCATAAAAACCCATCTAATTAACTTCATTCCTTCAGAAACATACAAAAAACCCTCAAAACTACTTTATTCCAAGTATTGGTGACATGATAAAAAGATAAACTTTGCTTTACTTAGTGATTTTATGTATTTTGTGTACATTCCGTCACCCTTTCATATTAACTTTTAACCTATTTTATTAAATCGCTAAATAATACCTTATCCTACTTAATTAATTCCCTATACCTAAATACCCCCAAAACCCACTATTTTAAAGATTTTAGACCAAAGTTGTTACCCATGTGTTAAATAAAAACCCCAATTAAATGCCCTTTGGTCTAAAACTATCGCTAAACAAATATCCCGCCCCTATGTTTGTTAAACTATTCAAAAAAGGTTTAAAACTATATAATAAACTAAATGCCGCACCCATTATGTTTTAATTGTATTGCAAATGTTTTGGATAAAACATATTAACCCCGTTCATAAACAATAAATCCAAAGTTTTTGAATCAAATTAATTATTTTTATAAGGTTCAAAAAGCTTTAGCCCTGCACATATGCATAAATCCCGCTCCTTTGCAATATATATATATATATATATATAAACCCCGCACCTCGCGTCTATATTAAAGCCTTTTCACAAAGCTAAACATAAAGGTTAATTATGTATAAACCCCGCCTCTATATACTTTAAAGCCTTTATCCACTGATAAATATAAAGGTTTAAAGCATATATTAACCGCCCGCATGCATATGATCCTCGATCCCACCATTTTCTTTGGCCGCAACTTCCCATTTAATCTGGACCCTTTGCATCCAAGCTTCAAATCTGACGGCCTATATGCAATATCACGTAGAAAATGTAATTGACCACTCAACCTCCAAATACACGCGAAATAGGTTGTTTTTCCATTTCGCCTCCCCTCCACGTGGTCGTTCTTCATTCGATCGCGTGCGTTTCAATCAAAACAGCTTACTACTTGAACGCTGCGCGATAACCACTACATGGTTTTCATTCGAATCTCGAAACCACCTCCCGCCATGAGGCGACCTGCATTAAATATTGATTAAATACGACCAAATCTATGGTTAAAACCTTGGGAACATGCATATTATTTCATTATGCAGTGTAGACCATTCCACTTTTCTCCCGACTGTGTTAAACATTCTCAAGCCCCTACTTACCAATTTCTCGCCCAAAAACTCAGATTTGACCACAATCCACCATTGAAGACTGTTGAAGAATTGTTCACCGCTCCAAAAAAGTTGCCAAAGCCAACATTTCGGACAGGAACCTGTAAAACCCTTTTTACAGTCAAATACCTGCACTTAAAGGTATTTTTTGAAGAATTGAAATCTGCGTATTGAATTCAAATTGTCTTTAAAAGAAATCCAATCCTTTTATTTACAAAATTGACCAAACTGAATGGCCCAAAATCACAAAAAATTGGCCAAACCCTGGCAAATTTTTCCCAAGAAACCTTGTTTTCCTTTGCGCTCCTTTTCAAGCAAATTTTCTCAAAATTCACAGTTTAAGGGTCAAATTCAAATATTTTAAAGGCTAGAACCTCTGAAATACCCTGAATTCTTATTTTCTCAGCCAAAACACACTCAGAAAACCCTTGTTTACTATTTATGCCAGTTTTATATCCTTAGAAAAACCTAATTGAGCAAAAATCCCAAAAGAAGCCATTCTTAGCCTAAATTGCTCAGTTTTCTCTTTGTTTAATATAAAAACTCTTGCAAACAGTCTAATCTTGCAGTAGTTACCCAAAAATGCCTTAAAAACAGAGTTAAACCTCCACAGACGGATCTCATTCCACAGGTCTTTCAAAAGCCTTCAATCACCTCTTTGCACACCTCTGTTTCATTAACAAATTGTTTGATTTTTGCAAGTTATTATCAGAATATGAAATTGGACCAACAGTTTCAATACTACTTGACAAAATTGTTTGCTCCAAATTCTCAGATTTTAATTCAAAAGTTTCATTCAACAAACAATTTGTATACAAAGAAAGAATAAAATCAAGTCAAAGAGAGATTAGAATGATGAAATGTGCACAGTGAATGGTAAAAGTGAAATCAGAATTTACAATGACAGTGAAAACAGAACAGTCATAAAGCATCAAAGTTAAAGTGTATTAGGTAAAAGTCAAAGTGAAAGTTAAACAAAGTTACAGAGCAGTCAAGGTAAAACAGTAAAAGTAAAAACAGGGGCAGTAAATGGTAAATAAAGATGAAAATACTTTCAACAACAATGAAATTTATCCAAAGTGAAAGTAAAAACAATTAAAAGAAGAAAAAGGTTAAAAGATGAAAACAGAGCAAGAAGAGACATTTTTGCAGAAATTTCATGTTTAAGACATAGTTTTGCAGAAATTATTGTGGACAATCCAAGATGAATTTTGCAAAAACTGATGGAGGTTTATGTTCATAAGATGTCCAACTACAAAAACCTCTCTCACTTTTCTAACAACCATTATGGATTTGGAAATATTAAACAATATTTGAAAGCACTTTTTGCAGAAAATTCCTGTGAAGTCATCATTTTGCAGAGAATATTGTGGTTAATAAGAAATACATCTTACAAAAATGAAGGAGGTTTTTTCCTAAGATACCCATCTACAAAAACCTATTTCACTTTGTGCACAGGTATTACAGAATGAGAGATACATGCGCATTTTTACAGCCTATTTTTCAGACTCTGCAAAACTCTGTTTTACACATCTTTTTACAGAGCCTATTGTGAACAGCTGGAGAAGAATTTTAGGGAACTGAGAGAGGTTTATCTCAAAAACATATTTATCTAAAATAACCTCCTTCACTTTTTACATATCTATTTCGGATTGAGAAAGACAAAGGTATCATAGAACCCAAAGTTTGCAGAATTGTTGGAGCAGAATGCACAAAGAAAGGAGACAGTGAGTGACTTGGATGCCTCATCATCAATTAAGAGTTGATATCAAATTCAAATTCTCTTTTTTGTCATCACCTATCCATAAAAATAGTGCCAAATATATGCATTAGTTTTGAGTGTCCTTTACTTAAATTCTATTTATGTAAAACAGTGGGAGATATTTGTAAAACAATCTTAATATTTTTTCAAGATATTTTAGTTTAGAATTTGTATAAATACTTCACCCTTTGAAGTATTTTGTGTGGAATACAATTGCTAGACTTATTATAGACATTTTTGTTGAACATTGGAAGCTATTGTGTGTTTGAATTTAAAGTAGCAGACTGGACAAGCTGATTGGCATCATAATTCAGGATCCCGGTGATAAGCTGATGAGTGAAGTACTTCCTACTTGTCACTGTTTCCTTTTCTAAGTTTCATGCATTCATTTTATGTTTATTCTGTCTGAATGTGTAACTAGGAGTATTACTACAGGATTAGTCAAGTGCTCCCTGTTTTTAACTAGTTGCCATTTTAATGTTTTCTTCTGATTTCCGGTGCAAGGAATCCTTAATTGCTCCTTCTCCCGTTTGACCTCTGCCTTCTACTTCCATTTTCTGGATCAAAGGATCCTTAATTTCCCTTTATCTGGATCATACCACTTCACAAAAAACCACTTTCCCAAATCTCTGAGGGTTATCTATCTTGCCCTGAATATATTTGTACCTTTTTGGCCTTGATTTCTAGTGCTGCTAGCTTGATTTAGACCCCATAGCCCAATGGACAAGTAGATTTCTCTTTATCTTACCTCCAAGTGATTTTTTCCCACCAAATCCAACAAAACAAAACCAAATTGTACTTTCATAACTAGCCTAATATTATAAATAAAAACTAAGTTAAACTTTAAAGAGAGAGCCCTCTCTGAACCCTAGGAAGGCTAGATCCTAGAGTTTTAAGTAGGTTTGTGGTTACCTTGGTGAGTTCTTTCTTGAACCTGGAGAAATTACTGAGTGATAACACGGTGAAGCTGAGCTTGATAAGCAAGCAAATTCGTCCTCCAACCTGGAAGACAAATCTGAAGCTTCCTGATTGTTAATTCTTTCCATGGTTGTGCTATTCCTCTTTCCCCTCAACGTTGATTTTGCTCTAGCAAGCTATTGCGTCTAGCTAGAGATTTGCTCTGCGAAAATACTGGGCTGCTCCCTCTGCCTCTAGAGCTACTCGATCTTGGAGAAATTGAATTTTTTTGTCGCTCTCTCAGAAAAGTCGATCCTCCTCAAGTGACTCGACTTCCCTGTAAGGTGACTGCACTGCCCTCTGGGGTTTCGATCTGCTGCTCACATTGAACAACGAAAGTCCTTTTGTCTTTGCTACTGAGCTCTCCCACTGATCATCTTAGCTCTGATACCATGCGAAAATTTCATTTATTGTAGTAAATGGAAATTATTCTTCTAACTGTAAGTTTAATTATGTAGTTTATTTGCTATGACAAACAACAAATAAAATCACAACTGCGATTTTCACAATAAAATTACTGTAGAAAATAAAATACTGGAAACTGAGAAATTCTAGCACACACAAGAATATTAACACAATTATTTTTGGACAATTGTCCTGGGAAAAACTTAACTTGGGAAAACTGGTGTAGTAGTTGAGGGTTTTTTTATCTTCAGCAACAAATCTGAGTACAAAGATTTTAGATGCTCTATTGGTGATCTAATCTAAGGAAAATACCGAGAGAATTTTTGTGAGAATTTTCTCACACTCAACTGCAAATTTCTGTCCCCGAGATGGACCTTCCTTCCTTACGTTGGGGCCTTTGCGTCACTTTCTGTGCATTGAATCCGAAGAGCTCTAGTGGAATTCACTCTTCCTCACTCTGCCTCTTCCAGATGCTGGAAATCTTCCTCCTGGATTTCTACTACTCTCCTCTCCACCTGCTACTCACCCTTTGGCTCTATCTTCTTTGCTAAATCACAACGACTGAGAAAATCAAACTTCCTGGGCAATTAAGTAACTGCAGTGGTGCGTTCTCCATCTACCTATTGACTTCTTCTTATAATCTTTTGTTGGAGCCAAGGTTACTTGGGAGCGAGAGCGGGAGCGCCATTTTCAGAAGCTCTCGGTCCGGGAGCGTTTTTTTTATAATATATAAATTTTTTATATTTTGATGCATATATGTTGAAAATGCGACAAGATGATGGAGCTTAGTGAAATGAAGTCGCCTTCACTAAGTGGGCCTGTGAGCTATTTTTAAGCGCAAAATCTATTTTTAGACTATGTCTATTTTTAGACATATGGAGCATGGTCCGGGGATTGCAGTATGAGATTCTTGGAGTATGTGTCATGTTGGTAAAAATAGATGGGACTCTATTTTTTGGACCTATAGGTCGAAGTCTATTTTTAGATTGCCTCTCCTTAAAATAGGGAAGTCAAATATTATTTACCCTTAATAATATTTGGACTATAAACTTCAGTTTACTCTCTTGGAGCACTTCAGTTCGAGCCTTGGAAGTGGCTCATGCATCTGACGGAGGAATTACGCTATTCCCAAGGGTTTGGTGAGCACATGCATGGTTGACTTCAGTTAGGACTTTAGTGGCAGAAGTTTGGTGGAGTTAATGAGACAGCTAGTGGAGTTGTGTTCGGTTTATTTTAGTTGAACTGGTTGAGATTAGTTTAACTAGCTAATCAACTAGTTATGAGTGGAGTGAATTAAATATTATTTAATTCATTAATTAGTAACTCATTATTCAACTCAAGAACACATCAGTTCACTACAGTGCATGATCAGTTCAGTGGAGACCGGTGAAAGAGGTAGATGAAAGGGTGGAGTTAGCTATCAGTGGCGACATCAGTTGTGCATGAGATTTGCACCACACTTGGAGGAATTGCCCATGATGATTGCGCTGTCAAGCCAAGGAGATTCGAACCTTGGATCTCTATATAGACAAGCCTGGATTGCGCAATAGAGGCAAGGCAATTGGCGGTGAGTTTTGAACCAGTAACCTGTTCAAAACTGAGCTAGTTTGTGTGTAACTTCATGAGAAAGTACTGAGTACTTGTGAGGAGTATTGTACTGAGCTTGTTACATGATTTCTCCATTATAATATACACAATAGCTGCGGGTTTTTCAGCTATAAGCTTTCCCCATACATACTGTGTTAATGTGTATGATGATTTGATGTGTTATCGCTTGATTTTATTTCCGCATGTGTGATGATCTGAGTGGAAGAGATTATGTGTTGCATATAAATTCGAATTGTATGTGATCGGGATAGTCTCGGTGGATAATTAATCATTATTCAGCAAATTTCTACATGGTATCGGAGCTATTGAAGCAGAGATTGATCATCACAGTGATTACAAACTTATTTCGGTAGACAGAGTCTGCATGCGGGCCAGGTAGCCTCTGGATCCATCCTTTCTTTGAAAGGTGATATATCCAGTAAATGCCCCTTGCAGTCAATCTCTGTGCTAGAAATAATTTGTTCTCACAGATCTAGAGCGGTTGAGCTTTGAGGTGGAATTCGAAATTTTGCAGCGGTTTTGTTTTCTTGGTGCCAGTGTTGAAAATGTCTTTCAACGGTTTGCGACTCGAATATGCTCTTGAAGGCAGTTTGAATTATGTTGCATGGAAGGATCGCATGGAGGCAGTATTAGAAGATAATGGACTGAAGGAGTTCGTGGATACGGATGTCCAAAAGCCCACTGATCCTGCTGAAGTCGAAGCATGGAAAAAGAAGATGGCGAAATGTCGAAGGATCCTGTTGGAGGGCGTCAAGGATCATATTGTATCCAGCCTGCATGGAAAGGCTACTCCATATTTAATGTGGAAAGCTTTGACGGATCTATTCCAGAGTAAGAGCAACCAAAGGAAGCTGGCGCTCAAAGATAAGCTCGGGAACATCAAGATGGAGAAGGGCGACAGTATCGCCAAATACCTCACGAAGTTCACTCAGTGCAGAGATGAGCTGGGAAGTGTGGGGGTGACTGTCGAAGACGAGGACATGGTCGACCTAGCTCTCCTTGGTCTTTCGAAGGCTTGGCACTCATATCAAGATAGTGTCAATGGTCGGGAGAAGTTGCCGGGATGGGAGCGCCTTTGGGCGAATCTCAAGCAGGAGGAGATAAGGACTACTCGAGATGGATCTTCATCAAAGGGAGCTGATGAAAAAAACTGCGCTTTGGTTGCCAAAGCAAAGAAGGGGAAGGGTAAGAAAACCTCTCATTCCGGTGCAAAGGGCAAGAAGCAGGATATGGCAAAAGTGAAGTGTTTTCAATGCCATGATCACGGACATTATGCTACCAATTGTCCAAAGAAGAAGAAGAACAAGCAAGCGGGAAGATCTGCAGATGGAGAAGCTTTGGCTTCACAGTTCGAGCTTGACTTTTCACTAATCGCATGCTTGGTTTCAAGTGTGATGAGATCGGTGTGGTTCTTGGACGGCGGTGCGCCATTTCATATGACGGGAGATCAGGATTTGTTCTCAGATCTAGAGGACAAAGATTTGGGTGTGCACATCGAGATGGGCGATGATGGTAGATACAATGCGACTGGTATCGGTACCATATCCTTTCAGAGGGAGTCTGGTAAACCCTTTGTATTGAGGGATGTCATGCATGTACCTAGATTGAAGAAGAACTTGATCTCTGTGGCGATGTTGGAGGATAAGGGGTATGATGTGGTCTTCAGCGAAGGAAAAGCCTTCCTGCGCAGTAAGACTACTGGAGAGACCCGGAAGATAGGGGTTCGGACCAAGAACCTTTATCAGTTGCAGGTAGATGGCTGCGCAGCTATGGCATGCAAGGCGAGAGAAGTGGTGAGCCGGGATGATGAGGGCGAATTGTGGCACAGGATATTGGGCCACCTTCACTATGGAGCTTTGAAGATTCTACAGCAGATTTCTACTGGGCTTCCTAAGGGCACCCTTGCGCAGTCAGATCAGTGCAAGGGGTGTGCTTTAGGGAAGTATGTGAAAGCCACCTTTCACGAGAAGGATAGTCGCGCCACGACGATCCTTGAGAGAGTTCACACAGACGTGTGTGGTCCTTTCTCAGTTGCTTCGACAACAAAGCATGGGTATTATGTGATCTTTGTTGATGATTTCTCTCGAAAGTGCTGGATCTTCTTCATGCAGAAGAAGAGCGATACATTCGCGAAGTTCTGTGAGTTTAAAGCATTGGTCGAGAAGGAGTCAGGGAAGAAGGTGATTGCTCTAAGGAGTGATAACGGTGGTGAATTCATCTCGGCTGAATTCAAGGAGTTCTGCAGCGCAGAAGGGATTCGGAGAGAGCTCATCGCACCCCATAACCCACGGCAGAACGGGGTGGCTGAGCGGAAGAACAGAACGATCGTGGGTGCTGCACGGGCGATGTTGCATGATCAGGGCCTACCCCTTCACTTGTGGGCTGAGGCATGCAATACAACGGTGTATGTGCAGAACCGTTGTCCTCACAAGGTTCTTGGCATGAGTACACCAGAGGAGGCTTATTCTGGCAAGAGGCCTGATATTTCCCATTTGCGGATTTTGGTTCTCCTGTCTACATGCATGTGACGAAGGATGCGAGAAGGAAGCTGGATCCAACTGCTGAGGTTGGAATATTTGTGGGGTACACTGATACACCTCACAACTACCGGGTATATTTGTCAGACAGTCGAAAGATTGTTGTGCGACGGGATATAAAATTTCAGGAGGAGAAAGCCATGCAGTGTTCGCTTGAGAGGGAGCTACACTTGCATGCAGATGAGGAGCTGTTAGTTCCTAAGGAGGAGCTTCCGGATGTGGATCAGCCACAAGAGGAAGTTCGGGAGGTGGAAGAAACCACCCATGCAGCGCCAACCATCAGAGGGCGCATGCGCACTACAAAAGCTAAGCGACTGGCTCGGGATGCAGAGAAGGTTGTAGGACCACCTACAGCACAGCGCAGACAGAGACAGTCACCGGATCGGTATACTAGATACATGGCTCTTGTGAGTCAATGTGTTGTGACGGAGCCATCCTCTTTTGAGGAAGCTGTGGAGGAACCCGCATGGGTTGATGCCATGATCGAAGAATATGATTTGATCGTCATGAACAGTGCATGGGAGATTGTCCCAAGACCGGTGGGGAAATCAGTGGTGGGTTCGCGATGGATCTACAAAGTGAAGCAGGCGGCTGACGGGAGTGTGGAGAAGTACAAGGCGAGATTTGTTGCCCGTGGCTTTTCACAGATCGAGGGGATTGATTATGAGGAGACTTTTGCACCTGTCGCAAGGTACTCTTCCATACGGACGATCCTTTCTCTCTCAGCGCAGATGGGGTGGCACATTCATCAGATGGATGTGAAGACTGCGTTCCTCAATGGAGTTATTGAGGGAGGAGGTGTACAGTCTTCGGCTTTGAAGGTTTTGAGAGTTTCGAGATCTTCGGCGGTGAGTCGCATGTGTCTTAGCTCAGCTCTTATGCAAGAACGACAACTTCCTCGTGCTTGGTACCTCAGATCATTGAAAGCCTATAGACAGATTCTCCAGTGAGCGGATCCAGCTTTATTACAGATTATGGTGGAGAAGGACTGATGATGTTAATCACCATGTAGATGATCTCAGGTTATTTGTGATGAGCAGTTGATATTTTCATGCAAGGAGGATCTTGCACGAGAGTTCGAGATGAAGGACTTGGGCATCCTTCATTATTTCTCGGGATTGGAGATTTGGCAGCGCAGCGGAGGATTGTTTGTTTCTCAGGGCAAGTATGCCCGGGAGATTCTGGAGAGGTTCAACATGCAAGGCTGCAAGCCTGTTGACACTCCTCTTCCTGGTGGTTGGAGGAAGGAGGATGCTACTTCGGCAGAGGTAGTGGATGCCACTGTCTATCGACAGTTGGTGGGGTCGCTTATGTATCTGGTCAATACACGACCCGATATATGCTATGCAATTAACCAGCTTTTGCAAGCTATGGTTAAGCCTACCAAGCTCTTTTGGAAGGCAGGCAAGCATGTATTGTGCTATATTAGAGGCACATCAGGATATGGTCTATGGTACAGACAGGAGGATGGAGCGAAGCTTTCTGGCTTCACTGATGCAGATTGGGCAGGGAGTCCAACAGACTGGAAGAGCACATCTGGAGGAGTTTTCAGCATTGGGTCAACAGCAGTTTCCTGGTACAGTAGGAAGAAGAGATCCGTGGCACTCAGTTCAGCAGAGGTCGAGTACATGGCAGCTAGCTTGGCTGCATGCGAGGCTATTTGGATGAGGAAGATCCTCGTAGGATTGTTCAGGTTGCATTTGGAGCCTACAGTGATCTACTGTGATAACCAGAGTTGCATTAAAATCTTGGCTAATCCAGTATTTCATGATAGGTCCAAACACATCGACGTCAGGTACCATCATATCAGAGATTGTGTTCAGCGGAGAATCATGATGCTTTCATATGTTCCCACGGAGGATCAGGATGCCGACATCCTGACGAAGGCGCTCACCAGGAGCAAGTTCGAATTCCACAGAGGCAGGATAGGGGTTGCAGATAATCCATATCTTGCTGAGAGGGAGTGTTGAAAATGCAGCAAGATGATGGAGCTTAGTGAGATGAAGTCGCCTTCACTAAGTGGGCCCGCAGGCAAATTCTGGCGCAAAGTCTATTTTTAGACTATGTCTATTTTTAGACATATGGAGCATGGTCCGGGGATTGCAGTATGAGATTCTTGGAGTATGTGTCATGTTGGTAAAAATAGATGGGACTCTATTTTTGTGACCTATAGGTCGAAGAGGTCGAAGTCTATTTTTAGACTGCCTCTCCTTAAAAATAGGGAAGTCAAATATTATTTACCCTTAATAATATTTGGACTCTAAACAGCAGTTTACTCTCTTGGAGCACTTCAGTTCGAGCCTTGGAAGTGGCTCATGCATCTGATAGAGGAATTACGCTATTCCTAAGGGTTTGATGGCATCATGCATGGTTGACTTCAGTTAGGACTTCAGTGGCAGAAGTTTGGTGGAGTTAATGAGACAGCTAGTGGAGTTGTGTTCTGTTTATTTTAGTTGAACTGATTGAGATTAGTTTAACTAGTTAATCAATTAGTTATGAGTGGAGTGAATTAAATATTATTTAATTCATTAATTAGTAACTCATTATTCAACTCAAGAACACATCAGTTCACTACAGTGCATGATCAGTTCGGTGGAGACCAGTGAAAGAGGTAGATGAAAGGGTGGAGTTAGCTATCAGTGGCGACATCAGTTGTGCATGAGATTTGCACCACACTTGGAGGAATTTCCCATGATGATTGCGCTGTCGAGCCAAGGAGATTCGAACCTTAGATCTCTATATAGACAGGCCATGATTGCGCAATAGAGGCAAGGCAATTGGCGGTGAGTTTTGAACCAGTAACCTGTTCAAAACTGAGCTAATTTGTGTGTAACTTCATGAGATAGTACTGAGTACTTGTGAGGAGTATTGTACTAAGTTTGTTACATGATTTCTCCATTTTAATATACACAATAGCTGCGGGGTTTTCAGCTATAAGATTTCCCCATACATACTGTGTTAATGTGTATGATGATTTGATGTGTCATCGCTTGATTTATTTTCCGCATGTTTGATGATTTGAGTGGAAGAGATTATGTGTTGCATATAAGTTCGAATTGTATGTGATCAGGATAGTCTCGGTGAATAATTAATCATTATTCGGCCAATTTCTACATGGTATGTCAACAAAAGCATGTATAATGATGAATTAGACATAAAAAAAAACATAAAAACATAGATTGAACCATATAACATCAATCATCTAGAAGTTATAATCTTCATCAACCACGTCCACAAGTTAGAAACATACAACATATTGACTCTTGAGTCTCATGATTCATCAATCTTAAAGTTTCAAGCTTTCAAAATTCAATATATAACATTTATCATCATTGATTCATTGATCACCATAGTTGTACTTGTAAGCTAAGTGTAACCATTACAACAAAGAATATTTAACATGAAATGAAATGTTATAAAATGAAACGAAATGAAACAACTTTCAACTTTCCTGAAGCATCATATTCATAATTCATAATGACTTGTAAACTTATAACTGCCAACTTCAAAGTTTCAAACTTCAAACTTAAATTGTCATATATTGTTTACAAAAAATATCATAATAAATATGAAAGAGTCAAGTGTCAACATTTATAAAAAGTTAAAAACTACTAGAAAATAGAAAAGACTAGTAAATTGTAAATCTATTTTATGATAAAGAAGATAATTTTTTTATCTATTGCATGGCGGCTGGCCCCTTGCCATGCCCACGAGAAATGTCTAATTTTTGAGCAGCTTGTGGTAATGGTAGTCTTCTAGCAGTCTCCTCCCGTATAGTACCACGACCATAACTAGAAGGCACACGCCCTCCACATGAGGATGTAGGTGGAGGCCGCGTCAGCAAAAGGAACAATAGTTGGAACTCGAACATTGGCACTAGCACTACTACTGGATGGTGGGTTTGGCGGGGGCATGGCTGCTGTTGCTTCATCCTCATCTCTCAAAAGTTATAGCCAATTCTTCTAGATGTATAATGCCGTCCTCCAAATTATCGTCCTCTGGGTTGTTGTCCCAAACTTTATATGATAGATACTCATAAGCCCGATCACAATAATGACTCAACAACTTCAAGTTGTAGTGCACATAAACCAAGCTCTCTGCTCGGTTTTCATTGAGTCCATTTCTTCTCACATTATGGATGAAGCTGTAGGTGCTCCAACACCTCTCTGCAGAAGAAGTATTTACAACCCGTGAGAACTTTTTTTGCCAAATTTGGCAAAATTCCCATTCTGCCATATGCTTCCCACCATGTGAGAGCATAACATTTGTCTCTATCTTCCATTGCATGCAGAGAACCAAACAAACCAGTGCAACTGAAGTATTTTCCTAATTCAAGGCGCAGATTAGCACACTCCTCCTTGTCAGGGACCAACTTGTCTAATGCTTTCATATAGCCCTCTTGTACCTCTGGATTTGTATGAGGTTTGATCCTAACCCCACCCCAAGGTGTAGGTTGGCCCAACCAAGATGGAGAGTAGTATTTTGGCATAAGGATATACACCAAGGTATGTCGTGGAACATTAAGTTTATTCCGCTGTGCACACACACAATTGTGAATCATTGAATAAAAGTTGGGATCATTTTCCTTAACATCTTTTATTTGCCCCAACATGTTATCCATCTGCTCATACACCTCCCCAATCACTGGTTTATCCGTATCTGCAAAGCGAATTATGCTATAAATGGGCTTGGTGAAATTCAAAATTTCCCTCACACGTGCCCAAAACAGACCATCAAGAGCAGTCTCCTCCACCTGTTCAAATCCTTGCCTGTCAACTAATGTTGTTGCCATGTCCTTTAATACCTGCCAGTGTGGACTTGATACCATGCTAGCCAATGACTCTCTTACCTTCAAAAGGCGCATGAAGGTGAGGTAATAGCTAGCAAATCTAGTCTTTGCAATCTTCAACAACTCCAACCTTAAGTGACTGCGGAAAAGCCCATGGGTATTGCTATGATTTGTAATAAATCTTATCATATTTTTTCCTCTCTTGTACAAATCACCAATCCATTTGTATTGAGGTTGTTTGTTTTTAATTATATCATGCATCAAAGGGTTCATTGGGTGAACCAGGCACCCAAACCAAAATATGTTGGGGTATTTATCCTCAATAATTGCTCCCGCTGCCTTACAATTAGCAACATTGTCAGGGATGATTTGGACGACATTGTATGGCTCAATACGTTCAATTGTGTCAAGTAATGGTTCTGCAATGTTGATGCCGGTCTTGAACTTATTTGAGTAATCATATGATGAAATGAAGATTGCACTACTAACAGACACAACAAGAACACTTATCAATGGCTTGCCTTTTACATTTGTCCATCCATCAGATACAATGGACACCCCATGCTCATTCTAAGAACTTGTCATTCTACTCAAAGAATGAGTTATTTTTGCTTTTTCATGATCAAGTCCTATGGTTCTAGCCTTGTCATACTTAGGGCTCTTGTATCCTTTGGGGACATCATTAATGGCAGAAACCATTTCATGCCAATAAGGTGAGCGAAGAACATTGAATGGTACCCCACATGCATAGAGAAACCATAATTTTTTTTGATTCCACATCATTCCTAGACCCTTATTCAAGGAAATATGATATGGTTCTACGCCTTAAAGAGATGTTTGCTCATGTGCCAGGTGTGCCTCCATATCCACTGCCATGGGTGGAAGTTGATGGACTTCTTTGTGCATGATGTGATGGTGGATAAGATTCTAAGAAACCCTTAGATATTTTAAATTTGTATTGGGCTTCCTCCTCTTCCCTTATGTATTTGGCTCTATCTGTTTCTGACACACTTACACAAGTTTTGATTCCTACATTTTTATCTCCATCCCATGACCTTTTTCGACAAAGGTGCCTTCTGGCACAGGTGTATGAACCTGTGTATTGTGTATTGCAATGGGGGAAAAAAATTTTAGTGGTTCCACCCCCTTTCCCTGCTTCAGGCCTAGTAACATATTTCCACAATGGTGTTTGGTCATTTTTAGTTGGTGTCACTGTGGTCTCATTATCTTCACTCTCCCCTTCCTCCTCACCAATGTACTCCTCTTCAGGATTTTCATCAAATCTACTAGAACCCACTTCTTCATCCTCCTCTTCTTGAATAACCCTCTTTCTTCTACTCTCCAACACCATAATAACAAAAAAAAGAACCAACAAGAAGAAAATGCCAAGCCATAGAGCCATGATGTTTCAAGTTTTTAGCCTGCAAAAAAATGTAGGAATGCCAAATGGGAATGGGAAAGCGAATAAAAGATTTTCAATTTCTCATTTTTCAAAAAATTAAAATGCAACATAGAAAAAAACAAATCTAGATTAGACTCTAGATTGTAGATCCTATGTCTTTGGCCTTCAATCCCAAGCTCTAATATCCCTTGCAAGCTCCTCTCTCTTGCTCTCTCCAAGCTACCCTTTCCTAGCTGTGTAAGGCCAATTCTAGCAATAAAATTGTAGAACCTTGCTCTTGACACGCCATTGGTTAATAAGAAGCGGAGAGGCTTTACGCAACACCTAACCCCTGCTTTAGTGCATTGAAGCGATATCGTAGTGCGTAATTACGTATATAATATCGCGTAATGAAATACATATGTCATTCATGCATAATTACATATATAATATATGCATTTAAGAAGGATTGAGCAAGCTCCTTGCTCTCTCCAATCTCTCCTTTCCCTTGCTCTCTCCTCTCTTGCTCTCTCTTGCTCACAAATTGAGAATGATGATAATGAGGGAGAGGGAGGGCTTTTTATCTCCCCCACCCCTCCCCCTCTTTCCCTCCAAAAAAATCGGCGTCGCTCTCCCTTCTTCACATGGCCGGCAAGTGGGAGCGTTTTTGCTGAGGGAGGAGCGCTCAGGAGCGGACACTCCCTCAAAAAAATCGCTTCCGGAGCATATTTTTTAAGGAGGGAGCGCTCCCTAAAAACCAGAGAGCGCTTGTTTTTGCCTCCGGAGCGCGCTCCCTAAGAGGGGGGGGGGGCACCCCTCGCAACCCTGGTTGGAGCACCAACGATCAAGTTTAAAACATAATCGATGGCCCAAATTAATTTCCTGTGGATCTGTGTGAGTTTCTAGATGATTCTCAATTAATACTGATTAATTAACCATATTCCCTAAGTTAAGACTTAGGAAATATTAAAAAATTGGTTAATAATCTAATTGAGACACTTTTAGGTGGAATTTCTAGAAATGATTTCTGGGTTTTGAAGAACTCATGTATTCTAGCCTCTCCACAAAATTTCGTGGCTAGAACACATTCGATGCTACAAAAACTAACATATGGTGCAGTTTAGGCCTAAGATTTAGGACGAGTTTTAGAGGGACTAGATTTGTAGAAATAAAGAGAGTCCCATTCTAGGCCAAGGGTCTTGTGCATATGTACATGGAAGATTGAGACTTGGAATTACAAATTTTGTGGATTAGTAGCAGCCAAGGTTGCGGGGGAGCGTTTCCCCCCTATCGAACCCGCTCTCGGAGCGGGCTCCCTCGAACCCATTAGAGGGTGATATTAATGACAAAGATCCCTATATGAATCTAGAGGTAATGATAAAGATACCTTTGGTTCAATCTATGTTTTTATGTTTTTTATGTCTAATTCATCATTCTACATGCTTTTGTTGACATATATGCATCAAAATATAAAAAATATATATATTATAAAAAACGCTCCCCGAAACGCTCCCAGATCAGAAGCTTCTGAAAATGGCGCTCCCGCTCCCGCTCCCCGTTTTTGTTCTCGCTCCCAAGTAACCTTGGTAGCAGCCATTCTAACGACCAAAGGAAGACACCTTGTAGAGGGATTTGAACTGCAGGTTGGAGAGGCATTTTCTCAAGGTTTTTGCAGTGTTTGTGGTAAGCCCTATCCACAGGGTTGAAAGTTGTTAAGTGATAGCATAAGATTTAGATCTATCATCAAGGATAGCAAAGTAAGGAAGGATTGATGCAAGGAGGTGTAGTAGGAGTTTAGTTTGAGGATCTGTAGTAGCATCTACAACATACCCTAATCGGAATTCAAGAGGAGCAATAGTTAGTCATCTCGAGAAGAGTATCTTGTCTTGACATCTTTGGAAGCTTCTCTAGAAGGCAATTATGAAGGAAGTATAATTTCATCTATTAGATCGTGTTATGAAACCAGCTCCAAAAATAGAAGAAAAGAGAGATCAACGCCTTAGAAATCAACCACTTCGAGGGGGCGACCTCCTTTACATTACATGAATGAACAATTCTTTTATGATACAAATGATAAAACCTCCTTTCTATATATAGGAGTCCATGGGCTCACAATATAATCCTAGCCGACCTAATAATAATAATGTAAGTGCACAACAATAACAATAGTGGGCTTTTATAGGGCACAATAATAACAATATGGGGACTACAAGGGTACAACAGTAACAATAAGGGAGCTACACTAACAACAAAGGACTACATTAGTAATATAGGGACCTAACTTGCCCCTCTCCTTCAAAAAAATGTTGTCCTCAACGCTTGAGTAGCTCTGGATGCTTCTGTATAAAATTCTCATCCTCCCATGTGGAATCTTCAACGGGTAAGTTCTTGCATTTGATGAGATACTCTGAATTTGATCGATTCCGTAGCTGTCGAGTTTTTGTTTCCGTGACTGCTTCAAGTTCCAATATTATTTTTTCTTCATCGTCAAGTTCTGGCAATATTGTTTGAACTGGAAGTTTGTCACCTATAACCTTCTTTAAGCATGCAACATGGAAAACTGGGTGCACTCGAGAAGAAGCACGAAGCTCTAATTTGTATGCCATAGTACCAATCTTTTGCAACACCTTGTAAGGACCATAGTACTTTGGTGATGATTTATTATCTTTCTTAGCTTGCTTGAGGGACATTTGTTTGTATGGTTGTAGTTGTAAAAATACCCAGTCTCCTACATCAAAACTTCTCTCGCCGTGATGTTGATCTGCCAGTTGTTCCATTTGATTTTGTGCCAAATTTAGGTTATCCTTTAAGAGTTGGAGAACTTGTTGTTGGTGCTTGATGTTGTTGTAAAATGTAACTAGGTCGGTCTTCATGTTGACTATGTAATTATGAAAAGAAGAAGACAAAGATAATCAAATGTATTTTGTTGTAGTTACTTCATGGGTTTCATGAGTAAGATTTTATTATTTAGGTTAATAGACTTCTTCTTGATGTCTATTAGGTTTGTGTCTTCTAGGTACAAAATATAATTAAGAGTCATATAGGATCTAGTCTAATATGCTCCAAGATCTTGTAGAAGGTCAAATAACAACGCTAGAAGACAATCACTACATGCCATGAAGAACTCTCTCTCAACACAATCGGCCTAAATCTCTGTTATGAAGTCGGCTCGATAAATGATTGAATGGTCGGCCTAGAGGCAAGAACAGTGCACTATATATACACTGCACTGCAGATCATTTGCACACAGATTTGCGGATTTAGCTCTAAGTTAGTACGGTTATCTCAAGGAACAACTACGGTCAACTCTGAGGTGGATAGCATTGAAAGAAGGAACAAATTTTCGGATGTGTCTGAGATTGTATAGCATATAAAAGAACAGATTTAAGGACAGTATTGCCTGTGGATAGGATTGAAGGTGACAACGTTTAAAAGGAGCAGACCTAAGAACTAAGTTGAATGCGGACACGATGGATAGAATCTGAGGTGGAAAATGTTGTATTTGTGGACAAGATTGAGGTGAGACAGTGTGAAAGAAGGAACAACTAATGCGGAGGACAGACTTCGGATAAGTGTAGAAAAGGACAGAATTCAATAAGTGCATCTAGGAACAGAAGTGCGGAGTTATAAGGCCGATCTACGGATAAGTGTAAGAGGATACAAGGGCAGATATTCTTGAGCTCTAAAGTATCTAGTGTAAGAAATTGTCTAAGTAAAGACAGTGACCTAAAGATAAAAGGTAAGCAAGGTAAATCAGAGATTTACCTTCCTAATCACATTGCAAGATATTCAGTTACAAGCAAAATCTATTCTGTATAAGTACTTTGATAATTGACTTGAAGAATTAACTAAGAAGACATAAGCAAGCTCACAAGTAATTATCTGGATTCAAAACAACGAAGATATCCTTCCAAACATTTGTTCACTATCTCAGTTTGCCCATCGGATTGAGGATGATAAGATGGGCTATGAGCTAGTTGAGTACCCAAACAAGAAAATAATTCCGTTCCAAAATTTCCAGTGAAAATGGGATCTCTGTCGCTTACAATAATCTTTGGGTTTCCATGTAGCTTTTGAATTGTTTCCATAAATGCAGTAGCAACTATACTTGCTTTAAATGGATGAGATAATGCACAAAAGTGTGCATACTTAGTGAGTCTATCAACTACCATCATGATGACACTCTTTCCTTAGGACTTAGTAAACCTGTGATAAAATCCATTGAAACCTCCTCCCAACGTTGACTTGGAATAGATAAGAAATTTGTCATGAGACGGTGTCTTAATTGTCTCAACTTTATTTTGCTGGCAAAACCAAACATTCTGCCACAAACTTTTGAATATTAGATTTAAGGCCATCCCAAAAAAATTCTTTCTTCACCCTGTGGTAAGTTTTTAAAAATCTTGAGTGTCCTCCTACGGAAGAGGTGTGCAATTCCAAAAGAATATTTTGTTTGAGTTGGGAATTCTTACAAAGATATAAGCGATCTTTGTACCGCAAGGAATCATTTTTCCAACTAAATGTATCAGATGAAGTGGAATCTTTCTGCAACTTTTGAATGAGTGTCCACACTTCTTCGCCATTCTTCCATTCCTCCCTTGCTTCCGTTATCCAATCTGGTTGGATAATAGGATGGCAAAAAGCAATGCTTCCACCTCCTCATCCTTTCTTGAGAGTGCATCTGCAACAAAATTTAGCTTTCCTTTTTTGTAGATGATTTCAAAGTCATAACCCAACATGTTTGTGACCAATTTTTGCTGCTCTTCTGAAGATAGTCTTTGTTCCAAAAAGTATTTAAGACTATCATGATCAGTGTTTATCTTGAAGTGACTTCCCATTAGGTAAGGTCGCTATTTATTTAGTGCATGTAGTATTGCCAACATTTCCTTCTTATAAATAGCTTTTTGTAAATACTTTCCTTTGATTGGACGACTTTCAAAAGCAATGGGTCTTCCTTCTTGCATTAAAACAACACGAATTCCATTTCTTGAGGCATCACATTCCACAATAAAGGTTTTTTTGAAGTCTGGGGTAGCTAAGACCGGTGCTAGGCACATTGTCTCTTTAAGATGTTCAAAGGACTTAGTTGCTTCAAGAGTCCATGAAAATGCATCTTTCTTCATTAATGTTGTTAGAGGTGCTGCTATTTTCTCATAATTCTTAACAAACTTGCGATAATAGCCTATTAACCCAAGAAATCCTCGCAACTACGTTTTGGTTGTGGGGACTTTACATTCCTTAATGGCTTTAATTTTGTTAGGGTCTACCTTAACACCCTCGTGATATACAATATGACCCAGATATTCCACCTCTTGTACTCTAAAGAAACATTTGGATGTTTTTGCATATAATTATTTCTCCTCCAATAGTTTGAGCACCCTGTCAACGTGTTGAACATGATCCTTCCAAGACTTGCTGTAGATTAGTATATCACCAAAAAATACTAACACAAATTTTCTAAGGAAAGGTTTGAAAGTGGAATTCATCAAACCTTGAAATGTAGAAGGTGTTGAGTTTTTTAAATGTAGGGGTAGCATCAGATGTACTCTAGCTCCCAAACTTTGTGGAGGGACTAGAGTACATGAGATCTCCAAGACCTAGAAAGGGATTTGAGAAATTCCATCTCGTTTAAGAGAAAATTAATTAATTAATCTTTTTAATTAAGGACCGTAAGTCTAACTTGGGCTCAAAAACGTTGTCATGGAGGACTGGGAAACTTTTGTCCAAAGTCTCTTGGGCAGAGCGGACCTTCCCAACTGAGACAATATGTGGGCGATCCTCCGACAAGAAGAAATCCGTCATATCACCAAGAGACAGTTCATCACTGGGTCGAGCAAAGTAAAGAAGGAAGATGAGGAAGATGAAGCCTTGGCATCAAAGAGGCAACAAGGGAGAAAGAAGCGTGATCTATCAAAGACCAAGTGTTTCTAGTGTGGCGAACTAGGACATTTTGCCAACAATTGTCCTCAAAAGAAGGATAAGGAAGCTTCTAGCTCCAAGGCTGTTGTGGCGGATGATGGCTCCAAAAATGATGTAGCCATGAGCGCTCATGAACCACGAAAGTGGGGCGACATGGATCTGTAAAGCAGCTACAGAGTGGTGGAGGGATCCTTGAGTAGCCCAACTCTTGGATCACATCCGTGCTACGGGAGCCTTAAGACAATATCGGGACAAGTGGAGCAGTTGGTGCAGAGAATCACATATGAAGCAAAGGTGAAGCTGGAGGCTAAAAGGGAGCAGCGCAGCGCAGAGGGCTGATGTGACTTCAGCAGTGCAGTGTAGGTTGGCTTACGCAGAGTAGAGCTGCAGCAGCGCAGTGGCTCCAGGAGGACACCGCAGCGCAGTGCAACAACAACATAGGGGGACTTCAACGTAGGGGATGATGTGACTTCAACAATGCAGAGGAGGCCTGATTACGCAATGCAAAGCTATCGCTGTGCAACTGTCTCTAGATGATAGCAAAGATCAACAACCTATGGAGCTTCAATGATGAGGATGCAGCCCAACTGACTTGTCTGTCAAAGATTGGGCAGGAGTTTTCAGTTGTTTCTCTCAGCAACTGAGTTGCAGTGCAGCAGTTGGCAGCACGATGCAATAGATTGAGAGGGAGCTACAGTACAGATGTGGCAGTGGCGGTGGCAGCGTCATGGGCAGCACTATGGGAGAGCAACAACAACGCAGTGATGAAGAACAACAGGCCAAGCATCAGCGCAGAAACCCACACTAGAGATCAGTGCAGAACTTCGGGGTGAAGTCTTGTGCTAGAGCACATTCCTCGCTAAGAGGGAGTGTTGAGTTTTTTGAGTGTAGGGGTAGCATCGGATGTGCTCTAGCTCCCAAACTTTGTGGAGGGACTAGAGTACATGAGATCTCCAAGACCCAGAAAGGGATTTGAGAAATTCCGTCTGGTTTAAGAGAAAATCAATTAATTAATCTTTTTAATGAAGGACCATAAATCTAACTTCGGAAAATTAAAAGATTAAAGGTAATTAATTTAAACATGTGATGGAAATGACTTAAATCACACAGATCAAGCTTTCTTTTAATTTTATCCATCGATTCAAGATTAGATCACGGCCGTTGGTTTCCCAACGAGAAAAGTATAAAGGAAAGACTTGGGGTCAGTTGGAGAACACACACAGTGGCAGAGCACTGAGACTAAGCTGAAATTCTAGGGCGTGGTTTGCTAATAATTTCCAGAAGTGTTTCAACTGCAGCGAGAGGTAGTATTGGCAAGAGGGATGATCTGATCCCAGGCCAAGAGTCAGCAAGAGGCAGACAAGCAGCAGTCAGAGTAGTGCAGAGGGCTACGCAGTAGCTGTGCAACACAGAGGGCTTCATGTGCTACGCAGGCCCAGAAAGCGCAGCGCAGAGGCATCAGGAGGCCAGCAGGGCTGATGCAGGCCCAACAAGGGCATCACAGGGGAAACTTAACCCAGTCTGGCGTGATGCAGGCCCTTCCTGAGCAGCGCAGGGGTACCAACAACCTAGCTGAGCTGACGCAGAGGGCTTCAGAGCAGCGCTGGGGTTTCTGAAGATAGAAAAGGGCTGAGTTTTGCAAATCCCGTTTGAGGGTGTGAATCAGTCCAGTTTTCTATCTGCAGAATAGAGGTATTGCTACAGATTTTTGTATTTCTCTGTCGGGCTAACCAGTAAGGTGCCCAGATTTGCTGTACTTGGAATCTACTTAATAATATAAACCCTCCAGCAACTAGATGACTGGTTTTCCCGCATTGGATTTTTCTGAGGACAATTGTCCAGAAAATCCCGTGTGTCACTTTGTCATTGTGCATGTATTCAGTTTAGATCTCTATCTGTGTGGACTGTTAATGTGTTTACTTCGATGTTAATGTTGAATATTTCAGATTAATAACTTGTTTAAGTAGGAGAAGTATAACCAGATTTAACAGTAGGGTTTTTGCATAAGTAATATTCATAGATTTTCACAAAAGGTGCATTGGTAAGGCCAAAAGGCATGACCAAAAATTCATAATGACCCTCATGAGTTCGAAATGCTGTTTTCGGAATATCTTCAGTCTTCATTCTAATTTGATGATATCCTGAACAAAGATCCAACTTGGTAAAATAAATTGCTCCATGTAATTCATCCAATAATAATCAATCACAGAAATGGGAATTTTATCTTTAATAGTGAGCTTGTTGAGCTCCCTATAATCTAGACACATGCGCCATGGTTCATCCTTCTTGTGTACCAATACTACTGGAGCAGAGAAAGAACTTTGACTAGGTTGAATTATACTAGCCTCTAACATTTCTGCAATCATACGTTCAATTTCGCTCTTTTGGACAAGAGGATATCTGTAAGGCTTGATGTTTGGAGGAACACTTCCTGGAATCAAATGAATAGCATGATCATGATGACGAATAGGTGGGAGTCCTTTGGGAGTTTCAAACACCTTGGAATGATTGTCCAAGATTTTTTGGAGATCTGGAGAAATAGATGATTTTGATGTTGGAACTTCAAGTGAGCATAATTGTGCAATTACGCCTCGTTTTTATTTCTTCAGAAGCTTTGTCATGACATTGGAGCTTATTATCTTTCTTGGCTTCGCTGTGATACCCCATAATTCAACTTCCTTTCCTTCCGAAAAAAGAATTCAAGAAAAGTTATTGAAAATTAAAAGCTACCGTCCCCAAAGATTGTAACCATTGTACTTCTAGTACAACATCAACACCTCGCATTGGAATGGAAAGCATTGGACTATTCAGTATATATTCCCCCATGGTTAGGTTGATATTATGGCATTTTCTAGAGCAATTTATAGTTCCTCCATTTGCAACCACCCCTTGACACTTTGGTGTTGGATATAGGAAGCAATTCAATTCCTTGGCTACCTTACAATGAATAAAATTATGGGTACTACCCGAATCAATCAACACTATTACATTTTTCTTTTTGATATGTCTTTCTATCTTGAGAGTTTGAGGTGTGGTAATTCTTGCCAATGCATTACAGGATATGGTCAGACTCATTTGTTCTTTCTCTAGGGTTGGTTCCTGCTGTATATCTTCTTCTTTTGAAGTTTCATGTTCATTTTCTTCCTCCTCTTCACAATCTATGTAAAATAATTTCTTCTTAGCACACTTATGACCTTTAGTGTATTTGCTATCATAACTGTAGCAAAGCCCTTTTGCTCTTTTTTCTTCCAATTGTTGTGGTGTCAACCTTGTAGGTTGTGGAAGTCTAGGAGTAGCAACACTTCCATCTTTATAGATGTGAGTGGTAGGCTTCCTTGTCGCCATAATTTTACTTTCAATTTTTCTTTTCCAATCTGAATGCCTTCTCCAATGAATCAGGTTCCCAAAGGTGAACCTCATGTTTGATGTTATCCTTTAAAGTCCCTATGAAGACATCAATCCTGTGTTCCTCTGGAATATCAGTTACCCTTATATTCAATTTTTGGAAGTCCTCAATGTGCTCCACCATTGAACCCTTTTGTTTCAGATTTATCAATTGGCTAAAGAAGATGTTGCTCTTTGTATCCCCATAATGTGCTATCATTTCCTCCGTAAAAATTGACCAAGTGACAATTTTTTTACGAGAGCAAAGCCATCGATACCATACAAATATATTTTGTTCTAAATATAAAGTTGCAATGCGTACCTTTTTTGTGTTTTGCACATTATGGAGATCAAAATTTTGCTCCATCTGTAGTATCCATGTTACAGGATCCTTGCCATCAAATTTTCTCATATCAATCTTTGGAATATGGTGGGTCTTCAATCCAACATTAGAGTTTATGAAATCACGATTAACATTTATTTTGTTCTCATCATGTGTTTCCTCTACTACATTTGCGCCATTAGGAATCATTCCTTGTATCAACTTTTGTCAAACCTTCCTTTAAACCTTCCATGTCCGCTTTTAGATCATTCTTCATGTCTTCCATGTTGCCTTTCATTTTTTCGTCGATGTCATCCATCTTAGCTTTCATGCCATCCATCTTAGCTTCCATGCCATTCTTCAAACCATCCATCTTAGCTTCCACGCCTTTCTTCAAAACTTCCATTTCATTTTTTGTTACTCTTTGCGAGAGTGAAATTTGGTGCACTTGGTCTTGTAATTTTGATATATCATGTTGCACTTCTTCCTCTTCATGAGTCATAATCGAGTATTCTGAGGGCTTAATGGGTGTTGAATTCTTTTTAGGGGGAAGTTTAGAACCCAATACTGATATCTGTGCTTCAATATGCCCTTGGAATCACTTCCAACTAATTTCTCAAACAAGACTTATGTAATTTGAAAACAAAATACACACCTTTTTCTTGCTTTTGAGGAGCTCGATATTGAAATTGATGTATCTCTGTAATTTCAGATCCATGAGATTCTATCTTTGGTCCTTAAGTAGCCCTCTGAATCTTCTTTCCAATGCCACAGGTCTGACTTGATTTGGATTATTCAAGACAAAGTTATGCCCAATCTCCCACAATGACCTAATTATGGACTAGTTGAGTTGAGCTAACTTGTATGATGTGGCACGTTTCCCTGTTTCCTCCTTCGGCTCTAAAATTGATACACATGAAACTACAGTCTGTGTACTTTCGACCACTTACAGAATTCCAATCCGATGCTCAGAGAGAGAGTTCTGACAATTTTCCCAAGGTCACCTCTTTGAGATGAAATTTGGGAGCCTTCAAAAACCGTAACTTCCACAAATCATATCTTCAAAAAAATTGCGAAACAAAATCTGAAATTTTAAAACAAAGTTCCTCTAGATTTCTTCGCAGATGGGTTTTTTTTAGCTTCTGCAACTTTGTAGAACAAAAGTTATAGCGAAATTGCCACGATGATTTGTTTGAAGCAATGAATCCCTAGAATCCAAAGCTCTGATACCAAATGTTATGAAACCAGCTCCCAAAATAGAAGAAAAGAGAGATCAACGCCTTAGAAATCAACCACTTCGAGGGGGCAACCTCCTTTACATTACATAAATGAACAATTCTCAGATGATACAAATGACAAAACCTATACAAATGACAAAACCTCCTTTCGATATATAGGAGTCCATGGGGTCACAATATAATCCTAGCCGACCGAACAATTGTAATGTAAAGGCACAACAATAACAATAGTGAGCTTTTATGGGGCACAATAATAACAATATAGGGACTACAAGGGTACAACAATAACAATAAGGGGGCTACACTAACAACAATAATGGACTACACTAGTAATATAGGGACCTAACAGATTTAGATTTTATCCTTGGGAAGCAAATGAAGTCATCTATCGACTAGTTCTTTTCAAGGAAGGATAAGGTAAGGCTGCAATAAAGTTATGCATAATTGTTTTATACTTACCTAGCTTAAGTTGAATAAAGGGTCTGCATAATGTAATACATTAGGGTTCTAGGGTTTGTAGACTTCACCTTGTTGAAGGTTCATGGTATTTAGGGATTATAAAACCTATATGGGACTTGGATTAGAAAACCCTAGTTAAGTGAAAAACCCTATTTGACTTGTTACCCCATAGAAGCCCTAGCTCTTGATATCTAGGGTTTGCAAGAAAATATCCAGGGTATATGGTAAACCCTAAGTGAGGGTTGAATTGGATAAACCCTAGGGTCAATGTTCCAATGAAAATATCAAAGAATTTAGGGTTTGTATTTAAAACCCTAGGAATTCTCCATCTAAGATACCATGGAAACCCTAGATTATCAAAATTAACATCATGCTCTTGTATTCATATATTTTGCTTGGTTGTTCATGTCGGTGAATATTTTAGGTACATAATAAAGGAGGCAAAATGAGAAGAATGGCTAAGCAATGCAGTTCTTGTGCTTGTTAATAATGAGCATGATGGAAGGAGGGAACTGTAAGGACCTTGTAGAAATTGATGCTAGCAAGCTCATTAAAGAAGTAAGAATGCATCGTGGTATTTTCTAGAAGAATCTTGATTTAATATGGCATCATAGATAGAAGCATGTGATAGTAGCATATTTAGAGTCTACTTTATTGAATTGCTTTGTAAGAATCATCTAGTTTTTCAAGAATAAGAAGTTTTGACCATTTTTCATAATGTTCGTCCATACATTGTCTAACAGTATGTTTGAGGTAGTCATTTTTGCTAAGGTGGATCTCTAAGATCCTATAAGAACCATCATTTTGGAGGTTCTTGGAAAAATCATTATGGCAAAGATTAGTATATATTCCATATTGGATGGAAACAATACTCTTAAAAGGATGAAGGAATGCAGTTGGTCAAGTTGTAGATTCATTGTGGAATACTTATAGCTAGTTGATTATGTGAAAGATTAAGGATGCATAAAGTAACTTTTGAGTAGGATTCATGTAATCCTTTAAGAAAAGTTGGTCATAAATTATGCACAATGAATCGTTCATTTGATTATATGATGCCTATGAAGACGAATTTGACTTTCTCTAGAATGGATAGAATAATAAAACTCTCGCTAGAATATATATATATATATATATATATATATATATATATATATGCACTAGTGATCAACATCTAGTATAATCTTTGGAAGAAAATGGTAACTTGGTAATGAAGTTTGATCCTTGGGCACTATAATGCATGAAGGAAGATTCATGTGGAGATGGACCTTGAAGATGTTGATGATGACAAAGTTGTCACGACGAGGTAAGTTTGATGTTAATAATTATTATTGGTTATTTGGTTAACATATTGTTTTGCTACCTGGAAGGATGTTGTAGGAACACATGATGACAGTTGAGGCAAGTTCAACTGTATGGATGGAATACATGAAGAATGTTGAGGGAAGCTCAATATGTGATACCTGGAAGCTGTGAAGTCAAGATGTACTCATCATGGGATTGTAAGGTATTAGTGTGAGAAGATAACTTGAATGTCAAAGTTTGTACTACAATCAAAGAGATCACTTTCTTGATGAAGCTATGATCAACTAGAAATTTGGGAAGGCTCAATATAATGCCTTCATTGACAAAGAAGTGATGTGCAGAATTGATGACCTAGAACCTATCACAAGATTAAGGGAAGAAGATGGCTCCATGATACCCAGAAAGGAAGTAGGCTCGATACAATGAGGTTCGAAGAAAAGAGGGAGCCATGTAGAACAAGTATGGAAACAAGCTTGAGAGCTTGTGGCTATGACTTCCCTAGTAGAAAAAGGAAGTCGGGAATCTCCTCTGGATTTGAGAGGGGGGAAGGAGTCTCCTTGAATAGGAGCAAGGATCTATTCTCAAGTTAAAAGGAGAATAGGGGTATCCTCTCTGGTTGAGAGGGAGTGATGTTGGATATCACATGTGCATCCTTTTCTTCATGTGTCATGCTCTTGACCAGGACTAGTAGTTGTAAGTCTAAGTGAAGGCGAGGATTGGATAAGCATCTGTGGTTTCCTTGAGGACAAAGCATCCAAGAAAGGAAAGGGACCGACACTCTTTGAGGATAGGATAAGTGTCCAAGACAAGAGTGGTCGAAGAGGATCAATATTCTTTGAGGATTAAAGGCTAATAATCCAAGATAAGAATAGTCCTAAAAGGACATGTTGCTGCACAAACTAGCATGCCTAGTTTGTAGGCTAATGCTAGAAGGCACAACAATAGTTTGGGACAAAGGCCCATTGTCACGACAACTTATGTCCCCTTCTCTTCTCGAATTTTCACCGACGAGAGGAGTTCCAGTGCAGAGGGAATCACCTAGGGTAAGAAGATCGATGATGAGGTTCTATGGTGATTTCCAAGGCTTATTCAAGGAGAGGCTTAATGGTTCAAATGCTTCAAAGGAAGCTGAAAGGCTCCCCAAGAAAGACCGATGAACGCTGACTAGACCTCGGGCTCAAGAATGTTCAATAATGATGAGTCGCTAAGATCAAGACTTCCAATATTCCTCACTTATGATTAATATGTCTATACCAGGGCCCAAAGTGATGCAAGGATGGCTCATTCAATGGAAATATTTGATCAAAGTGCGAGCTTTGGGAGAAGCTAGGATAACTTCCCATAAAAAACCCCTTGAGATAAATACTATAAGAGACCTTGGGTTGAGATATATACATGAGGTAAAGGCTCATCCAATGGTCAACTATAGTTAATAGAAAAGGTTTTGAATGATGAACTACAAAGTATAAACCTTCAAGAAATCCCCAAGTCAAAAGCAACTTCAAGGGTTCCTAATTGGTGTGATAGCTAGGGCATCAATTTATTTGAAATTCCACCGTCAGAATTCGTTCAAAACTAGAGGATACCTAGAGGAGACACAAACGAAGAAATTTGTCTCGACGGGATCCCAAAATTCCTCCTCCCTAAAATTTCACATCAAGCCCTAGAAAATATCCTTATCCTTAGAGGGACGAAGAAAAAAAGGAAGAAAAGAGGTGAAAGAATGATATTTGGTTGAGCTAATGTGGTCGCCAAGGATCTAGGACCAATGCCTAGCTATTGGGAAGATTGGAGTCAAAATGATCTCGATTTAGGAAACTTCTTTCTTCAAGGAGGCCTAAAGAAGCAACTTCACAAACTATGGGTGTAGATACACGACATCTTTAGACTTTTATACGTAGATGACAAAGGTTATGGAGTTTCAAGGATGCAAATGCACATTATCCTCTAGGAACATTCATTTATTCTTTGTCCAATGAGTAACACATGCGAAAATTTCCAATAGTTTCAATGATTCCACTAATTTGCATTAATTAGGGCACATTATTTCACCATACAAAAATAATTTCATGCATGAGACACTTGTTAAAACATAAATCTAGCATTATATTGCACTTACAAGACAAAGAAGAGTATATCCATCCACAATCTTGCCAAAGAGAAGCTCCAAGAGAGATAGCGAAAACTTTCCACATATCAAAATGTATTTAATCATTGAAATCATTCCACAAATTGCAGGTCTGAATTCTTTAGAGAGAGATGCCCCAAATCCTAGTGATGATGATGAATACAAATGAGGTCTCTTCAATTTATTTGAGCCTCAAGGGGTTTGATTTAGTCAGATTATCCTAATAAGCCCCTAAAAACAACTTTAATGTGCAAAATAACAATCTAATTGGTGACAATCCCACCAAATAGCTCAAAAGTACAAAATAAGCCTTCCTAATGAGGCCGAAATGATAGAATCATGGTGCAAAGGGCCGTTTGAAGGCCAATATATGTCCCTCGTGCCAAAATGAAGAAGAGGATTCTCAAACAGATGACCAAGGGGTTGGCCCCTTGGTTTTCAAACAAAACATATGTGGTGCTCCCAAATGGCTGTGGGGCACACTGAATGGTCTCACGGGTCTCCAACTAGATCAATCATGTCGATATTCCATCAATGAGGGCTAGGATGATGATACATGCCCTCCCGTATCTCCCTAGGTGAGATGAAACCCCATCTAGGCCCTGGATCATATGTCAAGTGTTTGGTGCAAGTATTGGCTGGCTGGGCAATTTGGTCCAAGTGCATCATCATCCCTGCATGATTGGGGCTCGAGCAAGCATAATGTGGTGCTGAAGAATCCCAAGGTATGGCAATCAAGGCTTTGTTGTGGAGGAGACCCATGGCTCTCGAGTCTCAACACTCACACTACAAGTGCCATCATGACCCTCTGGAGGGCTTGGATCTCGTATAGGGAGGCCAAACCCAAAGCGAAGATCCACTTGCAATCTTGTATACGATCCAATGCATCTCCTCACCTTCTAGTACAAAAATTCATTAGTGCAAACGAGTAAATGAGCTTACAAATTAGGGGCCCAAGTGGACACTTGATGGTGACATGCCCTTCCAAATCGGCTCTAGAATGTATAGGTGTCACCAGGCTCAAAAGAGAGGTGAATAAGAGGACCCTATTAGGTGGTTTCAACCTTTAAGGGAGTGACAGGTCCACGATACATTCGTCAAATGGTAGGTGTCATGTGAAATAATGATGGAATGGAGTGGGGCAACAGGGAAGGCTCCAAGCCACATGCCATGGTACAAGGGTAGCCATAATGAGGGAAGCCCACACATGAGTGTATAGATGTAGGAGGGAGCAATCGTGGTACATGAGTTACCCCAACCTTTGTTTTTCCACCCTTCTTCATATGCCTTTTTCCTTTTATTGATTTTTCTTTCTTTTAACTGCTCGAGGCTCCAGGGAATGAGAGCATGATGTGTATGATATAGTAGTGAATACCCCCTTAATGTTGGGCAGTTCATCGCCCACTAGGGGTTGGGATAATCATAGGTTCCTTAATGATGCAGGGTCTCACATAATGGGCCCTAGGAACTTAATGATGCAGGGGGCTCACATAATGGGCCCTAGGAACTAGGGTGATGACCATAATGATAGGGGGTAGTGCTCATGTTTGGCTTTTTCCCACACACCAAATTTTTTTATGTCTCGACCATCTTTTGCATTTTATGGTACATTTCCTGTTGTAAGTGGCCAAATTATGCTTTTAACTTTCTTTTTAGCTGCATCAACCTTTGGGGCATCTTTTAAGGCCCAACCCAAAGTGTGGACAAGGGGAGGAGGAAGCTAACTCCTTGTGGACCCAATGGACAAATTTGGATCCGGACGGGAAAAGTGTGAAAAGATGGTATAATGAGCAGAGGGGAGTGATGCATATGGTGTTGGGAAGTGCGACCACACAACCAAAATCGAGATTTCCCGTGCAGTGCCACTCTTAAAGCTAGCAGTCAATAGAGGAGATCCCGCAAGACTAGGATACAAGACTAACCACCAAGTTGGGACAAGGGAACAAGAGTACTTACCAAGCCTATTCTTTCTGTCGAATCCCCCCATTAATCCATGTCCAACTATGTCTAGGATAAGCAAGCAAAGTTACCCAATTGCATAATGAAAAGCCATACCTTTGGGGTTGGAAGGCCCACCTTCAAACATACAATCATAACAGATGGGTGATGGCACATAATGGCTCGCTCAGGTGGCGGAGAATGGTGGCACATTGAGCTATCTGGTGGCTACAAGGGGCTGCTGGCTACCGGTTGAATTCAAATCCAGAAAAATTCTCCTATGTGTGTCACCCACTGGTGGTGGGTAACAGGACATACCTTGTGGACATCCGGATGGGGTATGTGCCTTGTAGAGGTAGTGCGGTATCACACTTAAAGCCTCCCAACATAATGCCCTTGAATGAAGTAAAACTTGTCTAGTTAGGCCTCAACGACAATGATGGTTGATCATGATGTTGATGCTTAGAGATGGCTTACCAATTCGACTCTTCTTATGAGAAGTTTTCAAAGGGAGTACTGTCCTTGTACCGGTTGGAAAATTATGAATATCTTCGTAGTTAAGAGGGAGTGTTGAAGAATGTAACTAGTTTTGGTCTTCATAATTGTCATTTGGCTCATGTCATAATGTAATTTCTATGTAACTATCAAAAGAAGAAAGAAAATGATTTTATAAAGCATGGGTTCCATGCTCAAATCATTTTCTCATTAGGTGAAGCATCCATTGAATGCTTATAGGGTTTGTCACGAGTCAAAGTCATTGTCACATTGTAATAGATCCTTTCGGGCACTTGTATCAAGAAAATAAAAAAATATTTTGAATTTAGAAGTGTCTAAAAGGCTCCCAAGACCAAGTCAGTCAGCCAAGGAAAAGTTGGCCTAGACAACGCTACTAGAGCCTCTTGGAAAGGTTATATAAAGATGGATCTTTGACCTATGAGGACACACAAGCTGATCACATATCTTACTTTTGATATGCGGATAGAAGAAGGAATGCGAAAGTCTTAAGAGGTTGGAAGAGCCTAGCGAAGGAGGAAAAATGTACTTACACAGTTCAAAGGTTTGAAACTCTGCTTGGATATCTCACACGTGCAAGAGGCCTAGGGTTTTTGGGCATACAACAAGTTTGACTTGCAAGAAGGTGTTGCAAACTTGGTATGTGAGATCGAAAGGCTAGAAGAGCCCTTAACTTGAAGAAATATTGCTTCGCTTGGAGATTTTGTCTTGCATCGAAGAATGAAGATTGACTAGTTGGCTTGGTTCTTGGTGGTAGCCCTGGTCTAGGTTTTTGGTCTTGGAAGTCTCCTTTGAAATTGATTCTAAAAGAAGAAATGTTCTTTCTCGGTTTTCCCCTTGGAGGGTTTTTGCCCTGGCTTGGAGCCTATATCTTGTGTTCATTTTTGTATGTGTGTGATCTTCATTGTTTTGACATTTATTTGATGATAAGGACATATGCATAATCAAGAAGAATATAACATCAAAAATAACTATCTAGAAAGGAGAAGTTAAATTAAAGGGTGCCCTAATCAATTTTCCAATAGGAAATATACATTTACTATTCAAATATTCAATGGATAACTGTTAATTGGGAATTCATATAAGGGAAATATCTAAAGATTAGGTAAGTGTGGTACATACGGCCTGTTGCCTCAAAATCTAGTGGGTCTTGTAGTGAGATACCCTATAGGGTAGGAACTAGAGTAAGTGACAACAATGAGGTATGACCCACTGTCACCACAACCACTACCCCTTGCTATTTATGGACTTTCACCAATGGGAGGCTTCCCATTATAGAGGTCACACATGAAAGATATCCCAGGATCAAGGATTAAGGTGAAACTAGAGACTTATAGAGGATGGCTCTTCTTAAGTACAAGGCCCAATCAAGGAAATAGAGGCAACTCACATCTTCTAATAAGACCAAATTAAGGCACAATTGACCTAGGGCTTGAGATATAGCAAGCTAGATGGGTTATCCTAGGATCAAATGGGCCATGCAAAGGTTTCCAATCAATGAATATTAGCAAGCAAATGGTCCAAGAAACCTTCAAGGATTAAGGTGAAACTAGAGGCTTATAGAGGATGGCTCTTCTTAAGTACAAGGCCCAATCAAGGAAATAGAGGCAACTCACATCTTCTAATAAGACCAAATTAAGGCACAATTGACCTAGGGCTTGAGATATAGCAAGCTAGATGGGTTATCCTAGGATCAAATGGGCCATGCAAAGGTTTCCAATCAATGAATATTAGCAAGCAAATGGTCCAAGAAACCTTTAACAAGCCCTCAAGTCGAAGCTTTGCAAACTAGAGGTTTTCAAGGGCAAATCTACTTAGGGCAAGAGAATTAGGGCTTAAGATGGAAAGATTGGCCACTAAGGGAGGTTGATTTTGAGGCAACCTAATCTTTCCTTAATGTTGAATCCTTCCATAAGCCTAAGTCAATTTACACTTAGCCCTAGTTTGGCCGCTTATCCTTATGAAGACCGGAATTAGAAAAGAGAAAGAGAATTTGAGTTTGGGATGAAATTGTGTGTGATCACCAATTTGACAAGACTAGTGGCTAGTCCTTGGGATGATGGAGTCTATGGATGTGAAAACTTGGCTAGATCTTGCAAAGGAGTAAGGATATTTTGATGCCCTAGCACATAACCCTAACTAATATCTTTGTGAGGGATCAAGGTCACTTGAGCGATCTATTATAAAGGTTCACCAAGGGGATTGCCATTCACATTTCATACATGAGTAATGCATACAATGATGATATCTAGATTCTATACAATAGATGTTCAATAATATAAAGCACAATAGAAAAACTCTAGATTATCAATTCATTCCATACATTAGACATAAAATCAAAGATTTATCAAGTACAAGGTTCACTTACAAGACAAAATGCATGAAAAATCCTTTATTGATCCAAGATAACTTATCCAATGCCAAGAAATAGCTCCAATAGAAAAAATTGCTGCATAGAATCACATCTCTCCAAGTTACAAGCTTTCTCAAGAAGGCCGAATTCAAGTCCTAGTGATGATGAATGAATAGAATGATCCTCTCTATTTATATGAGGAGGACAACATCCAATTATTCTACAAAGCCCCTAAAAATGAGTTTGATGACAAATAACCTTGGGTTACAAGCCAAACCAGTAGCTTTCGTGAAATATGCCCTAATTAGCCCACACGTGTGAGCTGCTAGCTCACTAGGGTTGATGTCATGCAATAAATGAGCTCCAAATGTCATGTCCAAGTGAAATGTGGTGTCCAAGATGATGTAGAAGAATGTCAAGTCCATGATTTGAGGGTTGGCCCTCAAATCGACGTCAATGGATCCTGTGGGGTCCCAATATCTAGTTGGGACACCATAAAGTGGTCTCCACGAGTCTCCAGCTGCTATTGAGTAAGCTGAGAGAACAAGATCATGATAAAAACCCATCATTTTTCCGAATCACCCCATAATCCATACTAAATACCCCAAAACAAACAAGTATAAGCACCCAATTGCAAAATGACCAAAGTACCTTTTGAGTGGAAGCCCACCTTCATCCACGTGCTCATGTTGGATGGGTGAGAAGCAAATGGCTCATGCAAGTGGTGGAGATATATGGCATATCATCAACTATTGGTGGTTGTCAGGGGTTGCTGGTTATGTAGCTAACCAACTGGCTATCAAAAATAGGAGAAAAGTTTTCTCCTATGGGGTTACCCATTTTGGTGGGTAACAAGGCCACAACGAGATACAATATCAATAAGGTTGGCACATAAAACACTATGAAAGCCATAGAAAATTGATTGTAAAAATTAGAATGATGATTATGTATTAGTTGCTGTACTAAGTCTAGTTTCTTCTACAAGTGCGTTGTATTGCCAACATATATTACCTTGTCACTATCCAATGTCCATCCTACATATTTGTATGTAGTACAACATGTTTCAAATGTGGTTTTATAGTCTAGTACCTCTCACATATTAATTTTCAGGTGTGTTTCAACTTTTAGGTGAGTATGGTGAGTTTGTGGTAAGTCTTGGCAAATATGGTGAGTTTCCCACAAGTATAGCGAGTGGCGAGTTTCAAGGGCAAGTCTTAGGTGAGTACTTGCCCCAACCAAGACTCAGCTAAGACTCACGAGTCTTCGCTGAGTCAAACTACACTACTTTTAAGGAGATGTCTGAAGATTAGGTGTTGACAGTAAACTAGACTTACAACATGAGATAGACATTGAAAAGGGTTGGGTCATAAAGTCTACAAGAAGGTATTAAACATGGTTAAGGTTGGGTGATAAACTCTACTAGAAGGCATTAAAACCGGTTAAAGTTAGAATGTTAATAATTTACCTATGACCCTTCTAAATATAATTTTATCTACAAGCTGTGAGTTGGATTGTTAGAATGCAAGGCTTTGTCATTATCCGTCCCCACCTATAGTCTTATGCAAGGGTATCACATTTGGCAGGGATAAAGAGTGTTGGTGTGGGTTTGGGCTTGGCATTTTGAATATTTAGACTCACAAGTTTGGGAGTTTGGAGTTATTTTTATTTTGAAAAGAGAGATTCCATGAATAATAAGAAATGCAAATGCCAAATTGATGATGTGAGAAAAGAGCCTTAATTATTTCAATGATGGTAATTTTTGTTAACTAATTCATCCTTTAAGCAAACATAATGTTGACTTTCACCTTGATCTACCTGCTTCTTGAATGACCTCTCAACTGATTGTCTATTCATTGACTTGTATTTATCTCTAACTTGATTACTAATAAACCACTAACCTTCTTGCTTTCTTTGCTTGAAATAATTTGAATTCCTCAGTTTGTGATGTAGGAATAGTGATGGCTCATAATTTTAACAACCTCGTTATATTTTCTTACTAGATTAAAATGATATGAGGTAAAATGCAAAAGACGAAAGCAAGATTTATCATTACATTGTACAAGAGGCAACCAACAAATGCAATGGCCATTGAAAGACAAGCCAATGCTGAATGAGTTGCCTTTTTGGGTCATCGAGGTTTGATGGCCTCCCAATATTTCCATATACTTTGTAGCACAAACAATCCTAAGATCTTCACATGAATCAATGTAAGGAGGATTTGAAGGTTTATAATGCTCCAACTCTTTTGCCCTAGTTAGAACTTGACAAAATGTAGCTTTTCATTAGAAATTTCCAACTTCCAATCCATTTGATTGCTTGAATGGTCCACTTTGTACATTAGGCTTGAGCTTGTTGAAAGGGGTATATCATACCCATCTTTCCCCAGAGCTTGTGGCCGTTAAAAAGGCTCTACTTAACACAATGGAAGCATTTTTCCCCTTAAGGGATTCTCATAGTATATCTGGAAGGAGTTTCTTGAGCTTTCGAAATGCCGTAGTAGTTGAAATCTAGTAAGAAAATTAATAGACTTTTCTGAGCAAGGACCTTGGAATAATATAGCCGAGTTGCCAATGTCATTGGATTAGTAATTTTCTTGTTCATTTTCTTGGCTATTCATTGTATAATTGTTGGCTAGAATCCTTGAAACATAAAGGAGATTTTTGTGAGTTTAAAGCCCTATCCAAGTTGTGACCACGACCCCAACCCAAGTTGGCCAAACAAATTGGGACGTCATCTTGGCTAGATGGGTAGCACCATATCTTAGTTGAAAACTTGGAGTCAATTCCTTGTTTCATCGATTGATTCCTTTTCTTCCAAAATGTTAAGAAAATTCAAAAGAGTCATTTGTGAAGTGGTCATTGACTAATTGGCCAACTTCCATCTTAGGGCGGGGTATGCCTTTGATGAGACCTTGTGAGTCTTATGGTGAAGACTGAAGTAAATAAACTAGACCCTCAATCAACCTATTAACAATGTTGGTGCCAATGGGAAACCCTTCCTAACAGACATGAACAAACCAATCTCCTATCACTTAGCTTGGTTAATAAAAAGGCATATAACAACTTTTGCAAATAGAGTCGCCATTGCTCGAAGGGAGAAATGGACAAACTCAAGGGCTTTAAATGTCACCAAAATGAAAGTCCATTCAACTTGATTAAAGGGTTTCTTGAAGTCAACTTTGATTAAAAGGTCTTTCATACCTAGGCATCTGGCCCATTCCTTGATCTACTAAAGAACAACTACATTGTCTAGGATATAGCAAACTCTAGTAAATCTTGTCCACTTAGGTTCTATGATCTTCAACTTGATGTATTTGATCCATAGAGCACGAGCTTTGGCTGTAATCTTGTAAGAGGCATTCAACAAGGTAATTGGCCACCCTCTTGTGATAAGCTCTAGGTCACTTGCTTTGGGAATAATTTATTCAAACCTTTGTTGACTAGAGATATTTTTTTGGACAATTTTCCTATAGAACTTTGGGAGGTTGGGTACAATAAATTCACATGTGTATCCATCAAGCTCATGGGTCTTGTCATCACTAATCGTCGTCAAGGCTTTTGTCAGCTTTATTAAAGTCCCCTTCTGATCATACATATCTTTCTTGTTCTTGAGACAATTGTTTGGGTACAATGTCAATACATGTTCATATGGTTGCCCTACATTCTTCCATTTGCCATTGTCACCAAAATACAATACAATAGTGGTTATTGAATTCATACTTAATATCCCCTTTCTTGGTAACTTAACCATCAAGTGTCTCAGGGTTTGATAGTGGCTGTTGAGAAATATAGGGCATTTGCATTAGGGTGATTTCTCTTCATTAGTGACTGTTTGTGAATGCTTTTTATTTCTTTAGCTTAGGGCCTTCTTTTTTCTTGTTCATTAGTGTTCTTCTATATCAAACAGTAACCAATGTATGAACATAAAATAGACAAGAGATGCAACATGTAGGCTATGAGCCAGGGCCAAAACCTCTTTCTTTGAGAGGAAAACCCACACAAATTCTTCTTATAGAGATTCCAATTGATGAATACCAAGACCAAGGGTCATTGCCTTAACAATACTGTCCCCTTCATGGAGTCCTTATCTTTGAGATAATACTAAATCCATACCAAGGCCATTATCACTGATGCATCACTGATACCATTAGTACTGCTGCATCATCGAGACCATTAGCACTGTATTGAGATCATTGAGGTAATATCACCGTGGTATCATCGATATCCTTTTTCCTGTAAGTATGTCGAGACTATGGTGTGATCCCAATATATCTAAGAGAGGTTCAAGACCTATTCCTGAACTCCTCAACTATAGAATGTCCGAGCCTTCTTCTTGTTTTCATCCGAATTATGTCTCCTACAATCTTGACTGAGATTTGTGATCTTATCCAAGCCCATTTCAGAGCGATCTGAGCTTGTAGACTATCTCCTTATGCGAAGACCCTAGGCTGGTTTATATAGTAGTTTCCCACAGTTAATTAGCTGACTTGAGCATCTGAATAGATGTGTCTTTATATGAAATGAGACGACATGAGTATTATGTGCATCTTGAGGCCGACATCAAGAGGAGAATCATGCTTGTCTTTTGAAGGGCTACTAGACACTTTGTAGACTCATTGACATAGGCTCAAGAAGAGCTCTTCACACATGACATAAACTCTTTGACTCTAAATGATAAATCCTAATGCTCTCAAATGAGAGCCAACTAAAATTAAAATCACTTGCTCATGAAACCCATGAAGCAAGTCTTAATAATAATTTTATTACATCATTTATCAAAGTCACAATTACATGTCATTATGAAGACCGAACCTAGTTACATTTTACAACACTCCTCCTTAACTAGGGAGGTATTCATAATGGTACTTGGTCATTCTCAATCTGAAGAATTTCTCATAAGAAGAATCAGATTGGTAACCCATCTGTATAACATTATATCAGCCAACATTGTCATAAGGCAAGGCCTTGAATAATAACTCCATCTTTCCACAAGATCTAAGCTCTATGTTGGCGAGACCAATGATTTATAGACACCTTAATCATTGTCTCTCTTGGAACATACCCTAACCTTGGTTCTCAGGGTGTGTTCCACCAGGACTATTCTTATATTGGATTCCCAATCCTCAAAGAATATCTGTCCTTTACAACTACTCTTATCTTGGATGCCCTAACTCATCCTCAAAGAGTATCGGATGCTAGATGATTACCCAATCCTCCATTCTGTCCTTCCAAGTGAAGACAAGAATGACGTGTCTTTCTCTCCCTCTCAAATAGGGAGGACATATTCCAATAAAGGAATGTAGTCATTCCTACACGAGGAATGTACCTAAGCTCCCTCTTGGATTAGGAATTTCCAAGTTTCTTTGAAGTAAGAAACTTGTTTCCAGGATCCCTCTTAATCAGGGACCTGCAGCAACTACTCAGGTGGAAATAATGAGACAACCAACTGCTATGAAGAACTCCTTCCTTCGATGTCATGAATTTCTTCTTTGTTATGGAGTTTTCATTGTTTGGGACTTCTTTATAGGGCAGAAACCATCCATCACTTTTATCAATGAGTTAGTCATGTCATTATTCCTTTCAACAGAAAGTGATCTATCAGTGTACATCTGGCCTTGCTTTATGCCATGTTGCTTTCTTCATGCCATATTTTCGGAAGGATCTTACACTATGTTGCCAGGAAACGTGGGTTCGGGGATGGGGACGGGGACGGGTACGTCATCTTTTGAAACAGGGTGCGTGGGTTTGTCGGAGGTATATTATAATTTATAATTTATATATTAATATTATATTTTATAATATATATGAATTTGTATATTTTTCAACTTTAAACAAGAAAACTAAAATATTTATGATTTAAAGTTTTAATTCCTCTCTGTAACGGTAACACAAGTACTACTCAGTAGTTATAAAAATGTTTGATGTTGTTTATGATCCTCATAGTTGGGCTTGGGTCAAGTTTTGTGGATCCTGTAAAAGGGTAAATTTCTGAATTTGCTGAAAGAATTGAGGCAAGCCTTAGTTGGTTCTTTGTTCATAGGATTTTATGATTTATCATATTTCTTTTAAGTTTTATCAAGGTAATAATAAGTAGGCTTCAAATGGAATGGAATTCTACTTTAATTTAAATATCCAATTCAGGCTTTCCATGCCCATTTTGGAGATATCTCACACTTCCTCATTCATGATAGTAAACATCAAATTTTCACATTTTTTAAACTATAAACATCTACCATCTAAGTGTGCAATTTATATGTTGATGTCATTTCTTAAGCAAAGATGTTTTTCTGTTGAATATAAGTTATAACAGTTCACAGAAGGCGTGAATACCTCCCTCTGCCGCCTCCATCTGCTCCCTCTTGTCCTCTACATGTATACTTTCCTCCTGTCCTCTGTCGCCTCCCTCTGCTTGTATTGCGTGAATGAATGCCTCTGTCCCTATATATTGCGTTCTCTGTCCCTGCATGAATGAATGCCTCTGCCGCCGTAATACCTCCGCCTCTTGTCCCTGCTTGAATCCCTCTGCCTCTCCGTTGAATGGATACCTCGGCCTCTCGTCGTTGCTTGAATGTCGGTCGAACGAATACCTCAATGAACTCTACCCGGGGTCGAATGAATGAACTCAATGAATGCCCTCTTGTCCCTGCGTCGAATGAATGAACTTAATGAAATGAAGTGAAGTGAGAACTTGGTTTAGGTATAGACTTAGTGTTGAGATTTTGTGTAGTGGGGGTAGCATTGGATGTGCTCTAGCTCCCAAAATTTGTGGAGGGACTAGAGTACACATGATCTACAAGACCCATAAAGGGATTTGGGAAATTTCATCTGGTTTGGGAGATATTTATTTAATTAATTATTTTAATGTATTTCCTAAGTCTAGACATAGGAAAATTAAATAATTAAAGTTAATTAAATTAAACATGTGATGAAATTGTCTTAAGTCACACGGATCAAACTTTCTTTTAATCTTAGCCATTGATTCAAGATCTGATCATGGCCGTTGGTTTCCCAACGAGAAAAGTATAAAGGAAAGGCTTGGGGTCATTTGTAAAGACACACAAGAGGTAGAGCACTGAAGCTAAGTTGACATTCTAGGGTAGGGTTTGCTAAGAATTATCAGAAGTGTTTCAGCTGCAGAGAGGGGAGTTTAGGCAAAGGGGATGGTCTGATCCCAATGCCTAGAATAAGCAAGAGGCAGAGAGAAACTTCCAGAGGCAGTGCAGAGAAGTAGGAGCAGTAGCTGCGCAATGCAGAGGTAGCGTCAGCTACGCAATCTCTCTCAAGGCAGCATTAGGCATCAGGAGACCCTCGGGGGTTACGCAGAGACCCTTAGGGGCAACGTAGCGACTATGTCACCTAGTCTGGGGTTACACAGCCCTTTCCAGGCTAGCGCAAAGGGACGCAGAGGTTGTAGAAGCTGACGTAGGGACTTCAGGGGTAGCACTGGGGTTTCTAGGGCCAAGATCTGGCCGAGTCCTGTAAATCCCGTTTGAGGGTGTGGATTAGTCAATATTTTGGCTTCAGAACAGCAGGTGAGCTGTAGATCTATATTTTCTCTGTCGGGTTTTCCAGATCTGGACCCCAGATTTGCTGTATTCAGAAATACTCTTAATAATAAAACCTTCCAGCAGCAAGCAGACCGATTTTCCCGTATTGGGTTTTTCCGGGGACTATTGTCCAGAAAATCCTCGTGTCACTTTGTCTATGTGTGAATGTACTTTTTCTAGATTTGAATTGGTGAAAGTCTGTTATGTGTTTTGCTTCGATATTAATCTGAATTTTCAGCTTAATAACTTAATTAAGTAGGAGGAGCATAACCAGATCTAACAGTAGATTTCTGCATAAGTAACATTTAGAAATTTTCACTTTGTATCAGAGCAATTGTAGATCTACGAGGGTCACCAGCGGAAGACTGAAGGATCTTACTACGGAAAGCAGCAGGAAGTGCAACAGCTGCAGCAAAAGGGCAGATCTGAAGGGACAACGCAGTTTCAGAGAGAGCAGAGTTACGCAGAGGGCAGGGCGACGCAGTCTTACACTGTCTCCCAGTAGGCCCACGCACTTACTGCGCAGAGTCAGCGCTAGGATTGTCTGAAGCCAGCTAGAGTGACGTAGATCTGAAGCTGTTAGATCCAGAAGTGCCTGAAGAAGAGTTGCAGAACTTCAGAAGGTGTTGGTGGGGTTAAATTTCTGAAGTTTTCAGAATTTTAGCCTAAGCACTAGTGACAAAGAGTGGGAGGAGATCAGCTTATCGGAGAGTTTCTAGCCAAATAAACTTGCAGATCGATCTGAGGATCAACGAGAGCTGAATCATTGTTTGATTTGGTAGATTTCCAAGAAGGGAAATCAGTTGTCAGAGGGAGCAGAAGGTGCCTGTTTTGCTAGGGAACTTAGAGCCAGATCTCTAGCACAGAGAAAAGGAGCTCCAACAGATTTTTGAGCAGATGGCTCCTTATGGACTGCGTGTTCAGGACATATTGGATGACCTATCCAACTTTTCAGTTTGGAAGGCTAGAATCCTGATAGTCTTAGAGGCATATCATCTAAGAGACCATGCAAAACAAGTCCTGGCCACGCCGACCGATGCAGATCTCTTGAGGAAGCATAATGAAGCTGCGAGACATGCCAAGCGGTTGATAATGGATGGAATTAAGGACCAGATTGTCTTACATATAGCTGAGAAGAAAACAACTAATGAGATGTGGAAGGCCTTAACGTCCCTATATGAGGGAAATTCCGTCCAGAGGAAGATGCTTCTGGAGACTCAGATGCGGTCATTCATGATGACCAAGGGGGAAGACATTGAACATTTTCTCTTCATATTCCAGTCGATCAGAGACCAGTTGACTACCACGGGTGCAAAGGTGGAGGATGATGTGATGGTTAGGACTGCCCTCAATGCCGTCACAGATGAGTGGGAGACCTTTGTCCAAAGTATCTTAGGCAGAGTGGACCTTCTCGACTAGGATAGCTTGTGGACAATCATGCGTTAAGAAGAACTCCGCAGAATCGCCAAGAAGCAGTACAACACGAGATCGAGTAAGGTGAAGAAGGAAGATGAAGAAGATGTAGCCTTAATGTCAAAGAGGCAGGAGGGAAAGAAGAAGAAGGATCTATCAAAGATCAAGTGCTTCCAGTGTGGTGAACTAGGACATTTCGCTAGCGATTGTCCTCAGAAGAAAAAGTACAAGGAAGTTTCTTCTTCCAAGGCTCTTGTGGAGGATGATGGGTCAGAAGATGATGCAACCATGAGCACTCATGAACCATGAAAGTGGGGCGACATGGATTTCTAGAGTAGCTACAGAATGATGGCGGGATCCTGGAGCAGCTCATCTCTTGGATCACATCCGAGCTACGGGAGCTTTAAGACAGTAGCGGGACAAGTGGAGCAGTGGGTGCATAGATCACGGATGAAGCAGAGGCAGATTTGAAGGCTGGAAGGAGCAGCGCAATGCTGATGCAACAACTTCGTAGGGGCTGATGTGACTTCAGCAACACAGAGCAGAGCTGCAGCAGCATGGAAGGCTTCAGGAGGACAGCGTAGTGCAACAACAACGTGAGAGATTTCAACACAAGGGGCTGATGTGAATTCAATAGTGCAAAGGGAGTCTGCTTACGCAGTGCAGAGCTGTAGATGTACATCATTCTCCATATGAAAACACAGATCAACAGCCGGTGGAGCTTCAGTGATGAGGTTGTAGCCCAACTGACTTGTTTGTCAAAGATTGGGCAGGAGATTCAGTTGTTTCTCTCAACAATTGAAGATGCAGTGCAGCAAATGGCAACACAGATGCAACAATTTGAGAGGGAGTTGCAGTACAGATGTGGCAGTGACGGTGATAGCGTCATAGGCAGCAGTACAGAATGGTAGCTACGGTGCAATGTTGAAGGGCAGCAGGCCAGTATCAACATCACAGAAACCAGTGCCCAAAATCTTGTGATACATGGTGTGATGTATTGCTAGAGCACACTCTATGCTAAGAGGGAGTGTTGAGATTTTGTGTAGTGGGGGTAGCATCGGATGTGCTCTAGCTCCCAAAATTTGTGGAGGGACTAGAGTACACACGATCTACAAGACCAGGAAAGGGATTTGGGAAATTTCATCTGGTTTGGGAGATATTTAATCAATTAATTATTTTAATGTATTTCCTAAGTCTAAACTTAGGAAAATTAAATAATTAAAGTTAATTAAATTAAACATGTGATGAAATTGTCTTAAGTCACATGGATCAAACTTTCTTTTAATCTTAGCCATTGATTCAAGATCTGATCATGGCCGTTGGTTTCCCAACGAGAAAAGTATAGAGGAAAGGCTTGGGGTCATTTGTAAAGACACATAAAAGGCGAAGCACTGAAGTTAAGCTAAGATTATAGGGCAGGGTTTGCTAAGAATTATCAGAAGTGTTACAACTGCAGAGAGGGGAGTTTAGGCAAAGGGGATGGTCTGATCCCAGTGCTTAGAATCAACAAGAGGTAGAGAGCAGCTTCCAGAGGCAGCACAGAGAAGCAGGAGCAGCAGCAATAGAGAGGGCAGCAGCTGCGCAGTAGTAGAGGCAGCTTCAGCTACGCAGGTGCTGCGCAGTCTCTCACAGGGTGGCATTAGGCAGCAGGAGACCCTTAGGGGTTATGCAGAGACCCTCAGGGGCAGCGTAGGGACTTCGTCACCCAGTTTGGGGTTACGCAGCCCTTTCCGGGCCAGCGCAGAGGGACACAGAGGCTGCAGAAGCTTACGCAGGGGCTTCAGGGGCAATGCTAGGGTTTCTAGGGCCAAGATCTGGCTAAGTCCTGTAAATCCCATTTGAGGGTGTGGATCAGTCAATATTTTGGCTTCAGATGAGCAGGTGAGCTACACATCTATATTTTCTCTGTCGGTTTTTCCAGCTTTGAAACCCAGATTTGCTGTATTCAAAAATACTCTTAATAATAAAACCCTCCAACAACCAACAGATCAGTTTTCCTGTATTGGGTTTTTCCGAGACTATTGTCCAGAAAATCCTTGTGTCACTTTGTCTATGTGTGCATGTACTTTTTCTAGATTTGAATTGGTGAAAGTCTGTTATGTGTTTTGCTTCAATATTAAGCAATTTTCAGCTTAATAACTTAATTAAGTAGGAGGAGCATAACCAGATCTAACAATAGATTTCTGCATAAGTAACATTCATAAATTTTCACACTTAGTATTTACGATTTACATTTTGATTTCAATAATTAAAAATTTTAATTTTTTTAATTTGTAATTTTGTTAAAACTTGATATTTATTAAAATTTAATTTAAATTTTTAAATTTCAAAAAAAACAAATTCATAAAAAAATTTAGTCAAAATCAGTCATTGAGAACCGTTAGAACCCGAAATTTTTTCGGGTTCTAAGTACCCATCCCAGGGTTCTTCGTACCCATTAAGGCAAAAGAACCCAATTTTTTTTTTGGAGAACCTGGTTCTTCATAGAAGAACCCATTTTTTTTTTTTTTGGAGAACCCGGCTCTTCTGGGTTCTTCTCAGAAGCACTCGTACCCAAACTCGGGACTTGGGTTCGAGAACCCCACCCCCGGGTTCGGGAACCCATGTAACATAGATCTTACATCCTTCTATATGGTCCTGTTGGAAGTCATCCACTGTTCTTCCCTTTGGCAGCCCTGCATAAGCCCATCCAGATATTTGTTCAAAATAAGAAATGAACATTTAAATCAGACTTACCTTTGTGATTGTCTTTGATCATGACATCTTCTTGTAGGTATTATCATCCTTCATACATGTTGACACATCTCCCAAAGATATCCATTGTCAAGTGTCTCCATCTTTTCCAGACTTCCATCAATTTTCATATCTTTCTGGGAGATTTTCTAGTAAAATCTTCTTGGTCTTTTGGATGTTGATTGCCTTTACCATGGTTACATATCTTACGATCTCTTCCTTCCTTTCTTCACACATTCCATTCCCAAGAGCTTCATATGAGGACATAGTATGTTGATTTCATCTAGTGTGAACTAGGCCTTCCAGCAACCTTTCATAGGAGGAGATTCCTTTCCTTTGATCATGCTTCTCAAGATAGAAGTAGTGATCCATGTTACCTGCAACCATATGACATGACATTATAATATTAAATGCAAGCATACATACCTCATTTATCTTTAGGTCATCTAGGCTTCTTTCAACAACTTCCTTGATTGAGAAGATCTTCAACCCTTTGATCTGCTTCATCTCTTATGTCATCATACCATCATCCCATGAACTCCACAAGTTGGAGTTCCTGATGAAACACTTGCTTTCTTTCTAGATTGGTGAACCCTTCGATGAGGATTCCATCAGAGAATCCTAAGGATCTTGCATATCCCTATCCGACAAATGTTTCCTTTTGACTTGATGTATGATGAGCCTTGTCCTGGATGACTTCTTCCTTCCAATGAGGTTCCTAAGAGCTATATCCTTCATATTTGACTGCCATAGATTTTATTTTTCTGTCTTTCATGATTCCCTATGGTGATGTCACGAGCTCTTGTTACTAATGATTCCATGATGCCACAATGCATCATATTATAGCCATATCCTATAAAATATTTAGGAGCTATGACAAGACCTTTTGTGAGGGAGACTATCTTAATCATAGTAAATATCTCTTACTCCTTTCCTTGGACTTATTTTCTTCAGCTTCCTCCATCTTTCCGGTGATATGAACTTCCTTTCTGTAATGTTCATAACTTTTCATAGCATTGAATCTTAGCTATGCTCTTCTTTCTTTTTCGAGGACCAAATTTTCTAAACTTTCCTTTCCTTTCCTGCAAATGTTTGAGTCCTTCAACCTTAAACACTTTTGCCCTCAACTTGTCTTCTTCTATCTAGCATAGAAACCACAAGTTGTTGAATGAGGTCACTTTCTTATCCCAATGGACATTTGTTACCTTGTCCATTAGTTAGTGCATTTAGAACAATGATGATTATATCCTTATCGTCTCTCCCAGATCTCGCAGTTGAGAACTTATGAAGATATCCCTTCAATCTTTGATACCTTCAATTTTGTGTAGATCAAGTCTAAGGGATATGACCTGCTTTATCGCATCTTCAGAGAATAGCCTTACGAGCTTATCATATACATCCCTTTGATGTCTCCAATATTGAGAGGGCCTTTCATAAGAATCCATTTCCATGTATTCAAAGGAGACCTTTTTAATTGATGTGTTCAATAACTTCATTTTCTTCGAGGATCATATCTATCCTTCTTTTTCCATGCGATGAGTTTCGATGACCCAACCAGCTTAAACACAAAGTCATTTTAACCAAATTTGATTTATAGAATGAAAGATACTTACTTGTCAAGTGAAGATGAAATCTTTAGCTTGATCACTTTGATGGTGGTTGAAGAAGATGTATTAGTGCTTCTTTTGGATGATCTTCTTCCAAATGAAAAGCCTTTCTTCAGTAAAGGAGATTTCTCCTTTTATGATGACAACACCTTTTTAATCCAACTCTCTGCTTCCTTGGATGATCTTCTTCAAGGATAAAGAAGTGGTCCTTGCTTCAATGAGATGGAAATTGCTTATAACCTTTAACGATGATGATAGTGCCTTCTATCCTTCTTTGTCTTCAAGATACTTTGACTTCTCAGTGGTGAATGAGTGCAGATCATAAATGCTTCTAGGGTCTCCAAGATGGTATGATCTTAGTCCTAGAAATGCTTCTCTTGGATGTTCATAATTTGGGATATGCAGATCTCTTCATCTTGATGAGAGTCTTTGTGGTCTTTTTCTGAAGACTGTAGGATCCCACACTCTTGCTGGTGTAGACTCATAGTACCTTGATTTGATTGATGATCCCAAGACTTCCTCTTGAGGTGCATTTTTGTTAATTTTGGGCAACTAGGTCCAAACTCCATGTTGCACTGCTCATATGATGATGATTATATTTTTGTTGGATTCTTCTTTCAGAGAGGTGCAAGATTGATCTAAAGATCATCTTGTTTGGATGAGCATAACATATATTTTGATTTTATTTTCCACACATGTGCAAGGTCGGCCAGATTTGTAATGTAGGCTCACAAGCCCTACATGTGTCACACACTCTCATTGATGGATATAAATTGGAGAGAGATGATGTCCATTTCATCATCAACTCATCGCACACATTCATCTTGTGATCTGATTGGTTCGTACAACCTAGGAGAGGCTTCCCTCTCTCACAGGTGTGAATTTGAACTTGAAGAAAGTTGCTATAATTTTCGGACTATTTCTAGGGTTTCTGGACATCGTTGACTAGCATTGACTTTGGGTCAACTCTTGGACTTTCACTGCGTTTTCTAGGCAGAAATTCTGATTTCTTGAGGCCGCATTGGAGGGCACAAAAATCAAGAAGTGTTGACTATTGTCCATTGACTGTAACGTTGACTTTTGCGTTGACCAGTTTGAGTTGACTTGCGTTGACTTTTTGGAGCTATCTTTGAGGGATGTGTGTGACACTTGGAGGAAGGTTGATTTGGCTGTTGGAGAAGTTGGTTTGACCAACTCAAGTCTTTGCTGGCTAGGACATCCTGTTGACTGCTGTAACAAACATTTATCTATCCATTTGCTAGACAAGGAGAATTGCAAATTCTGATACATTATTTGGCTTTTCTTCTGTTGATCTATTTTTATGTTCTATCAACATTTCACTTTCAAGTTTATTTGATTGCTAAATTTGAATTGGGCCTTAAAGAAGATTGAAGTAAAACTACATTTTAATTTTTAAGCATAGAACATACCATGGTTATCTAAATTTAACATGGTATCAAAGCTAAGGTGAAGGAAAAGCCCAAGATAGTGTGAAAAGCAATCACCAAAGAAGAAGTCTTATCAAGGATCAATGGCCTCCACATACAAGGGTTTCAAGTCTGATGATAAGTTGATTGACAAGTTTGATTATCATGCATGGAAGATGCCTTGGGATTTGGTTTTGGAAGATCAAGATGTCATGGACTATGTGCAGGGGAAGATCCACGAGCCTCTATCAAATGCACCAACTGCCACAAAGACGAAGTATAGAAAAGGGGAAATCAAAGCAAAGATGATTATCAGGGATTCAATACATAAGCACTTGGTTGCTTACATCTCCGAGCTGGGCACATCTAAAGAGATGTATGATAAGATGGTTAGCATGTTCAGGGCTAACAATGCTAATCAAGTGATTTTCTTCAAGAACAAGTTGAAGAATATCAAGAAGGGCAATGATGAATCCATCCAATCATATTTTATGAGGTTCACAGAAATCAAGAATGATCTCCTTGCCATAGGAGAAGAAGTAGCTGATTGAGAACTTGTCCTCATTGCTCTTGGAGGACTTCCACGAGACTGGTATGTATTGAATACTACGATTCTTAATAATAATGTGATTCCTGATTTTGATGAATTGCTGACGAGATGCACTCAAGAGGAGACAAGAATGATGGAGAGAGACCATCCCTCTAATGGAAATGGAGGTGACTCTACTGCCTTAACTGCTCATGCAAAGAAGAAGAACCATGGTGGCTCGAGAAATCAAAACCATGAAAGGGAAGGGCCCAAAGGAAGGAAGGGAAGATGTTACACTTGTAACAAGACTGGTCACTATGCAAGAGAGTGCCCCAATAGAAGGGATTCTCCCAGGGATGTTGACAACAACAACTTCAGTCAAAGGAACAATAGGTTCAAAGGAAATAGGAATGCTCCCTCTGATCAAAGTGGAAATGGCCAACCTTTCAAGAGGTCAAGGAATTCCAGGTATGATGAGTCTAATGTTGTTGATAATAAGAAAAATGAATATATTCTTGTATTTGCCCTCTCTGCTGCATCTCCTCCAGACACCCTGGATGTCTGGTTGATTGATAGTGGTGCTTCAAGGCACCTCACTGGTTATAAAGAAGCCCTCTCTGATTTGATTGAGAAGGATACTAATTTACAAATTATCCTCGGAGATAATGCCACCTATCCCGTGAAAAGGATAGAGACTGTGACCCTTCATCTATATCAATGTCAAGTCCTCCGCTTACAAGATGTGTTGTACGTACCTGATTTGAAGAAGAACCTTGTGTCTATTTCGGCAATGGAAGAGAGGATTCAAGGTGGCATTCGTTGATGGAAAGGTACGCATCTGGAAGAAGAACTTCAAAGAAGCTCTTACTATTGGTTTTAGAGTTGATACACTCTATCAGGTTGGAGGAAGTCCGTTGGGGGCTATATCATGTGATACAACTCTTCAAACCGAGCTATGGTACTGGAGGTTTGCACACCTTCATTACAAAGCCCTTCCCGAAGCAAGGAAGGTGGTGACATGGATGCCCGAGTTTAAAGATGATCATGAAGGTATATGTCATGGTTCTGCCGAAGGGAAGCATACAAGGATACCATTCCCCTCAAGTGTCACAAAGACATATGCTATCTTGCAATTGATAGATACTGATTTATCTGGTATGCTACCCATAACATCCTTGGGAGGATGTTCCTATTACATGACTTTAATATATGACTTCTCCCGCAAGACCTAGATTTATTTCTTGAAGAAGAAGGACCCAGCATTCAAATGGTTTTGTACCTTCAAGGCCTTGGTGGAAAATCAAACCGGGAAGAAAATCAAAATTTTGAGGACCGACAATGGGACCGAGTATGAGTCAAATGAATTCAATGACTTTTGTAGGGAAGCTGGCATTAAGAGGGAGACCATAACTGTGTATACTCCTAAGAAAAGTGGTGTTGTTGAAAGAAAGAACGGGACCATTATGGAAGCTGCCCGTGCCATGCTATATGACCAAGGTCTTCCAAAGTTTCTATGGGGAGAAGCTGCGAACACTACTGTGTACGTTCAAAATAGATGCTCGAATTCCGCTTTGGACTCCAAAACTCCCGAAGAAGTCTTCTTTGGTAAGAAGCCTGATGTCTCCCACCTTAGAGTTTTTGGAAGTCCTGTTTATTTTCATGTGCCGAAAGAAAAGAGAAGCAAGATGGATGCTTCTGGGAAGAAGGGAATGTTTGTGGGCTACAGTGAAACTTCGAAGGCATATAGAATCTATGTGCCTGGTCAAAGAGAAGTGGAGATATGCCATGATGTCACCTTTGACGAAGATGTTGCCCTCAAGAAAGTAAGAAATCTTCCTAGCTCAAAGGAAGACAAAGAAGAAGAAGAAGAAGAAGAAGCTGGAAGGCAGGAAGTATCGAAGGATGAACCTATGCCCGATGTTGAAGGACCAATGGATCATATTGATCCACCTCCTTCAAATAAGAGGAGGCCCTCATGGCTTAGGGACACTCTCGAAGATGCCGAGAGACATATTGCCCCAAGGGGGACATTTCGTGAAAGCAAGAAGCCGAATAGGTACCAAAGGTACCTTGCAGCCATGAGTACAATTGTACAATCTGAGCTTGGATCATTTGAAGAAGCCGTAAAGCATCAAATTTGGAAGGATGTTATGCATGAAGAATATGAGTCCATTATGAAGAATGATGTTTGGGAAGTGGTCCCGAGACCGGAGGACAAATCTACAAAGCATGGAGCCGATGGAAGTGCTGAAAAGTACAAGGCAAAATTTGTTGCTCGAGGCTTCTCTAAAAAAGAAGGCATAGATTATGATGATATATTTGCACCTGTCGCCTGCTATACCACCATCCAGTCTATCATTGCCCTTGCTGCAACGCAAGGATGGAGTCTCCATCAGATGGATGTGAACACTGCTTTTCTGCATAAAGGAAGAGGTTTATGTGGAGCAACCTCTAGGGTTTGAAGTCCAAGATAGAGACTCATATGTATGCAGGTTGAAATAAGCCCTCTATGGGTTGAAGCAAGCCCCCAGGGCTTAGTATGAGAGGATCGATAGCTACTTGATGAAGCTAGGCTTCACTCGAAGTGATGTTGATCCAAACCTTTACTTTAAGGTTGATAAAGAAAGGCCTCTCATTCTAGTTCTCTATGTGGACGATTTCTTCCTGATATGTGCTGACCCTCTCATTCATCAATGTAAGAGGGACCTAGCTTCCGAGTTTGAGATGAAAGACCTAGGAATGATGCATTATTTCCTAGGCTTGGAGGTCTAGCAAAGGCCAGGTGAGATTTTCCTTTCTCAAGGAAAATATGTTGTGAAGCTACTGAAGAGATTTGGTATGGTGGACTGTAAGTTTGTGTCGACATCGATGGAACTCAACTTTAAGAAGTTGTGTGGAAGCATTGCTGAGCCCAAGCTGGGAAATCCCACCGAGTATCGACAACTCGTAGGGGCCCTGATGTTCTTAGTGAGCTCCCGTCTGGACGTATGTTTTGCAGTGAACACTTTGAGTCAACATATGGTTGAGCCTCATCACATTCACTGGATTGGTGCCAAGAATCTATTGAGATATCTTCGGGGCACAATCAACCATGGGCTGAGATACACTGCCGGGAGTTTGAGATTACATGGATATACTGATGTCGATTGAGCTGGCAGTGTGGTGGATCGTAAGAGCACATCTGGATGTTGCTTCACTTTGGGTTCTGCTTCGATATCTTGGATAAGCAGGAAGCAGATTCGTTGGCTTTGAGCACCGCTGAAGCCGAATATATTGCAGCGAGTATGGCTTGTTGTGAAGCTATTTAGTTGAGAAAGCTCTTCAGTGAGCTGTTTGGACATGTGCTAGATACCACCGTTATCCTTTGTGATAACCAGAGTGGGATTCGTCTTTCTGAGAATCCCGTGTTCCACGATCGATCCAAGCATATTGATATTAGGTACCACTTTATCTGGGATATGGTACAACGAGGCGCCGTAAGGCCCGATCACATAGGAACTGATGAGCAGGTCGCAGATATTCTCACGAAGCCCTTGGAGAAGGTCAAGTTCCTAACCTTCCGTGAGAAGCTTGGAATCGTGGAAAGACCCTATTGTGAGGGTCCTGCTTGAGTTGGACAATGAGTTCAAGGAGCTCTGGGGGGCTTGGGGATAACTTCTTGGAGCTATAAGCACATGGGGCTAGGCTTGCCGAACCTTGTTGTGCTTCTGCCCCATTGTTATGATGTTGAGCTAGTTCACCTTCTCTTTTATCTATGCCCCCCATGCATCCTACCCATGGAGTTTCAGACTCATGGGAAGTACCTCTCATTTGGCCAATGAGGTGGGAAATGTGGATAGAGACCATAGCAAGACTGATGGATGCATCAGAGATTGCCTTACTCTCTATGTCTAGTATGGGTTGTGTCCAACACCTTGATCTGGGATCCAGTCTGATGAGGTTCTTACCTCTAAACTAACTTCGGGTTAGTAAACTAACTTTGGGTTAGTATGTGACTCTTCTGAGTCTATTGAGGTTTTATCTGTTGAAAAGTGTAACTAGGTCAGTCTTCATGTTGACTATGTAATTATGAAAAGAAGAAGTCAAAATATTAATATGTATTTTTGTTTCATTTATTAAATAGATGGACTTCTTCTTTATGTCCATTAGGTTTTGTGTCCTCTAGGTATAAACTGTAATTAAGTGTCATGTTCATCTAGCAAATATATGCCCCAAGACCTTGAAGAAGGAGGACACCTAACTAGGCTGGAAGACTAGCTCACAACAACCCTCAATCAATGATGAAAGACAAGCTATAGTTGCAATAAAGGATGCCACATTAATGTTGAAATTACAGTCTTTCATGTCGGCCTATATTCATTGGGAAAGTCGGCCTATAGGTCGGCCTAAAAGCCAGACGGAACACTATATATAACCTTGTCAACTGCGGCTGTCTCTGCGATTTTACAGTGAGAAGTTTGCGGATAACTTAGAGATTATAGTGCGGATATTTCTGAAGATTACATTGCGGATATTTCTAAGTTTACAGTGTGGATAAGGGAAGGATATAGTGCGGATAAGGGACAACACAAAGTGCGGATTTAAGACAGTGGTGTAGGAAGAAGATTGCGGTGTAATGTAAGAAGAAGATTACTGTGGAATGCAGGAAGAGAATTAAGGATAACAAGTGTACTGAATTGCGGATTTATGCTAGAAAATTTTGGATTAGTGCAGGAAGGATACAGTTGTTAAGGGGTTGTTAATCTGAAGAAAGAATGTGTTGAAGTTAAGACAGTCATCACAAGGTGAAGAGCGAAGTTCTGAAAGCAAATCTAGGTCTAGGGTCTAAGTTTGGGTTATGGTACTTGTCATTTGAAGATGAATAAGAAGAATTCTTTGCGGGTTTTCCTCTCCAAGATGGAGAGGTTTTGCCCTGGCTCTAGGAGCCTAACCTTTGTGTCTTGTGTTTTGATAATTGACTTGATGAAAGATTAACTTAACTAAAAGAAGAGAAGACATAAGTACCTCAAGTATGTTCACAATTAATTATCAAGAAGAGAATTTGTATTAACCTACAGCCTTCTAAATTCTCAACATTATCCTCTAGGTTGACTTCGGGTTAGCGGGGGGTGATGTATTTGTGATGCACTCTCGATTTTTTGCCCTTAAAGACGGCAAAGCATGTTACAGCAGGATGACGCAGGATTGCAGGATGATGATGATGATGATAGTACACAATGGTACTGATGATAGGATGGCACAGGTGGACAGATGGAGTTCTCCCTAGTTGAGAGGGAGTGTTAATTTTGGGAAACTATGTCCAAACTCCATGTTGCACTGCTCATATGATGATGATTATATTTTTGTTGGATTCCTCTTTCGGAGAGGTGCAAGATTGATCTAAAGATCATCTTGTTTGGATGAGCAGAGCATATATTTTGATTTTATTTTCCACACATGTGCAAGGTCGGTACTGATGATAGGATGGCACAGGTGGACAGATGGAGTTCTCCCTAGTTGAGAGGGAGTGTTAATTTTGGGCAACTATGTCCAAACTCCATGTTGCACTACTCATATGATGATGATTATATTTTTGTTGGATTCCTCTTTCAGAGAGGTGCAAGATTGATCTAAAGATCATCTTGTTTGGATGAACAAAATATATATTTTGATTTTATTTTCCACACATGAACCTCTTTGATGGATATAAATTGGAGAGAGATGATGTCCATTTCATCATCAACTCATCACACACATTCATCTTCTGATCTGATTGGTCCGTACAGCCTAGGAGAGGCTTCCCTCCCTCACACGTGTGAATCTGAACCTAAAGAAAGTTGTTATAATTTTCGGACTGTTTCTAGGGTTTCTGGACAACGTTGACCAGCCTTGACTTTGGGTCAACTCTTGGACTTTGACTGTGTTTTTTGGGCAGAAATTCTGATTTATTGAGGTCGCATTGGAGGGCACATAAATTGAGTAGACACGTTGACTTTGACTACTATCTGTTGACTGCAATGTTGACTTTTGCGTTGACCAGTTTGGGTTACTGTCTGTTGACTGCAATGTTGACTTTGACCACTGTCCGTTCATTGCAATGTTGACTTTTGCGTTGACCAGTTTGGGTTGACTTGCGTTGACTATTTGGAGCTGCCTTTGAGGGATGTGTGTAACACTTGGAGGAATGCTGATTTGGCTGTTGGAGAAGTTGGTTTGACCAACTCAAGTCTTTGTTGGCTAGGGCATCCCGTTGACTACTGTAACAAACATTTATCTGTCCATTTGCTGGACAAGGAGAATTACAAATTCTGATACATTATTTGGCTTATCCTCTGTTGATCTATTTTAATGTGCTATCAATATTTTACTTGCAAGTTTATGTGATTGCTAAATCTGAATTGGGCCTTAAAGAAGATTGAAGTAAAACTGCATTTTAAGCATAGAGCATACCATGGTTATCGAAATTTAACAACTTTCTTCTTCAATGTAGATCCTTCACTTTGCTTTGATGCCTTCCATGAAACTTGATCCTCGAGTGTCTCTTAGATTAGATGCCCTTCCTTTGACTTTAGCACCATAGCTCTGATACCATGTTGAGAAATCTAGGGCATTAGCGTTACGGTGATTTCTCTTTAGTAGTGATTGTTTGTGAATGCTTTTTATTTCTTTAGATTAGGGTCTTCTTCTTTCTTGTTTATTAGTTTTCTTCTTCATCAAACATTAACCAATGCATGAACATAAAATAGGCAAGAGACACAACATGTAGGCTATGAGCCACGGCCAAAACCTCTCACTCTTTGAAAGGAAAACCCACACAAATTCTTCTTATAGAGATTCCAATTGACGAATACCAAGGCCCTTGACTTATTATCCACTCCAAGACCAAGACACAAATCCTCTTCTTGACTTCTCTTTCACTGAGATCTTCATCATTGCCTTGATACCGAGATCTACATCATTACCTTGAAAATACTATCCCCTTCATGGAGCCCTTATCTCTGAGAAAACACTGAATCTTGTTAAATTCTGAAGATGTTTTATGCTTAGATGCAAATATACTTTGACCTTCTAGGGCACAATGAAAGCAAGATGCAGATAGAACATACCAATAGATCGATGGAAGACAAGCCAAAAATAGAGATAAAGAATGGTGGCGTTACGACGATCAACAAGATGCTTCAACCATCAAAGTCTTCACAAGGTCAGCCACCCACATGTGTCACACAACCCCAAGACGTTTCATCAAGAATACTCCACCAAGACGCTGCACCAAGAAGCCCTAAACGCAGAACCAAGAATGCTGCTCCATCATCATCCAAGAGAGAAGAAATGCCTCCATCAAAATGTGTGTGGGTGTGTGACACATCTCTTATGCATGTGGGATAAAACAGGCCGACCTTGCACATGTGGAATAAATTCAAAATACATGTTTTGCTCATCCGATCAAGATGATCTGTAGATCGATCTTACACCTCTCCGAAAGAGGAATCCAATAAAAATATTGGCATCATCATCTGAGCATCACAACATGGAGTTTGGACCTAGTTGCCCAAAATTAACACTCCCTCTCAAATAGGGAGAACTCCATCCATCAGTGCCATCCAAACATCGTGCGTCATATCGCCGTAACTTGCTTCGGTAGCTTCTTTATTTCAAAACAAAAGGTGAGTCACAAAGGCATCACTCACGGCTAACCCGAAGTCAGCTGAGATGTCTGAAACCTCTATAGGACTCAAAGGAGGCACACACCAACCCGAAGTTGGTTTAATTGACCCAAAGTCAGTTGGAGGTTCGAAACCTCGCTAGAATTAATCCTAGATCAAGTGGTTGGGCACGTGCCATCCTAGACATAGAGAGTACGACAATCTCCGATGCGTCCATCGGTCTTGCTATGGTCTCTATTCACATTTCCCACCTCATTGGCCAAATGAGAGGTGCACAGATCAAAGAGAGGTAAACCAACTCAATATCATCACGGTGGGGTAGAAGCACACCAACAAGGTTTGGCAAGCCTAGCCCTGGGGTTGCTCATAGCTCCAAGAAGCTATCCCCAAAGCCCCCCCTGGAGCTCCCAGAGCTCATTGTCCAACAAGACCCTCATAATAGGGTTGTTCCACGATTCCAAGATTCTCACGGAAGGTTAGGAACATGACCTTCCCCAAGGGCTTTGTGAGAATATCTGTGACCTGCTCATCAATTCATATATGATCGAGCCTTACGATGCCTCGCTGTACCATATCCTAGATATGGTGGTCCCAAACATCAACATGCTTTGATTGATCGTGGAACACGAGATTCTCTGATAAACTAATCCCTCTATGGTTATCACAAAGGATAACGGTGGCATCTAGCACATGCTCGAACAACTCACTGAAGAGCTTTCGCAACCAAGTGGCTTCACAATAGGCCATACACGCTGCAATGTATTCGGCCTCAGCGGTGCTCAAAGCTACCGACTTCTGCTTCTTGCTCGAAGCAGACCCAAGTGTGAAGCAGCATCCAGATGTGCTCTTGCGATCCATCACACTGCCAGCCCAATGGACATCAGTATATTCACGGAGTCTCAAACTCCCGGTAGTGTATCTCAACCCATGGTTTATTGTGCCTCAGAGATATCTCAAGAGTTTCTTGGCACCAACCCAGTGAATGTTATGAGGATCAACCATGCGTTGACTCAAAGTGTTCATTGCACAACATATGTCCAGATGTTCCCTAAGAACATCAGGGCCCCTACGAGTTGACAATACTCGGTAGGATTTGCTAGTACAAGCCCATCAGCGCTTTCACTCAACTTCTTAAGGTTGAGTTCCATAGGTGTCGACACGGACTTACAGTCCACCATACCAAATCTTTCCAGCAACTTCACAATATATTTCTTTGAGAAAGAAAATCTCGCCAGGTCTCTGCCAGACCTTCAGGCCTAGGAAGTAATGTATCAGTCCTAGGTCCTTCATCTCGAACTCGGAAGCGAGCTCCCTCTTGCATTGATGAATGAGAGGGTCAACACCTGTCAGGAAGAGATCGTCCACATAGAGAACCAAAATGACAGGCTTTTCTCTATCAACCTTGAAGTAAAGGTTTGGATCAACATTACTACGAGTGAAGCCCAACTTCATCAAGTAGCTATCTATCCTCTCGTACCAAGCCCTGGGGGCTAGCTTCAATCCAAAGAGGGCTTTCTTCAACCTGCAAACATGGGTGTCTCGATCCTGGACTTCGAACCCTAGAGGTTGCTCTACATACACCTCTTCCTTTATCGCATTATGCAGAAAGACAGTCTTCACATCCATATGATGAAGATTCCATCATTGCATAGCAACAAGGTTAATAATAGATTATAGGTGCAATCATAATCAATGCCTTTCTAGAGAGAAGTCTCAAGCAACACATCTTGCCTTGTCCTTTTCAGCACTCCCATCAGATCCATGCTTGATCTTATAGAGCCATATCGAGGTGACAACAACGTTGTTGTCCGGTCTTGGGACCATATCCCAGGCATCATCCTTCATAATGGACTCGTACTCTTTGTGTATAGCATCCTTCCAGACTTGATGCTTTACGACTTCTTCAAATGATCCAAGCTCATATTGTACTCATGGTTGCAAGATACCCTTGGTATCTATATGGGTTCTTGCTTTCTCAGAATGTCCCCCTTTGGAGCTATATGTCTCTCGGCATCCTCGAGAGTACCCCTTGGCCATGAGGGTCTTCTCTAGCAATGTCATTTTCTCAGGAGCATACAGGGTTGTGGTCCTTGGCGAAAAAAAAGAAAGTCCTCCTTTTTATGCTTTCCTGCGGCACAATTATGATATATGCCTTCATGATAGATGCTTTCTCCTGCAATGACAACTGTTTTATACTTTCCTTTGGTTGCCTATAGTTTCTTCACTGCTATATCACTGTTACAATCCAAAATTTAGCCTCTCTTGTTGGGGAAGAATTTACGATACACGGTGGATAGTTAACTGCAGCAATGTAATTTTGAAGATAACATTAGTAACACAATCTCTAGGATAATAAAAGACCCAACCAGCGTCAACAATGACAAACTAGTCACCTTTGCTTCTTAGCACTCAGTTCTGGAAGCTCAACTTCAGAAATTTGGAAATCGAGTCTTCTTGTAGTCTCTTCCAAGCTTGCAGAACCGAGGTTTGTATAAGAGTAACTTGCCCACAGATCCGAGGTCTTCAAGTTTATTCATTGACCACAACAAAGGTAAGCTACATGATTGTAAGTCTGAAGTTACGACCACAGAACCCAACCAATTTTCTGTCCATTGTCCGAGATGTGACTAATCACAGTTCACCCACAAATCCAAGCACCACGCCCTATCCACAAATATCAGATCAGGTTTGTAGACTGCAGCGAGTCCGAGGCCTATAATCGACTGTCCACGGGGTATGTCAAAGGTTCCGAGCTCCTACAGGTTTGATGTTCACACACTAGTCCACAAATCGAGCTCCAATGTGAGACTGACCACGCTTACACTTCGAGCTACAACCGATCTACAAGTCTGGGATTCACTGTTCTAAGGTGACTGCCCTATGTTCCGAGTCCTCCTTCAAGCTTGAGCACCGAGCCTTTGCATTGTTTCGCTGATTTCCGAACGAGCAGAGAAGAAATACGTGCCCATTGATTTTTCCCATATTTCGTAACAACTGCTTTCAGAATTTCATCTTCGTTATTTTTCCAAACACTTCCCTTTATCATAATCCTCATATTGCCGCAATTTTATTCGTAACCCTAACTACGAATAATATTTATATATTCACTGACTCGGCTCTGAGAAGAGTTACCTTGATCAATAATATACTCACTGTAAATATGCAAAGTTCGATCCCAAAACAACCCCGACAGAATCCGACGTCTTTATAGAAATTCCTTTGCTTTGCTTCGGCCAACACTGTTTCGAGGTCTTTAACTCAACACAAAAATATGCCTACACAATAAACCTCAGCCTCCTTTCTGCCTCTGTCTTCTTATATGCCTTCTCTCTGAAATCTTTCACCGAGCTGTAATTCCGAACAGTGGGGAAACGACAACATACGAAATGCTTTTAAAGTTTAACATTTGGGTGACTCCTCCGCCTCACAGCACACATAATTTTTTCTCGCCGTGAATTGTTAATATATATTTTATGTGGAATTTGTCCACTATAGAATTTTCCGATCAACCTTCATATTGTCGCGCATAGGCACCATGCATAGGCACGTGTGGGCTTGGTGACAAACAATCGCTGCCCCTCTACGTTTCAGACATAGACTTCCGCCATTTATTTATATTTTACGCGGCCTACTAAATTCACCGAATGTTCAGCAGAGAATGAGAGAGAAATGATCAGATCCAAACAAAATCAACCAGGGTCTGAATAGGGCTGCTTATTGTGATTTCATTTACTTGAACCAAACACCAAACTTGACTTCATTTTCTTTTCATGAATCCAGACGTGTAATAATAGATTTTCCCATACAAACGCTCAGAGATTTCTTCAAGAGCTACTACTATCCTGTGAAGAATCTCGATCCTTATAATAGAAGAGAGAACTAGAATCAACAACCCTTCGACCTCCTCAAGTGCATGGCTGTCATAGACACGATTCAATCTTCTTGATGATACGCTACCTCAGAGTGCCCGTGCTGCCCATGTTGATAGCGATCACGTAGCCGCCTGTCCTCCCCATGGAGAAAAGAAAGCCCTTGGCAATTGATAATATTTATTGAATAAAACAGAGAGAAAAATCAAAACCCTGAGTATCGCCCACCAATTTCCCCGGCCAGAGAAAGCCTTCTTAAAAAAAAAAAAAAGAGGGATGTGATAATCAATATAAGTAGGAGTTGGGTTCTATGCGGCGGGACAAAGACCGAGGAGGCTGTGCATGGCTGCAGCTTTGGAAAGTTCATTTCTTTGTTCAAATTCATGCATAGGTTCATATTGATCCTCCTTTCACCGCATGATTCAAATTTATTTACATAGTCATCAATACAAGTTGCCATTGTCTCCTACAACATTTGGCCTCCGCTACAAAAAATGTCCACGCTGTCTTCTAGCTGCGGCTAGGCTCTTCTTCCATGCTGAAGGTTAGGGCTTCTTCCACGCTGAAGATTAGGGCCTCTTCCACGCTGAAGATTAGGGCTTCTTCCATGCCTCAACAGACTTGAAACAACGGTCTCCTAACTCGGCCTTCTTTTAGCAGCTTGGTTACCTGAAAACAATGCTTATCTCGCTGCCCTAGATTCTCAACTAGATGGGCTTTGTCTTCTCCTAGCTTTGATTCCATGTTAAATTCTGAAGATGTTCTATGCTTAGATGCAAATATACTTTGACCTGCTAGGGCACAATGAAAGTAAGATGCAGATAGAACATACCAATAGATCGATGGAAGACAAGCCAAAAACAGAGATAAAAAATGGTGGCGTTAAGGTGATCAGCAGGATGCTTCAACCAGCAAAGTCTGCATAAGGTCAGCCATTCACATGTGTCACACAACCCCAAGACGTTTCATCAAGAATACTCCTCCAAGACGCTGCACCAAGAAGCCCTAAATGCAGAACCAAGAACACTGCTCCATCATCATCCAAGAGAGAAGAAAATGCCTCCATCAAAATGTGTGTAAAATGAATTTCAGGTCTCTCCAATATATAGGCATCTGTGGGGGTGTGTGACACATCTCTTATGCATGTGGGATAAAACAGGCCGACCTTGCACATGTGGAATAAATTCAAAATACATGTTCTGCTCATCCGATCAAGATGATCTTTAGATCGATCTTGCACCTCTCCGAAAGAGGAATCCAATAAAAATATTGGCATCGTCATCTGAGCATCACAACATGGAGTTTGGACCTAGTTGCCCAAAATTAACAAATCCATACCGAGACCATTATCACTGATGCATCACTGAGACCATTAGTACTGCTGCATCACCGAGACCATTAGTACTGTACCGAGATCACTGAGGTAATGTCACTATGGTATCATCGAGATCCTTTTTCCTGTAAGTATGTCGAGACTGTAGTTTGATCCAAATATTTCTCAGAGAGGTCCGAGCCTATTCCTGAACTGAAACCCAAACTCCTCAACTGTAGAATATCCGAGCCTTCTTCCTGTGATCATCCGAATTATGTCTCCTACAATCTTGACCGAGATCTGTGATCTTATCCGAGCCCATTTCAAAGAGATCTGAGCTTGTAGACTGTCTCCTTATGCGAAGACCCTAGGCTGGTTTATATAGTAGTTTCCCATAGTTAATTAGTCGACTTGAGCATCCAAATAGATGTGTCTTTATATGAACTGAGCCGACATAAGTATTATGTGCATCTTGAGGCTGACATCAAGAGGAGAACCGTGCTTGTATTTTGAAGGGCTACTAGATACTATGTAGACTCATTGACATAGGCTCAAGAAGAGCTCTTAACACATGACATAAGCTCTGACTCTAATTGACAAATCCTAATGCTTTCAAATGAGAGCCAACTAAAAGTAAAATCACTTGCTCATGAAACCCATGAAGCAAGTCTTAATAATAATTTTATTACATCATTTATCAAAGTCACAATTACATGTCATTATGAAGACCGAACCTAGTTACATTTTACAAGAGTGGCTACGTAGTTTCTTTTGTAGTCAGGGATCTGAAAAAATCTTGTAGGTTGGGCCCTAGTTCTAAACCATTGAAGATAAGCTTGACCTCCATGGTATGATGAATCTAATTTTCTTTCAAATACTTTTGAGCTTGGACACTCTTGCTTGAAGGGTTCCATTATAAGGTGTAAATTGGAGAAAGAGGGAAGTTCTTTGAGTTGCTCCTTAATAGTCTTATGGTGCAAATGTCAAACAACCACACATGATTGGCCAAACTTGTGCATGAGCATGGGACTAAACCAATAACACCGTTCCATCCTTCAATGCATTCATTTTCCCCCATAGTCTATCCAACAAGTTCCAATTTCATTTAACAAGCTGGATGCACATTGGGCCTTATAGGTGAGAAACTTAAAGAATATTTATTGACTTTGAAAATCTCATCTTAGTAGCTCCTGAGGAAATGGAGAACTTTGTGGGTTGATGATCAGAGAGGGTGAGCTCCGCTAGCACTTGGATCTTGTTGACCCTTTTCTACTTGAAGAAAAATGAATTTCGCTTCGAGAATGTTATTCCTAACCTTTTCATTACTCTTCTTAGCTTGCTTTGAGATTGGACTAAGTGAACCAAAACATAGGCAATTCATTCATCTGATAGTTATTGGTGTCGAATAAGACAAGTTTGGCTTTAAGACCATTCCATGTCTCCTTTCCCATGGGGGCACGTGAACATGATTTAACCCACTTTGTCCTCCGCTAATTGAACATTGTGAAAGTCCCTAGAATAAGCTAGTCTATTTTTGGGCCTTGTTAGGCAAGCCGATTCTAAAAGATGCATGTTCATGAACATCATTTGGTGGATGGATATTGGTTGGGGAAAAATCTTGAAGAAAGATAATGTACAATCAAGAAATGAGACCAAGAGGGAAAGTGGTGGAAAGGGATCAAAGCCATTCTTATATTCACATATTAATTTGCAATAAATAGTACAGTAATCATAACCACGGAATAATGGTCAAACCTAACACATAACTAAATCTTTAGGATAAAGACTATATCCCAAGGTAACATGAAGGTGGTCAATGACTTAGATTAGAGCCAAAAGGTTAACAATCCTCCCTGTAGTCATAAATCTGGTTAACAATCCCTCCTTAAATGATAAGTCTGTACAAATTTACCAATGAGGCAACAAAGACTAGCGCAGAGGCTGGTAACATATCCATTTCATCAACCTGATAGTCTTTGGTTTGAAACCTCACGTGTCTTGATGAACATCCACTTAGAAACCTCTAAAATTTGACGCTCTATACCAAGTCTGGAAATCTCATTGTGCAACAAATGAGCCAGAAAACCTATTAATGTTCACTGATATGAACCCAACATTGATGAGATCAAACTTGGATGAGAAGTGAATTTGTTATAAGTTCCACAAATCCCAAATCTTGGAAATGCTTGACAATCCAATGTGCGAAGTGAAAGGGCAGAAGAATTAGTTGCCCTTTGTTAGGTCTGAAGAACATCACTCTGAAGTCTGAAGACTAGAGAAAAGGTATTTGTTCATAAACTGGCACAAAAAAATGTTAATAATCCAGTTGACGGAAAAAGGTGTCGATCAGTCTGCCAACCCTGCATCCTTTAAAACTCGTGTATCCAAACCTGAGAATGATTGAACAATGTCTGAATCACAATCCTGCAAAAGACCGCTAAGAAGTAAACCAGGTGAAATGCTGGTACTGCCTCAAATCTTGAAATCAAGCTATTTATCAAGCAATGTTGAATAACCATGTAAGTCACAAACCTGAGATAAGTGTTTGAATGCTTAAATGTCAAAATTGCTAACCATACCATCATGTTGATATCCTCAAAATCCTGAAAAATCCTTAGAAAACAATAACATCCATCAAAATGTTGTCCATGCCATTATTCTCAAAATCCCGAAAATCTTCAAAATTTATCCTTCAAAATATTATCCATGCCAAGAGCCTCAAATTCCTGAAAAACCTAAAAATTGCGCAGTTCTAAGGTGTCTTGGTGAATATCCTGTAAAAGTCAATCTAACCATTCCCAAAACTCCATATAAGTGATCCATGTCAAAATCATCGAATCCTCAGTCCATCATTTTGAATAAATGACAATCCTTAAAATCTAACAGAGTAGGCTTTGAAATTTGAAGTTTGATAGTTATAATCATTATCTTTCCACCTATCTATTGAACAGTGAGAATTCCTGTAAAGTGTCAGTCAACGATATCAATATACACCCCTCAAAATGGAAAAGGGTAGCCATAATGTCTTTGAGCATGGTCTAAAAATTCGATCCTTATCTCGAAAAGATTACCTCAAATGGGCATTGTTCATGCTCTAAGTCATTAATTCCTTCGGTAAAAAAACAAAATCCCGAAAATACTCAAAATTTATCCTTCAAAATATTATCCATGCCAAGAGCCTCAAATTCCTGAAAAACCTAAAAATTGCGCAGTTCTAAGGTGTCTTGGTGAATATCCTGTAAAAGTCAATCTAACCATTCCCAAAACTCCATATAAGTGATCCATGTCAAAATCATCGAATCCTCAGTCCATCATTTTGAATAAATGACAATCCTTAAAATCTAACTGAGTAGGCTTTGAAATTTGAAGTTTGATAGTTATAATCATTATCTTTCCCCCTATCTATTGAACAGTGAGAATTCCTGTAAAGTGTCAGTCAACGATATCAATATACACCCCTCAAAATGGAAAAGGGTAGCCATAATGTCTTTGAGCATGGTCTAAAAATTCGATCCTTATCTCGAAAAGATTACCTCAAATGGGCATTGTTCATGCTCTAAGTCATTAATTCCTTCAGTAAAAAAACATTCAGGCCCATCTGTTGTAGAAATCACTCCGATTAAACATGTTTCTAGATTCTACTTGTGTATATACTTGACGGTAAGACTGTTCTAATAACTTGGCTTCTAAATTCCAATGCCAAGTACCTAGCCATCTAAATTTACCCATTTCTGATGAACCTTCTTTTGCTTCTGACACCTTTCTGAAAGATGGTTTGCGTTCCAACTAATATTGCGTGACTAAGCTCGAAAAAATTCAAATTCATTATAACTCAATGATAGCGTTGGCACTGTCTAGGTGCTTTACGAAATTCTTCATTATCATCCAACTTATCATCGTTAATTGCATAATCATTACACTGATCCTTAAGTTTGATTGTTTAGATACTTTACCAAATTCTTCATCATCACCCAACTTATGATCATCAATTTCATCATAATTATGTTGATCCTCAAGTTTCTTCTTCCTAGCCTTAACTCCATCATCAACTGTATGCAATTGCAAATCATTATCAAGAAAACTTGCACTCACAAACATATCTGGTTTGGAACTTTGGAGTAATTACTCACCAGGAGTATGAAAGAAGTAAGCCTCATTCTTTTCATATTCTAAACGATATTTGTTCCTTTTGAACTGCAACCTATCTCAAGGTCTTAACATTTTAAACCTTATTCTCAAATTATCTGTTGGAATATTCAGCAATACTGAGAGGAGGGGCAGGGGGGTGGGTTGAATCAGTATTAACAATTTCTAACTTCAAAAACTTGCAAATGCATTCACATATATGGAGCAAAGCACATAAATAATTCATCATTTTCATAATTTGGGTGCCCCCATTTTATCATAATCAAATTCTTGTCACTTGATGAAGTCATTATTTGATCTATCCTTACAGTAATCGCATGTTCTTGTCGCTTTATGAAGTCATTACTTAATCTATCACTACAGTAATGGCATGTTGTTTAATGCGTTTACTGTTTACAGTTCTCAGTTCTTGCTTTTAAACATCTACTGTCATTTATGACTTCATTTCTACGGTTATTTACATAGAAGGAATGAAGGAAACAAGGAGGGTTGAATACTCAATATATTGCATGGATATGTCAACATCTTTTTGAAACTATCAATCATTTTTCAATCTTTTCTTCTGAATCAACAGAATTCATCCTATTTTGATCTGCTGTTTTATCTTTCCTCCCAAATAAGACAATGGGGGTCACGAAGCTTAGATTTTTTTGAACTCCATTTCAGTAGCGTGCTTTAATTTTGCACATTCCAAATTCCAAGAATCCAAACCGCTGGACAGATAACATGATGTTCTTGAGGTTTTCGAAGCTATCAATCATTTTTCAATCCTTTCTCCAGAATCAACTGAATTTAACCTCTTTTGATCCACTGTGTTAGCTTTTCTCCCAAATAAGAGTGTTGTGGTCACGAAGCTGAAATTGTGTTTGATCTCCATTTTAATATGTGCTTTATTGTTGTCCATTCCAAGAATCCAAACCTTTAAACATATACCTTAGACTTGGTTCATTTTTTAGGGTGATGTCTAAATATAAACTGCCTTTTATCTACTACTTTGATTAGTATAAATATGATAAGCATTTAGATTGAACTATAATTTTATGCATATACACTTACAGAGCCCCGTCACAGGCACAAGTTAATATCAAGTAGAACTAGTGCGTTAAAGTTTTAAGCTCCATTAAAGTCTATTTAGATGTGGTTTACAGTTTCATATATACTCTACACCCCTTCATCTGTTATCCAGAGTAACCTTTCTACCCGATTAATCCTGTTGCATTCAAAGCATGCATGTTCTAAGAAATGAGTAAATGTTTATATGCTTTTTATATAACCATTGAATCATTTTGTCAGAGACGTCGCACAGCAGTGGATGAGTTGAACATGAGGACCATGTTTGAAGAAAATGATGTTATCTGTGTAAGTACTAAACTACTCTGGTTCTTCACAGATGAGATAAAATTATTTTAAGGAAATTTTAATTATGCAAGGGAAATTGACGCACAAACAAAATTTGAGTAATGAAAAGTTAGTGAATTTTCTCCTTGTAATGGTCAGGCTGAAGTTCGTGGTTTTCAGCATGATGGAAGCTTGCATCTTCAAGCACGAAGTCTCAAGTATGGCAAGGTTGGGTTCCATTTCATTCATTTTTGAAGGCGACATTTGTTTTTAAATAGAATCTAGTTAATTTTTTTGTTACCTAGGGATGCTCACTTATGCTGTTTCACTGGTGTTTTGGGAAAAACAAATGTTTAAAATGGGAAGCAGTATGATATGGCATGTAAGTGCAGTCTAAATAGGTTGAACAAGAGCTGTTTTTGTATAATGAATTCTCAATGCAAGCTAATCTTTCACATTGCCTTTACAAGGCACGATGTTAAGTGCATAAGTTGCGACTCTTGCTAAGTTGAGTTTATCTTTCACTGCAAATGATTGTGATCTCCCACTGATGGTTACATTATTTTGCTGTATTAGCATTAACTATCTACTCTCTGGACTGTTGAGTGACAAAAGGCTGATGCACGTTTATTACATATGTTGACAGACACTAAGCTTCCACATGCGAAGTTTTTCCATAATTTCTTATCTATCAAATTTCTATCTTTTGTATGGGAGGGTTTGAGGAAGCTGATTACAACTTCATCTTTATCTGATTAATTTGTGTTGTATGGTGGTGCTAAAATCGTTTTGATGCGATTCATTTTGCTTTTTGCAGTTAGAAAATGGTCAGCTTATTACAACTTCTGCTTATCTAGTTAAGCGACGGAAGCAACATTTTCATCACCTGGAGCAATATGGGGTTGATATGATTCTGGGTCTCAATGGTTACATATGGGTTGGTGTACACACGGATGTGCAAAATCTTGAGGGACAGGGAGAAGAGGAAGATGTCTCAGACCAGTCAACTAAAAGCATAGTTAAAAGTTCAGGGGCTACAACTGATGGGAAAGAAGATTCCAATTCCTTGAGGGTTAGGGAAAGCATTTGTCGGCTTGCCAATGCAATTCGTGTACTCTCTGCACTGGGTTTTACCTTGTCGTTGGAGTTGATCCTCGATACGTTTCAAATGAGTATTGACTGGAATATTGACATAAAAGACATGCTTGCTGGTGAATTTTATGTGAGAATAGCTGAGAGGGAAGCTGAACGCAGAAGCTCAAAGCTAAATGTGTAAATTTTTTATTTGTTGTCGTCTACATGGTGCAACTAGAATACTGGGGATGTTGAACAATTCTGTAATTTGGTAACTTCAAATTTGTCGTTGGCTTAAAGCAATTGAACAACCGGCTTCTTGTTGATTGTCTTTACTTAGTGCCTGGTGTAATTATTGAGTGATTTTGACAAATATTTTCCTTGTTTTCAAAGAGAGAAAAAACGCTAGTTTGTTATTAAAACAGTACATGATCATTTACATAAAGACATCATCGCTAGGTCCATAGAAAGAAGGTAGACCGAGATAAATACAAATGTTCCCAGCCATTACAGAACATCTACTACCTCTGCAGTATAGCATACCCCATCTTAGAGACTTACCAAGCTTACCAAGCATATTTTCCTTGTTAGAGACTTAACAAGCTTGAGGAGTGTCACTATTAGGCTTTAATGAAATTGCTTTTTACGTAGTTCCTATATGCGAAAAAAATCCATGTCCAAGTTGCCTCGAGTATGCTATATATCAACATTGGCCAGTGCTTACCAAGCACATTCAAAGGACTGTAGAATATGAAAACTTTACTGGATATCCCGTATGAATGTCTTTGAAGATTCAGCAGTTCATTGGGATCTTTCCCCTTTTTTTCGTTATTTTTAGCATACAGATTTCACTCATCATTAGTGTACCAAAAAATAGTTTGCACGTTTCTAATTATTTGTAGCCAACACATTTCGATTTATTTGTAGCGTACACATTTCGAGCAGATGCTCTTTGCCTACAGATTTCACTTAGGGCATGAAAAAATGAATATAGTGTTGAACTTTTAATAGGCAAGATGCCTCTTCTCGATTTAAGTGTTTAACATTGACCATCTATTAAGCAATGTTTCACAAAGTTTCCGGAATGGGGATGTGCGAATGGGGAGATGTGAGCATTCCCAAATTTTAGAGAATTTAGGGAGATGATGAGACATCAAGGCATATATGATTCAATAAAATAATGAAATACATTGATTCATACATCAAATAGCAATAGAATAATAAAATACAAATAGTAAAATATTGCATATATTGATTTAAATTCATTATTCTAGAATGCAAAATAGAGAGTATGAAGATTAGAATAGTAAATTGAAATGACTTAAACTCAAAAATAGTAAAAAATGATGAGTCAAAGACTTGGTCTAATGTCATCATTATATAAGGTCAAGACTCAAAAGATCAAACTAAAAATGAACAATGAAAATGGACCAATCCCAAAACTAGTCAATCCCAAAATTGGGAACTAAAAACATTGGATCAAAAATCAATTGACCAAAAAATACATAAATATTTAAATTTTGAAAAAAAATTACATAAATATTCATGTGCATCCATATGAATCCAAACCATTATATACAAATATACAATGTTTCTTGTATATATAGCAAGTGAGCATATAGCCAAAAAAAATGTAGTGCAATCCATATTTGAACCAAACATATATCAACAAAGAGGTTCTAGATGACCTCTATAGTCCGAAAAAACTCATGCTACAACAAATACTTACATATCTTGAAAATCATTGTGTATATTTGGATCCTCATCATCAATATAACCCTCTAAGCATTGAAATAAAATTGAAAAAACTTAACATGTCAAGTCGAGATTTTGTTTGACTTATAGGTACACTTTTATCAAGGTCATGACAAAGGAGTTCAATAATCAATTCCACCAACATCAATGTATATAGAGGGCTTGTTGCTATTGATTAAATACCAGTTCAATACCCTCATAAATGATAGAATCTAATGAAAATGTTGAGGTACCCCAAATTTTGAAGTCCAGAAAATTGTTAAAAGTTTGTTGGATTTTGAGTGGGATCTAAAATTCTACTTTCTCCAAATGAAATCCAATGAGGCTAGAACCACTTTCAAACATCAATGGTAATGTTAAAAATTTCCATCCTTTTACTTTAAGAACTTAACATTACCATTAATCACATAGCCTTAGTAGGGTCTTAGTGTTGAGTATTAGGGGATTTCCCCACTTATAAATTATTGTTTTCAAGCATCCCTTTGGAGAAACACATTCCCCACATTGGGGAATCATCCCCCCCTGTCTTCCCAAGTTTCCCTAAAAGGGGGATGTGGGGAAATGTTTCTGTAGTTGCTCCCTGTCTCGGGTGTGTGGGAAATGGGAGAAGTGTGCACTCAAATATAATGGAACTCCTTTTCCTCTTAGTGGTAGATAGTTATAACACATATCAATAGCCTACTAGTGGTTAGGTTTGACTCCTTCAACTCTTAACTAGAGTCATAATATTGCTTATTCTGTAGCATTTTTCATCATGATCACATGGCTAGCCACTTTTCCATGAATAATGGACGCTGAAATGGCATCCTCCTAAATCATGGCGGTCAAAATACGAAGGTCAACTTTCGAGTGGCATAATTTTTGCATATGAACTCGTATTGAGATGATTTTTACACTCTTGGAAAGGTATTTGTGTCTATAATATTGCTAAGGGATGTGGCACTTGAGCGAAAAAGTTTTATGAGGAAAACATGTTTTTTCCCCAAGGAAAAATCGTAATTTCCATTAAAGTATAAAGTGAAAATTACATGTAGTAGATGCATTCATGCATATCCATCGATACAAAATGAGGAAAAATATGCTTTTTGATGTTTTAAACTTCTTTTGGATGGTTTCCCAAGTTGAGACCCACTGGTATAAATGGTCATGATTCTTCCACTTTTTCCACTCTAAAAACAATGATATTGATGATAAATAATATAATGATCCAATCCAGATAAACTGACATAATTGCGCAACCTTATGCATTTTGTAAAAATTGACTATCACATTTTCTTAAACATATCTTAAATTCTATTGCAACTCTATAGAAATGTTCAAATTGAATCATTTAACAGTGCGAGGGATATTACATTGGCTTTGTGATCTCATTTTCCTCATTCTCTAGGAATTTAGTAACCTAGAAAATATTAATTGCATTTATAAGTTTATGTACCATGCTATTCGAAATTCCTCCTCTTCCTCTACTCGTTTTGTGAAGTAATTAATGCTCATATTTCCATTCTCATAATGACCAACATTAAAAAGCCCCTACCTTCTCATCGTCTGGTTGAGTAAAGAGATTAATTCTTGTGTTTCTATTCTAAAAAATGAGAAGTATTAACTAGCCTTTAAAGTAGGATAACTAGAGACACTTTCATTCTTGTAAAATTTTTATTTTACATCCCCAAATTAATGAAAAATCAAATTAATTTGATTAAAAAGCCTATTATAATCATAAAACCAAAAATTTTAAAATAATATTTAATTAAAAAATAGTATTTAAATTTTAAAATAGTTATTATAATAATTTTAGAAAATTAATTGAACTTTATAAATTAAAAAAATATTATTTAATTTTTAAAATATTTATTATAATAATTTTAGAAAATTAATTAAACTTTATAAAATTTTTGTTATATCTTATAAATAGTGAAAATCAAATTAATTTAACTGAAACTATATTAAAACATAATTGAAATTTTATTAAAATATACTTAAATTGATTAGTAATAAATTATAATATGTTTTTTTAACCTTGGTATTAGTTAATATTGTATTTTCTCAAAATATCACATCAATTGATGTGGTCTCAATTTGAAACCAATTTTTTTTGACCATCTACCAATAGAGTAATTTGTTTGAAATTCTAAAAGTTCCAACAATTCTAGTCGGAGTAAAGTATCAACTATTGTACTGTAATACAAAAAGCTACAAGCTAACACTTAGAAAACTAGCAACATGAGCAGGTGATAAGAGCCATATCTCTAACACTAGAACAAGGTGGAGTAGAAGGAGCTGCATTGGAAGTGGAGCTCTATGTGTCAATCTTGCATCCATTCTCTCTAGGCATACTCTTTGGTTTCGCTAGACACATTTAACATCTTCCAAACTAGCAAATATATTATATCTCTTTGCCTGGTTTTCCTTTAGAATCCTCCCCAACATGGTCTTCATCTACCTATACAAGGAGAGAACACAAAAATAATGCTTCCTTCTTCCCTAGGTATGCCTAGGGTCAGGAATCCATGTAGAATTATCTTCCAGGATCTCTGAGTCTGAGAAAGCTTGTCTGTCACGAGCAACAAGGGATTCCAAATGGCGAATCTCATCCTGGGTTTTAGGGGGGACAACCACATGGTACGTTTCAACGACTTCCTAGGCTTGTTGTTTGGCATGATTGCGGCCCTAGAGACCACAACCTCCCCCTTCTTGCCCACATCTCATTCTCTGATATTGCATGTCAGGAATATAGATGTTACTCAAACGATTTATACACTGAGTACTTGTGGAAAAAAACTGAGACCGACTATACCACAAGACCCAAGGCAACGATAGATTAAGGGTAAGGAGAAATGTTAGATTAATAGTAAGCACATGACCAAGAGGAACAACCCACAAATAAAAGTGTAACTTTGGATGGAGAAAATTATGGTTTTCAATCTAGGAGACATGTTGAAGTGAAAACACAACAAACCCTTCAGGATAATAAGAGTGCGTACATAAACCCAATACCAAATAATGTTATCCTTAAACCAATACCATAAACCAACAAAAGAGCTAATTTGAAAAAACATAGATACAAATAGTGTAGAGTTACCCAGGACTGATAGGTTGAAAGAGACACTGGGCTCAGAGACTGGAAGGGCATAGAAGAATATGAGGTATCAATAAGACAGGGAATATCTGATAGGTCACAACCCACTGCAATAATGTACCCTTCCCTCCTTGTTGTTTTTCTGGAACCTAAACTCCTCCACTCCAACTCCGAGAAATTGACCAAACTGTCGATGAGAAAAGCCAAGGTATAAGACTTTCCTCTAGAGTTTGCTATAGAAATCACCACATAAATTCCCAAATTTGACAGTGCCAAGGAGTTATCCAGCCACACTCTACGCCACCTTCCTTTCGGCCATACCTCTTGTAGCAAGGGGTTTGGATTCCCTCCTCCTTCTCGGCGTTGAGCCCGGATAACCACACTCTAATTCCACATAAAGTTACATGTCCTCACCCTTCGCATAATAACTAATCGTATGCTTGTGCATTCATGGAGATGACATACCACCTCAACATTTGCTGTTCTATTCACAATAGAATTGCAGGCTCATCCACCCTTAATCTTAGAGTTCATCCCATCACAAAAATAAATTATAATATGTTGTTAGAAAGTTAAAATTCAATTTAATTTGACTACAAATACATTAAAATATACTTAAATTATTAATAGTAAATCATAATATGTTATTAGAGAGATAGATATGATTAAAGCATTGTATCAAAACAATAATCATTCCAAAATTCTCTTCCCTTCTAGTGAGTAACAAGTATTCTCAACGTGAATAGTTCAAAATTATTTTTCCGTATGCAAGAAAGGTTGGGTAGAAATTTTCAATAAAGTAATAATGATTTAAAGTAGTGATAATGTTATAATGATTTAAAGTAGTTCAATAAAGAAATTTCCCTTGCTGAGGGAAATTGCCGGGGTGGGGGACGGGGGTGTAGTTCTATATATAAATGAAAATAATTTCATTAAACTTCAAAGTGGACTTGGCGGGGGCACTAATAATTACGCTGAATTATATAGTCTAAAGCTTTTGCTTCTTTTTTCTATGAGTTGTACTCAACTTCAAATTTTTGGGGACTATTGTTGATGTCACATGCATCCACTGATTCTCATGGATGATATCATGGAATTAAAATGTGGTTTTGATTAGATCTCCTGTTTTCATATCTACAAGGAGAGGAATGCCATTGTTTTTTTCCCTTTCCAAGGCGGGCGCAAAACAAAACTTGGGCTTGTGGAAGATCATGGAATAGTCAGGAGACACAAACTATGAGTACTACCACCGACCTCTTATAAAAGACTTGCAACTAGATAGTTGATCATATTTTGATGATCTATTTGTTTTTGACTTTGTTTCTTTTTTGAGACTTTTTTTGATGGAAGTAAGCTTTTTATTTTGAATATGTATTTATATAATTAATGTAATTACCAGACAATACTTTGGAAAAGGTCGGATAGGCCTACTATTTTTTTTTTTTTGGAATGCACCTTTGTGCATATGCAAAATGTAATTTTAAATACTATTAATGAAAATTACTATTTTTCTTCGGAAAAAAGAATTAATTTAAATGAATATTTATTTAGAGAAAATTTAGTGCACTCATAAGTTATAGAGAATATTTATGAATGAGGATTCTAGCTTAATTTGTTTTTTTAGTTTGCTTTCTAGCTTAATTTGTTTTTTTTGTTCGCTAAATTGTATGAGTCTGGAGATGGATGCATGCTTAACTTTTGGCTTGAGAAACCGCGACTGAGGGGCATCTAAACTGTTAAAATCACCTAGGGATCGCATTTGTTCGTCTCTAATGTTTGAAAATCATATACTTGTTAACTTTTGCAAGTTGATACACAAATTTAGACAAGGTTGGCACTAGGATTTGACTTAACTTCACATTTAACATGGTTTCTAATATTAATTATTATTATTATTATTTGTTTATTTAATTTTTTGTTTTCAGAGAGGAAAAAACGTTGGAAAATTTATTATATATATATATATATCATCTCGAATGTCTATCATATGCTAAAACTAAATTCTACATATAAAAAAAGATTCAAAAATTCAAATTCTTAAGTTTCCACCATCGAGCCTATATGTTCTAGCAAAAGCTAAAAAGTCTGTACAAGACATATAAAGAAACTTATGAACATCCACATTGTAGAGAGATCACGTGCCCGATCAAATATCAAAAAGCAAAAATAAAGGATGTGAAAACAAAAAGGTGTATCCGCCCACAATTGAAGGAGTGATCAACAAATAGCGATCTCTTCGTCATCCAACACTACACCATTGAACCTGGAACTATAGTGAAAAGAACCTATATTTTACACCTAACCTTTCTTTGACAACCCATCCACCACGCTATTTAACTCTCTGTACACATGTTGAAAGGTGACGCTGACCAATAAGGGGGGGAAATTTTACTTCCTTGCAACCTCATCAATAATGGTCCTAGAGTCTCCATAGACAAATATCTGATCCATACTATGTTTTCTGCCCATATATAACAGTCCCCAAAGGGCAAGGGTCTCTACTCTAGAATTTGTACCCTCCTCACCAAACCAGAAGAAACAATATTGAACATGTGAATTGATCAACAACACCACCTCACATCCATGTCTGCCAGATTGTGAGGCACCATCAAAAAATTCAGCGGGATAATTCACCTGTATGAAATTCCTCCTCAACCTGGGAGACTTGTCAACTTATTTGTCCACACTAAAGACTCCAACCAAACCTAAATGTTGGTACAAATCTGGGAAATATTTGAGGTACTATCTTCAAATATCACATAATTCCTTGCACACCAAATTTCCCAAGTGATGAACAAAGGAATAAATTTTTACTTCCCTTTCCTATTGAACCACCATTGATAGCATGATTCAAGCGAGGAGAAAGCCTAGATCGAAGGAAGTTGGAGAAAATCCAGGACCCTCACCCACACCGCAATAACAAAATAGCATTCTAAAAAAATATGGAGGACATTCTCTTGTGACTCCTTGTAGAAAGAACACCATCCTGGGCCAAAATTTCCCCTTTTACAAATGTTATACCAAGTAAGAATGCAATTTTTCCATGCCAACCAACCAAATATAATTATTTTCAAAGGCACTTTCCAATTCCATACCCTCCTGTACAGGAAATGATTTGTCAAACCATGAGTGTTGCATGAAATGAATTTGTAAAATTCTGAAACAACCACGCTCCCATTACGAAGGGTATCGCTCCAAATTAAGTCATCCCCTCATCCCTTCGTTAGAAGACCGACCAACCAACAATAAAACAATTCCAATATTCAACATTTGTACCAAATAAACCAACCTCTACAACAACCTTCCAAGACAAGTAACAAGAAGTATCGACCCTATGCCCATAAGCTTGGTCAAGAAAGAAAATGTCCCTCGTGTGCAAGGCATCGATAACACAAAGAGGTAGATAATGGAAATTGCATACCCCCTGTAAAGTATCGATCCTAATCATAATTTTGTCGCCACTTCTGAAAGACCACTGCAAATTATCAAAGAACCACCTTCTAACCCTAATGAAGCTATTTCATATATGATATCCCTTCTTCATACCATAAGCTCTGTGCTTGTACCATTCCAAGAGAGTCATGTGCTTCAAGTATTTGTCATAGATGATTTCCTACCATACACCCTTACCAAAAAGAGCTCTCCATAGACTTTTTGTTAATAATGCCCATCCAAACACCTTCAACTCTAGTAAGCCCCATCCACCGAACTCCTTTCCTATTGTAATGGCATCCAAGCACACCGGATGAAACTTATAATCCCCCCTAACCCCCGACTAAAGGAAATGTGCCATGATAGCCTTGACCTCTGAATGAATTTCATAGGAAGTATGTAAAGGTGCATCCAATACACCAAGATCTGTTGGAGGACAGATTGGATGACGACATCTCTGCCTCTAGAGATAGCCAACGATGTGACCATAAAGATAAACGCTTCTGAAACTTATTCAACAACCAGTTCCAATCCACTATTCTATATTTATTTGGTTTCAATCTAAATCCCAAATACGAGAAACCAACTTAAATACTCAAGATAACCACCCCAAAAATCCTAGCAATACTAATTACCTCCTCATATTTCCGAGAAAAATGTATGAATAATGATTCTTCAATACTCAAAATAACCACCCCAAAAAGTCTAGCAATACAAATTACCTCCTCATCATTCCAAGAAAAATGTATGAATAATGATTTCTTACCATTTGGGCATCAGCCAAATACTATACCATATAAAAATGTATGAATAATGATTTCTTATCATTTGGGCATAAACTCAATGCTATACCATATAGAGAAAATGGAGTGCAATACATTCCATTGAGCCAAAAAATGGCAATGTTAAATTTATTTTCATGTATTATCAAATTTCTATTAAATTATTGATATTGAAAGGTTTGTGTTCGCTGTAATTTATGGAATTTTAAGAATTTTGTTTATTTGCATTTTGTACTTCACAATTAAATTTATTTTAATGTATTATCAAATTTCTATTAAATTATTGAGATTGAAAGGTTTGTGTTAGCTGGCATTTATGGAAATTTAAGAATTTTGTTTATTTGCATTTTGTATTTCACAATTTGCTTAGTTCATTGAATCTATGATGTATAGTTCATTGAATCTATGAAGCTGAAAAATTAGTTCAGTTTCAATTTATTTCTCTTTCATTCTATCCAATACCAAGGTCTAAGTGTTCCTATTTTAAAATTATAAATTAGCATTAATTTCTGGAAACATTATAGTGTAGTTGTAATTTTCGTACTTTTTCTTATTATAATGATATGAAATTATCATATTTATTTGTTCCATTTTGAAAAATGCCTGTATATAATTATTGTAAAGTTGCTTTAATTTTTTTTTTTTGCCGCTGTTTCTGTAAAGTTAGAAAGTTTCATACATTGTATTGTGTTGTAAAAAACTGAATCTACATTGAAATATAAATAATGATCTCCCATGGTACATAAATAAAATCAGATAAAATTTCTTTGCAAAAATGAATGACGGTTCTCCATATCTCTATGATTTTAACCATACTGTTTGGTGGGCAGGGTTTCCCAATTTCTGTTGATCAACTTGGTGAGGAAATCAACACATAAGAAATGGGATTTCACCTGCACATTAATTATTATAGTGTTTTTCCTTCTTATGCCAATCAAGAAACCTCAAGTGTCATTCTTCTTGCAAGGTACCTCATGAAAAATTGCCTCTCAAACTTTATTATCATTAATATCGGGGGTTAACATTCATACACAAGACTTGTTGCTTGAGACTGCATCTCATTCTGTAAGAAGAATTCCAAAATTTATATCAGATGAGTACGATTTTCTTATACTTTGTTGTTTGTGAGTAAATTTATACCAACTCTATTAAATTGAGTTGGTGTTGGATAAAACATATGAGAGACTAACTATTTTGAACCTAAGCATAATCTTTACGGCTTCTTGATTTTGATCCCTTAAAACTCAGTTATTTCTACTAACTACACCCTAGAGACTCTCTTATCATGGAACCTCGGTGTCTGCGGTTACAAATTATAACAAGTCAGCAGCTGTACATGTCTGGTTCTATTTTTGTGGCATCTAAACATTTAAACTCATAGTACCTATAATCCTTAGTTTTTATCAACGGAGAATGCATTGGAATAGTGTGTTTGTAGGAGTTGTTCTAATACATTTTCTTGGCAGGTACATCTGGAGCCATTCAATTGTAAATTATGTATGCAAAATCTGCCTCTTCCAAAGAGTTGAACAACTGAGCTGCAACGATGCCGAGGATCCAATTTTATTCTCCAAGCCCCAAGATTGCATGGTTAGTGGGTCACTTCAAATTTGATTATTCGTGCCAGAGCTCTCTCAACGGAGCGATGACATGATCAACTTGAAGAGTAAATTGTGACTTTCAAGCTTAGTTGTCCAGTTTTCAGATCAAGTTAATCTATTCTTTGCACAATTTGTTTCCGTTAATAGATATTTCGCAGCGCACAAAGGCGTTCTTAGTACATTCTTCTACTTTATTTTTATTTTTATTTTGGAGAATCAATTAGAAACATGAATTTACACTAACAAGTGTTATTATTGGTCTGCTACTTGGGAAACCAAAGCAATAATATAAACACAAAATTTTGAAATGGTTTATACTGTTTATGATGTGAGGAACTAACAAAGCATAAAAAAAACAGTTAAATTTAATTAAAAAATAAAAAAAATAAAAATCAACAAACTAAAAAACATAACTATATTACAATAACTTGTAATGTTGGTATGAGAATATGTCATGTAGCCTTTCATTATGCAGGGTTGTTCTCTTAACCTAGCTATTGGGCCTCTCCATATGTGTCTGATGTGGAGGGGTCTATGCCAGTTACTCTTTTGATTAGAAGCATGGTTTTCATGTTGATGATGTCCATGTTTTTCGTTAACTCAACCATACAAATGATGATTTCATGGTGAGTGTCAGCCTTGTTTGTTTGTGAGGACTCTCTGTTGGCCCTTGATCAAATTTTGCTTATTAAATTTACTTAATTTCCATCATTTTCCACTTTATACCATCCACATATGACCTATTTTGACCTTATTATGCATACAAAATAAATTATGTTTTTCAATTTTTAGAAATTTTAGTAAAAATTGAGTTTTAAAAGTATTTTTTGGATAGAACTGGAAATTCTCATAATGATTTCATTGATGCATACTTGCAAGACACCTGGGCACAAGCTGAGCACATATTTAGGAAGCTTGGGAACTAAGAATGGACAAACACCTATTGGTTCGGTCAAACCGAGCTAAAACAAGCTCGGTCAATGCTGGTCAAACATGTCTGTTTTTCAGGAATCCCTAGAAAATAGGGCAGAAATAATATATTTTGGGATTTTTTCAGATTTGTTGTAACTAATTGGATGAGTTCGACCTAGATGGATGGGATTAGGATAAGATAAGGCTGTTAGAGGCATAATAGCACATTTTGTTTATTATTTCTCTATTTATACTAAGTTTATGAACCATTGATGTAGAAAGTAGATTGGAACTTGTATGACTTATTATTATTATTTCTGAGACTTGGAGACATAATTGAAGATCTGTTCTATCATATTTTGATGCTATTACATGCTGGTTGATTGCTTCAAGTCTTAAGTAGTTGAGTTTACCTTCAGTGTGCGAGGCAAGGGTGGAGGCCCCCCACACCGAGCTAAGTGCACTTCTTAGTTTATTTCGTAGCTGCAATTTCTGAATTAGTTTGCTTATGTTTGATTTATTTATTGATGAATCTAATGGTCAATCTTAAACTGCATATGAAAGGACAAATAAGTGTTTAAGTTAAACACTCTTTTTATCGACTCGAGATTTGCAGTTAGAATTCATCGTAGCTTCAATTTATGAATTAGTTTGCTTATGTTTGATTATTAAGTATTGGTGAATCTAATGATCATTCTTAAACTGCATATGAAAAGACAAACAAGTGTTTAAGTTAAGCACTCTTTCTATCGACTTGAGATTTTTAGTTAGAATTCATCTTTACATGCCTTTACATGCTTTGATTGCTGATGGATCTTAATCTTGTTTCTTTCTGCATAGGAAGAGAAAAACTAATATTTAAGTTAAATACTTCTTCTATATGATTAAGAGCTCAAAACTAAGATTCATCTTTTCCTGCTTTTCTAAATTCCTGTTTTCACAATAGCATTAATGATAAATGAAATCAATGATGAAGGACAACCACAACCTCTTTTAGTGAAGAGCCTCTTCAATTATTATTTCATGTATCTTGATCTATTGTTTAGAATTTAATTACGTTAGATTTATATTTGTAATATGCATTTTCCTTTTCAATAAATTATCTTTTAAATTTGAATATAGTTGAAATCCATATATTTTGGAGATGCTTATAAGTTCTACAAACCCTGATTGATAATTAAATGCTTGTGTTAATTTACCCAGTAAATTGACCCAACATTTTGGTGCCATGGTCGGGGAAGCATACTTCAACATAGTCAATTAGGAAGGTTGTTTAGAAAACACATAAAAAAAACGACATAAACTTAGTATTTCTTTTAGTTAAGTTTTCTTATGGCTAGGATAAATATTAGAAGAGTAGATGCATTAAACAAAACTCCCATCAAAATATTAAAAAATAAAAATAAAAATCCATTTGCCCAACAAGATCTAAAAATACATGATGTTAAAGAAGCCATTTGGAGGGTATGTGATGACAAGGATCTTCTTAGAGTGATCACTAGGGATGAATCTTCAATTCAGAAGTTGGAAGAGGAACAAAGCATCGATGAAGAGGATCCACCAGAGGAAAACTTAGAATCTTCTTCTAACAAGGAAATGAATGAGTCATGGATCACATACGATGATGATCAAACATTAAAACCTGAAATTGAAGAGTTTCTAGCATATGTATCACAAGATCTCTCGTGCATTCCAGATTTTGAACAAGTGACACTCGAAGAATTTTGTGACACGACAACCAAGGAGAGCCTAGCAAACAAAAATCATCTTAAAACTTGGTCACAATACCACTCCATTATTTAATGTTCTTTCTCATCAAATATTTATGATCAGATAAGTTTTCATGTCCAAACATTCATTAAAGTATATTTTTCAAACTTGGATGTGAGTTTACTTACGATCTTGTTACGGAAATGGATGCATTGGAAATTCTCTTATACTTGAGGGAATGACTTAATTTTATACAATAGAGTAGGATAGAATAGAATAAAATAAATAAATGGGTGGAATGAGTTCACAATAACACTTTTTCTCATAAATAATTCTTCACATCATTGTTCAATACTCATTTGAAAGGATTTCATGACAAAATGCACTAAGGACAACCCTATTATGGGGAAACATATAGGATCAGTTTTAAAGGCATGTTTTTAAACCAATTATATCTTGAAATCTAGTTTTTAAATCCATTTTGAAAATTTCAATTTGGATCACAAATAAAAATGATTAAAATAAACACTAGATTTCAAGAAAAATTTGAAGGACAGAGTTAGTACAACATTGATTTGAGGGTTCTAATTGAAACATTTTTACCTGATATTCATAGGGAAGATAGCCCTTGGAACCTAGTTTCCAAATCAATTTGAATCAGCTCAATTCGACATCATATGAAAAATCTATGTTCAAAATACTAACTGCTTGTCGAAAAATCTGCATGGTGACAAGTCTAGGTCTTGACTGTTCATTGGCATATTTCACTTATAAAATCATAATCTTTTCCAAACCTGTTTCTAATGGAGATAGATATTGAATTCTAGTTCAAGGCAAAATTTGAATCATCCCATTTGGAAGTCATGTGAAAAATTTATTCCACATTCAGTGACTGCATGTCTTAAAATCAACATAGTAAAAACTCTGCCTCCTAGGTCTGTTCATCACCAATTTTGTGATATCAAACCTACTTATTTTAAAAAATTGTTTCTACTGGAAATACAAAAATGAATCTACTTTAATATCCAAGTGGAATCACATCGATCCAATCTTTAACGAAAAAGTTACACTCCAAATAGTGACTATTGTTTTAGTCCAAAATTCATAAGAAACTCTATCAAACATGGTACTTCTCATAATTTTTGGCTTATCATTTTAATTTTTTTTGAAAAGATGTTTATACTAGAAGTAGCCATATGAATTCACTTTAACTTGCAATTGTAATCACTCCAATTGGAAATAAAACAAAGATTTTGTGAACAAAATACCGCTAGGAGGTCTAGGATGGCCACCATTCCTCAAAGGGGTAAACAAATGCATTTTATTTCTATATCATATTCCGAATTGTTTTCAAGCATTGATTGTAATTAATTTACATATTCTTTGGAAGAAGAGAGATTGTACACCTCTCTTCCTCCATCATCTAAGATTTTATTACAGGCAAATGCTATGTTTTTGTAGGTCATAAGAAGAATTAAGAAGAGAACTCCATGAACAAAGGACTTTTCAAAAGTCAATTTAAAAATTTTCATATTTCAGAATATGAATATAAATGTTCAAGTCAAATCAAAGTGGAATTCACAAGGTGATTGAGTTCATCTAATGAAACTCAAAACTCATGAAGCTTGATTTCAGTTGCTTACCAACAACACCAACAACCCTACAAGAAGATCAAGATCGAGGAAAAAGACATGAAGCTAATAATCATAAGAAGAAGTCAAGTTTTACCATGACAAGCCACATCTATTGTCAAAGAAGCCTTTCATAAGCCATATTTTTCATGATGCCATTCATCTACCATATTGTATGTTCCACAATCATGCACGTTGAAGTCCAAACCTATTTTCTGTCTATCTATCCATCTACTCTTAGATGATGATTTCAACATATCTTACATTCATAAGCATTCCATATTTTCAAACTCCATTATACCCCACCATCCAGAAAATAAAAGAAAAAAGAAAAAAGAAAAAGATAAAAAATAATAAAAGAGTTTGGCTGTGAAAATCCAGGAAACTGGCACAATACAAACTTGAATTCATATCGGAAAACCAACTTGTTTAGACAATATGAATTCTCTATTTTGTTTTACTTTAGTTTTATTTTGCAGAAATAATCCTCCAAGAAATGCAAGACTTGAGGACAAATTGTTGACACCTAATCCTATGGGTTGGGTGTGGATATGTAATATTGTATAATAAATAATATTAGGAAATAAGGAAGGCCAAGAGTCATTGGGAGATGAATCCCAATAGCCTCACCTCCATGTATAAATACATGTACATTCTTCAGCTAATACACATTCTGATTTGCAGAGTTACCTCCTGGTTTGACATGGTATCAGAGCCAGTCCCACTATTGGCATTTTTGCCTGTGGTGTAACTCCCTCATTCCTTTGCTCAGTCGGTTTTTATGTATAGTTTTTGTTGCTCCATTAAATTGCTATACTGAAATTCTGCATTTTTTTTTTCCTTATCTCTGCAAATTCTACAGTCTCTGACTTCTGCAGGTTCATCTCCTACAATATCTGATTATTTTGCAGCCCCTGGAATTTCTGCAGTAGTTATTAAATTCTGCCATTCAAAATTTGTAATGGCCTCTCAGCCTCCCTCTCTCCAACGCTCCCTTCCTCTCACAACCCTGCGTCCTTCCACACTCCCCACGCCCCCTCACACTTCCCTCACGCGCTATCTGTTACCTAATTCCTCTACGCATTACCCGACTTCCTGCTACAGCCTGCATAACGCTGTCTATTCTTTCAACTCCTGCATAACTCGACTCACATTGAAGAGCGCTCACTGTATAGCCGACTCACTGCATAGCCGACTCCTCTCCACGCTGTTTTCAACTCCACCGCCCATATATAACAGCGCTCATATATCATATTCAATATCGCACTGCCTGTCATATATCGCTTACAGTGCTCATATATCATATTCAATATCGCTTACAACGCTGCCTGTCATATTCAATATCGCACCCCCCTACCACATATGATATCACCTCCCTTTTAATACCATTTATTAATACGCCATTTCTTAAGTTCTGTCCACCTGCATACACCACGTTCTGTCATTTAATAACACCGCTTGTAATACCATTCCATATAATACCGCCCACCGCCCTTTGATTATTCACTCAATACCGCCCCTCATAATATTAACAGCGCCCCTTCTTTGTATACATCGCTGTCATATAATACCACTCTGTCATATTAATAACGCCTTTCTTTGTTATGCATCGCTTTGTCATATAGTACTTTTTGTCCCATTCCTGTCCCATTCTGTACAAAAACCTCTTCATATCTTGTATTCATAAATTAATACCGCCTCCATAACACAATATCAATCTAAATTTTCTTTCTTCAATATATATATATATATATATATATATATATATATATATATATATATATATATATATATATTTGGTGCAGAATTCAGTATTTTTAGCAAGTGTTTTTGTCCCATTCAATTGAGTATACTTTCAGAATTGAAGATTTTTTCCCCTCAAAAGAATTTTTTCCAGCAAACTAATGCATTCTCTCATATCTATTGTTGGGGTGGTTCTCTCCGGCAAAGAGAACTATCTTGAATGGTCCCGGAAAATCAAACACACACTCATTTTTAATGAGTTGTGGAAAGGAATCTGTGAAGGACAAGAAGGAAATCCACCAGCAAAGCCCACTTCAGACAAAGAGCTCGCCATTTGGGAAAACAAGAACTGCAAGGCCTATGCCTTGATTGTAGCTTCCATAAATGAAGAGGTGAGTCGCCATATTTCATCATTCTCAAATGCCTATGATGCCTTGAGAAAGCTAAAAGAACTCTATGACTCACATTCAGAATTAGAAAATGTTCAATTGATGATTAAGTTGTTTAGTCTTGAAATGAAGAATGATGATCCCCTTGCTTTAGCTTCAGAAGTAAGATCTATAATGCATGACATTGAAAGCACTGGTGTAAAAATGGACATATCTCTCATAGCATATGTTAAGGAATTATATCCGACTTACTCACATTATCTTGAGTCATTACAAGCAAGTGGAAACCTTGAGCATATCACCTTTGATACACTTGAGAAAAAGTTTGCAGAAAGAGAGAAAGCTTTCGGGAAGATGACAGTCCCTTCGTCTTCCGAAGAGGCTGCATACTTGGCACATAGAGAAAAGAGTCATGCTCCAGATTCATCCAGAGGAAGAGGTGGTAGAAGAGGAAGAGGTAGAAGAAACTTCACAGAAAGGGGGGGCAGACAATCTGAAAAATCCAATCTTCATTGCACACGTTGCAATAAAGATGGACATGATGCATCCAAATGCAGAACACCTTGGGAGAAAATTGAGCAGCAAAGAAATCAAGACAAAGGTAAAACTAATGACAAAGACAAAGGTAAAGCACCTGAATCCGCTCATTATGTTCTAGCACATTGTAATAATGGAGTAACTGAAAACCTATTTGATGTTTCATTTACTTCATGGAGAGATGATTGGTTGCTAGATTCAGGAGCAACATGTCACATGACATTTATAAAAGATTTTTTTGAAGAATTCACTGACAAAGTTGATGGAGCAGTATATTTCACAGATAAATCCAAACTCAAGCCATCAGGGCTTGGCATAGTCAGGCTTAAGTTGCCTGGTCTTCCAGATCATATCCTACATGAGGTTCTATACCTCCCTGAGTTGAAGAGAAACTTGTTGTCCCTGGTCGAAATCCGGCAGCAAGGACACTCAATTCACTTGTTTGATGGCAAGGCAGAGGTCAGAAAAGCATCAGATAACTCACTTGTCATGGAGGGAATAGAAGAAGGGAGACTCTTGAAGCTGAAAGGTTCATCTGCTCATGCTCAAAACTTTGCATTCAGTTCACATCATGATGAGGGTACATTCCCATCAAGTCTTTTATGGCATGCTAGATTTGGACACTTAAACTATGAAAGCCTTCGTTTGTTGAAGAAAAATGGTGTTAATGGACTGCCTACAATTCCTAGAAAACCTAAGGAATGTGATGCTTGTATTCTAGGAAAGCATAACAAACAACCATTTCATGATTCACACTCTAGAGCACATAGAAAACTTGAGCTTGTTCATTCAGATTTATGTGGCCCTATGCCTATTGCTTCTGCAAATGGAAATAAATACATGATGACATTTATTGATGACTACACCAGAATGTGTTGGATTTGCTTATTGAATAACAAGTCTGATGCTTTTCAAACATTCAAGAATTTTCATGCATGGATAGAAAATGATGCACAAAATCATATCAGCTCTCTACGTACTGATAATGGAAAAGAATACACTTCAAACGAATTTGAAAATTATCTTCGTCAACATGGAATCAAACATCAAACAATTGTGCCATATAATCCCCAACAGAACGGTGTAGCTGAAACAATGAACAGAACTATTTTAAATATGGTTTGCTCCATGTTATTTTTCAAGAATGTAAAATTGATGTTTTGGGCTGATGTAGTTCTATGTGCTGTTTACATAAAGAATAGGTGTCCTTCAAGTTCAATTAGAAACAAAACTCCTTTTGAAATGTGGCATGGCCACATTCCTTCGATAAAGAATTTCAGGGTCTTTGGGTCCACCTGTTATGCCTTGATACCCAAGGGTCAAAGGAACAAACTTGGTGCTAGAAGCAGAAAATGTATCTTCTTGGGGTACTCCAATACCTCCAAAGGATATCGTCTCTATGATGAAACAAATAAGAAGTTTGTAATAGCAAGAGATGTCATATTCCTTGAATCTTCCAAGAGTGACAAGGTTGTTGAGCGGCAACTTGATCGCCTGGATAGATTCACACATGCAAAGTCTTTCCAAGAATTTGATAATCGGATTCCACATCTTAAAGGGGGGATTCCAATATTGAATCAAACTGTGGAATCATGTCCTGAAGCACTTTCTCCCCTACATGAAGAAACAACCACGGATGACACATTGGATGATGTGATTGACAGAATTGGGAGATTGAATCTTGAATCAATCCCAACTCAGTCAAATGACCAGCCTGGGCCATCTCAGAAAGGTCCTCCCAAATGGATGACAAAGACACTGGAGAATGTTCATCCTGATGAGGTTGGAAAAACAGGAACAAGAAGTTCCACTCAACAAATCGAAGGTGATGTAGATAATTATGATTCTCCTGTTGATATGGATATTGCTTATAACTGTGAATTGAGTTTGTCTACAGATCATGAACCAACTTCCTTCAAAGAAGCCGCTTCTCATGATGAATGGAAAGAAGCGATGCAAAAGGAGTATGATGCCTTGATAAAGAATGACACTTGGAAGCTGGTTGATCCGCCTTTGGGAACAAAACCAATTGGTTGTAAGTGGGTCTACAAGAACAAGTATAAAGAAGATGGCTCACTAGACAAGCACAAGGCCAGGCTTGTGGCAAAAGGTTTTGCACAAAAAGAAGGAATCGATTATGAATAAACTTTTTCTCCCACAGCAAAATGGACCACCATCCGGACTCTCTTTGCCCTAGCAACTCATAATGGATGGAAAGTCCATCAGATGGATGTAAAAACAACTTTTTTCAATGGAGATCTAAAGGAGAAATTTTATATGTCCCAGCCAGAAGGATTTGTTGTAAAGGGTCAAGAACACAAAGTTTGCAACCTTATAAAATCCTTGTATGGCCTCAAGCAAGCACCATGAGCCTGGTATGAGAAATTAACCGAGTATCTTTTGAAACTTGATTTCAAACATTTTGATCTTGATGATGCAACTTTGTTTGTTAAGAAAGTTGGAAAAACAATTGTATATCTTGTGGTGTATGTAGATGATCTTTTGATAACAGGGAACAATGAGAGCTATATTGCATCCATGAAGAAAGAATTGAAGAAAGGTTTTGAAATGACTGATTTGGGGCATGTTCATTACTATCTGGGTATTGAAGTAATTCAACATCCTAAATTTATATTTATTTCTCAAAAGAAGTACATTAGAGATCTCTTGAACAAGTTTGGCATGGATGAATGCAATCCCTTAACCACTCCAATGGAACAAAACTTGAAGCTCACATCTATTGAAGGGAAGGAATTCGAGGATGCAACTAAGTATAGACAACTTATAGGAAGTCTTATCTACTTGACCACCACCAGACCTGACATTTCATTTGCTGTTGGAATCCTCTCAAGGTTCATGCAAAAACCTTGTGAAGGACATTGGTCTGCTGCGAAAAGAGTGTTAAGGTACTTGAAGGGGACTCAAGACTTTGGACTCAAGTATACACAGGTAGGCGACTTCAGCTTGATCGGATACTCTGATTCAGACTTTGATGGCGACAAAGAAACAGGGGTGTCTACTACAGGTTACACCATGAGTCTTGGATCAGGAGCTGTCTCATGGAGATCACGCAAACAATCAGTTCCAGCAGATTCCACGACCGAGGCAGAATATGTGGCAGCAGCTGAAGCAACAAAGGAAATTGTGTGGCTCCGGAAAATCCTGGAAGATTTGCAGATAAAACAAATGTATTCCACTCCACTCATGATCGACAACACTTCTGCAATAAAGTTGGCCAAGAACCCAAAGTTCCATGATCGAACAAAGCACATCAATACAAAGTACCATCTAATTCGACATCATGTTCAGGCCAAAACCATCCATCTACATCATTGTTCCACAAATGAGCAAACTGTTGATATCTTCACCAAAGCACTTGGCAGAGAAAATTTTGAAAAGTTCAGATCGATGCTTGGACTCACCAACATCCCTTCGGATTAAAGGGGGGAATGTTGACACCTAATCCTATGGGTTGGGTGTGGATATGTAATATTGTATAATAAATAATATTAGGAAATAAGGAAGGCCAAGAGTCATTGGGAGATGAATCCCAATAGCCCCACCTCCATGTATAAATACATGTACATTCTTCAGCTAATACACATTCTGATTAGCGGAGTTACCTCCTGGTTTGACACAAATCTTAAAATAAGCAAGGGGGAAGTTCGTAATAAAACTATGCAAATAGTTTGAGCAACTGTATTGCAGAAGGGACTTGAATAACATGTCATAAGGGACCTGAAACATCATTGAAAATATCATGCAAAAGGGACCTGAAACATCACTTAAAAATAATTGCAGAAGGGACCTGAAACAACATTGAATATCATTGCAGAAGGGACTTGGACAATAATCATCAAAAGAGACCTAAATCAATAGCAGATGTCAAGAAGAACATGAAATAACATAATATCAAGAGGTTCAAGTAAGCAGTTACAATTATGTATATTCCACCTGAATGCATCTTTGAAAAACCACCATCATGAGTCAAATTTGGACGAACCAACAAAAGTCATCATCAAATCAGTATGAACATCAAGCTATGTTGCGAAAGAGAAAGTACAGTAAGTAAAAAAAATGTTCTTAGAACCTTTGATTTTGAAAAATTTCTAGAATTGTTAAACTAATTTAACTTGAGTATGCATTATTTTAAATCCTACATTCATTTATCCTACCTTCATTTATATCCATTATCCTACAATACCTACACTCATTTTACTCATTATCCTACCATATCCATTACTCTACTATATTCAATTTCATATATTCCATACACCTTTACATTAATCCCAAACATTTTATAAGCATTTTGATCAAATATTGAGTCCTACATTTATCCATGAGAAATTTTTGTTTCCTACAAAACCACAAGGAAGTTAGTGTCATTATGGTCATTTCAAAATAAGCATGCAAATAAATGGATGAGCATGAACGAAGGATGGATGAGCCATGAACGAAGGTAAACATCACAAAACGTGGAGGATTACGGTGATAATACAAGTACTACATCGTTGAAAGGTGGAGTGTATATGGAGTGAGTACACACAGTGACACATATGAAGCCACAAGTACGCAAGTCAAAGACATGGCTGGATGTAAAAAACGGTCAAAATATATTCAAAATAAACTCTATGCTGCAACTATCCTTCACCATTACAGTGAAACCAAGCTCTGAGATAAGCCTTTCTTCCACCATCATAGCGAGAGTCTAGCTCAGAAAGAAAGGAATTAATGATGTGCATCCACATGCGTTCATATGACACCCTCGGTTGTGGAGAAAATAAGAAAGAAGAATGAAAAATTAAGGAGAAGGATGCGAGGTGTAGAAAAATCATATGTAGAGAAGAAGCTACATTAGAAATAGGAGAGAAGAGACTAAGAATTTGTGGATAAATAAGGAGAGGAGCATCAATTTTAATGAAGAGGATTAACAGTCGAAATATCTGCTATGCCAATTTTACCGAATTCACCAATAAACTCCAGAAAATCCACAGAATGAAAAGGAACATGAGTTATTAACTCAAAGATGTCTACAAGTTGCTTCTAGATCAGCAAAATAGATCGAAGAAGTTTATGAGGTATATGGTTTAAAAAAATCTGGAGCATGTCTCATTAATTACACCAGAAAATTCTAAAATTGAGCTGTAAGTCACAAATTCCCTGAATCACAGTGTTTTATTTTAACTGGGAATGCAGATAATTTAGTTTTAAAACAATTGCCAGTTTAGATAACAAATCAGAGTTTCCAAGTGCATAGTGGCACCAAGAGATAACATTAAAGCTATAGGTGTTTTAGTGTTTCCTTCCAAAATCCGATTGCCAAGCTATGAGTGGTAGTGGTATTAAAAATCAATGATTTATTCTTTCTAGAATTCAATTTCATGATGAATTCGATTTGAATTAAAACTAGTGTTTTAATTGCAGAGACTTGTAGTTTTAAAACTCGACTACCAAACATTGCATACATAGTTTAATTACAAAGAGGAATTCAATGATGGATTAAAGGCAAAAATCAAACCGTGATCAGAGAAAGTTTGAATAATAGAGAAGTTGAAGGCTTAGAAACAAAAATCGATTTTTCAAAAGTACAGAGTGGAGTAAACAACCCAGAAAATTGATTTTTTTCAAAGAGGCAATGAATGGAAATGCTAAGAGCATAGATGAATTGCGATTTTCTGAAAAGAATATGAAATGCCAGAAGATTGTAGATTGTTTTACATTTTCCAAAAGAAGTCGATTCCGAAGAAGATAGAGAAGGTAAATTAAAAAATTGAGATTAAAAAAAAATCAATCTCCAACATTCCATTTTTGAAAAGGCAGAGAAAGTGAATTTGGAAACAATTTTAATTGATTTTGCTTCAGCTCAGGTATCATTAAAAAAACGAGTCTCCTCATGCATGGTTAATTTTGAGAACAATGTTTTTGCCTAATTTTTATACATAGTGAGTGAAACATTGCTCATCTTTATACACAGTGAACGAAATTATTCCATTATTTATACAAGTGGGTATATTTTCTTTTCATTTCTCATATACATAGTGGAAAATTCGTTCATTTCTCATATTTCCAGTGAGATTTTTATACATACAGAGAGCATAACTATGCCTATTCTCATACATATGATGGAAAACTTGTCCATTTTACATATGCACAGTAAGAATTAAAAATAAATAAATAGAGAAAGGGTTTTTGAGAAAATTTTGGCAAAATAGAGATTGAAATACGAGTTATGGAGCAGTAAAAACATTGTTAAAGTGTTTTTATAGTCTTCATGAAATTAAAGATCAAAATTTCTATCAGTTTTTAAAGAACAGAGAACTCCTTTTAACACTAGAAAAAAATAATTTTATGGTGCAAAAATAAGATATTTAAAAATCAATTTGCAGAACAGTGAGGATATGTACATTGAAGATTTTTTGGGAATTTTATTCTTCATTCAGAAGACACAGAAATTGCTGCAGCTTAGAAGTCACATAAATTGAAGATTGAAAGGCAAAGAAAAATCGATTTCATTGCTGGAGATGGACTGTGTATGGAAAAGAGAAAGAGACAGATTTTTGGTAAAAAAAAAAATCGAATTGCAAGGAGCAGAAGATTGTGAAATCAATTTAAAAAAAACAGAGCCTTAAATGCATGCATTGGTTAATTTTCTAGAAATCGATTTCAGTGCTACAGCTAAAACACAGTGAAAAATTGGCATTTCAGTTTTTAATGAAGATTGAACTAACTAGCAGTGGAAGGAGGTAAGGATTCTGACACAGTTTCAAAAATTCGATTTTTAAGAAGCCACTATTTTTCATTTTTTCTTTTTCTTTTATGAGCAAACGAAAATGAAATTTGGAAAAAAAAAACATGGGTTTTCTTCAGAACGAGCCCAATTAGTCTCTATAAGGACAATTTCCTCAAATTCATTTCTATTTGGGATATTTTCTGGGTTATTTCGACCCCTATTTTGCAGATTGTGTAGGTAAAATAGTGGCTAAATGGAAGTGAACGCCTAGTCATAAAAAGGATTGGCACAAGTTATTTTTTATTGGATTTATGGCAAGAAGAAAACCCCCTACACAAGTGAAAAAATATTTGATGTGTTCAATTGGTATTTTCTCTATGACTGTGTGACATTGCAAGATTCGCACAAGAAGATGTTAAGGGTACATAAGGAATATAAGTTTTTGTTGAAAGTTAGAACTTCAGAGCTTCAGGTTTCAAAAGCACGAAGGTACCCTACATATAAAGAAAATCATCATTGAATATGACCATAACCATATTGATAATTTCATATTCTATGTGATTTTGGGCATTGGAAGAATCTAAATAGTTTTATTGATCGCCAAGGAGTTCATGTATAAATTATGCTTATAGTTTTCATCACATGGTCATAGTTAATGTTGATTGTTGGAATTCCATAGTACAAGGTCAAGAATTTCAAAGCTCATCGTTATTTTCATTTGTAAATGATGAAAATTTGAGTATGAAAAACAAAAGGTGAAAACAAAGATTTTATAAAAGAGGAGAAAAATGACATGAGCGCATTAACATCATTTTGCAAGGAGCTCAACAAGAAGCTTCAACATCAGAGGCCAAAGTCACAGGTAAATTAGCAGGGAAGTCATCATACATAATCAAAAGTTCAAAGAGATAGAGGCAAGCATGAGGATATGCTTGAGAGTAAGCAAGGCGAAGATGTTGGCCCTCGTTTTTGATCAAAATTTTCTTATTAAATCCACCTAATTTCCATCATTTTCCACTTTATACCATCCAAATATGACCTATTTTGACCTTATTATGCATATTCAGGCAAATAAATTATGTTTGTCAATTTTTAGAAATTTTAGTAAAAATTGGGTTTTAAGAGTATTTTTGGACAGAACTAGAAATTCCCGTAATGACTTCATTGATGTCATACTTGCAGGACACCTGGGCACAAGCTGAATACATATTTAGGAAGCTTGGGAACTAAGAATAGATGAACACCTATTGGTTCGGTCAAACCGAGCTAAAACAGGCCTGGTCAATGCTGGTCAAACATGACCTGTTTTTCAGGAATCCCAAGAAAATAGGGCAGAAATAGTATATTTTGGGATTTTTCCAGATTTAGTGTAACTAATTGGATGAGTTCGACTTATATGGATGGGATTATGATAAGATAACGCTGTTAGAGACATAATAGCATAATTTGTTTATTATTTCTCTATTTATACCAAGTTTGTGAACCATTGATGTAAAAAGTAGATTGGAACTTGTATGACTTATTATTATTATTTCTAAGACTTGGAGACATAATTGAAGATCCGTTCTATCATATTTTGATGTGGTTACATGCTGGTTGATTGCTTGAAGTCTTAAGTAGCTGGGTTTACCTTCAGTGTGCAAGGCAAGGGTGGAGGGCCCCCACACCGAGTTAAGTGCACTTCTTAGTTTATTTCGTAGCTGCAATTTTTGAATTAGTTTGCTTATGTTTGATTTATTTATTGATGAATTTAATGATCAATCCTAAACTGCATATGAAAGGACAAAAAAGTGTTTAAGTTAAGCGCTCTTTCTATCGACTCGAGATTTTCAGTTAGAATTCATCGTAGCTGCAATTTATGAATTAGTTTGCTTATGTTTGATTTTAAGTATTGGTGAATCTAATGATCATTCTTAAACTGCATATGAAAGGACAAACAAGTGTTTAAGTTAAGCACTCTTTCTATCGACTTGATATTTTCAGTTAGAATTCATCTTTACATGCCTTTACATGCTTTGATCGTTGATGGATCTTAATCTTGTTTATTTTTGCATACGAAGAGACAAACCAATATTCAAGTTAAATACTTCTTCTATCTGATTAAGAGCTCAAAACTAAGATTCATCTTTTCCTGCTTTTCTGAATTCCTGTTTTCATAATAGCATTAAGAATAAATGAAATCAATGATGAAGGACAACCAAGACCTCTTTTAGTGAAGAGCCTCTTCAATTATTATTTCATGTATCTTGATCTATTGTTTAGAATTTAATTAAGTTAGATTTATATTTGTAATATGCATTTTCCTTTTCAATAAATCATCTTCTAAACTTGACTATAGTTGAAATCAATATATTTTGGAGATGCTTCTAAGTTCTACAAACCCAGATTGATAATTAAATTCTCGTGTTAATTTACCCAATAAATTGACCCAACACTCTCCCCATTAGAGTTTTGGTATGCCAGTATAGGTTGACATTCCGCATATAGGAAGAAGCTCTAGCTATGGTAGAATTCCCAATGTTTGGGATATAGTCTTTGGTTTCCTCATCCACGTGTGTGTTAGGAATGTATCTTTGGGATTGTTTGACTTGTTCTTCCACATTAGCTATGGCTCTTCGAATGAATATCTTTCCATGGAAACATACTGCGCATGGGTGCCTCAAAGAGATAGGGGATAGAAATCAAGGGACAGGGTGAGGGGGCAACACATACCAGGACATACCTTTCTGAGTAGACCCTACAAGGCGATGCTTGGCCATGCTCGGGTTAGGGAAAACAATAGAGAGAACAAGGAAGGAATTAGAGACACAAGAGATTAAGGAGCGAGTGGGTGGTAGTGGAGGAGGGCAGGAATAAGGAATGAGGGGCCAAGGTAGAGGGGTGGAGAGGAAAGAGAAAGGCCTAATAGGAGGGGGAAGCCAAGAACACAAGAAGGGGAACCAAGGAGAAAACCAAGGATTAGAAAGGGAGAAATGAAGCCTTTGAGAGGAAGGAAGGGAAATCAAGACAAAATTAAACCACCCATATAAAAAAAAACTCAACAAAGGGAGAGAAACCCAAATTCCAATAAAACCAATGAAGGATAAAGAACTAGAGGAGATAAAAAAGAAAGATTGATGCAAAATTGCAAGGCACAAGCACAAAGAAGCTAAATATAAGTGAGATGGTTACATTGTGAGGGATCACATGCATTAGCGAAAATAAATTGGAGCAATTGATATGCACAATCACGATCAATGCCTCTACCTTTGGCCTTAGTTTCTCGATGGATCAACTTTGTGAGACCAAATATTCCTGCGCTATTCACCTCCCGCCATGTATGACTAGTTAAAAGTAGTCAAAGGAGCACCTCGCTGACCAAATGGTCGCCTTCTAGGAACTTTCCTACATGATTGGTTTTCTGAAATCGATATCCTTCCATGATGATCGACATTCTTCCTTGAGTGTGCAAACCTCTCTACCGTCATACCTCCCTTATTCTCCACATGTTCCAAGTTTGCTTTGCAGTTGTGGGAATTAAGTTGTTAAATATTCTTCGTCTTGCAGGGTGGCCATGTAGGTTACTAGGTGGAGGAAAATTGCCTCCTTCTATTTTGATCACATATCTTCATCCCGAGGTTTCTTAATTGTTTTAGTTGCGCCCCCCTTGTGGGGAATTTAATCCTACTTAGGTGCTTCTCTGCAAGTTTCTTTTGGTTGTTCTAAATCCAATTGCATTGAGTTTGAATCTCGAACCTCATCCTTACAATTTAATATTGAATTTGCTAATTTGTCTTCCAATTTCTTCCCACTCCTTAGGACGTGTTGGGGAATGAGTGCATTGAAATTTGTTAGTTGCTGAATCATCTTTTCCAAACTAGCTAATAGTCTCCAACTGTTTGTGAATTTGGCTAGGCTAGAGTTGATTTGGAGTTTCTTGATCATATTGATAATTGTTTTGGAATCCCTTTCTAATATAAGTTTTTCCATATTTATCCTTTTGGATATTTTTATACCTTGCTCAACAATGTATAATTCCATTGCATTTTTGGTATAATTTCCTAGAGCTCCAACATATACATGTAGGATTTGACCCTAATAATTTCTAAATGCCCCTCTGTCGCTGGTTTGCCCTGGATTTCCCTTATAAGCTCCATAAAAATTTAATTTGATGAATCCAAATAGTGGGGTTGCGATTTGTTGGGGCATGCTTACTTCCGAGGGCTCATGTGGAGTTGGCATACCATTATTGATTGGTGCAATCCCAAAAGACTGAGTATGGGTGATTCTCTAGCTTCAAATTCTAGGTATTGAGTGGTCCAAGGTGAGATTAAGATTTGTTCTTTGATTTTATTAATGAGTGTGTGCCAAACATGGTTTGGATCCTCTTATTTGTGCTTGAATATTATTTTATTGCATTCTTTCCATATTTCCCAGACTATGAATCTCGGGAAAAGCTACAAGGATCAATTGATGATATTGTTCTTGAATGGTGCTGGTCTCCATTCTTCAAGCATGGATTATATGTTGGTTCTATTTCAATCATTTTGTCTAAATATTATAGCCATTCTATCTCATATCTCTGAGTCAAATTGACAATCATTTAGAAGATGCTCCAAAATTTCTATGTTTGAGAAGCATAGATGACATCGTGTTGGAGCTTGAAAACCTCTTTTTTTGAGTCTATCCCATGTCAGAGTTTTGTTTTTCAAGAGAAGCCATATGAAGATTATTATTTAAGCCATAGTTGATCATTCCGTAATTTTTTTCCATTTGATTTCATCTTTTTGTTCAATTTTACCTGCAAGAATGTTGTAAGCTTCTTTGAGATTGAAATTTCCTTTATGGTTATGCCCCCATATAAGTATATTATCAACATTATGTATTTTGGTTTTCCTAAATGCTAATTCCTTTGAGTGTATCCAAGTTGTTGTTGCTGGGACATTATCTACTTTTTTCCCATTGTCTCCATTGAGTTTTTTATTTTTATTTTTATTTTATTTTTATGGTTGGTCCCAATATTTTTTGACCAGACCAAGAATCTGCCCTACTATTCAAGCTCAAATTTGATGTTGTTTAAGTTTTGCCTATGTTCAAATTTTGACCGTCGTTGCTAGGAGTCTTCCCAGAAGAGTGCAAAAGTTTCCATTTTAAATTTCCCAGAAACCGTGTTCCTATATGAGATGCTTATTGCCCCAGGACTGGTTCCATGAATATGAGCCTATTATTTTCCATTGCAGTCTTATTATTTGATTGTTGTTAATTTCTAGGGTGTATTTACTCTTCCATATTTTGCTCCATAAAGCTCTTATATTTTTAATCTACATCCACCATGTTTTTTATCCCATTGCTTGGATCAAAATTTTATAATCTCTAAGTCCCATACCTCTTGCTACTTTTGGATTTCCATAGTTTTTACCATGCAAGAAAGACCTATGTTTTTCTCTTTCTTGGTCCTCCCCCCCACAAGAAGGATATTTGAATGTATTGAATTTTATGGAGAATGAATTTAGGGACAACACGAGTAGAGATGTGATGTAAGGGAATGACTTGGAGAACATATTTGAGAAGGATGAGTCTACTAACTAGTTTGAGGACTCTGAAAGTCCAACAAGTGAGCTTGTTCTCCTATTTTTGCAAGAGGTCTTCCCAGAATTTGAATCTAAGAGGGTTTCTTACAAGAGGAACACCAAGGTATATGGATTGAAGGGAGCTTTGTTGAATTCCAATAATTCTGAAGATGTTGGTTTGAATTCGTAAGAGAGTGTTGAAGAAATGTTTTTACGATTTGACAAGATTGATGTCAGTACCAGATGCATTTGCAAAGTTAAAGAGGGTGGCCTTAAAGTTTAGTGCTTATTTGATGGAGGTTTGACCCATAAGAAGAGTATCATCAACGAACTGCTGATGGGTGGATGGAGGAGAATCCAGTCCAATGGGGAGGCCTTTCAAGGAACCTACAAATGCCACATGGCTGATAGTTTTGCCAAGGCCTTCCACCATGAGGAGGAAAATATATGGAGAAATGGATGACCTTGTCTAATAACTCTTGAGGGAAATAAGGTGGGGGAGGGCGATCCATTGAAAAGAATAGAGAATAATTCCTTAGTAATTAGATTCATAACCCAAGAAATCCAAAAATCCACAAAGCCATAGGATTTCAACATGAGGGTTATGAATTTCCATCTAATATTTTCAAAAGCTTTCGACATGTCCAATTTAATGATCATGCCAAGTTTTTTGTTGGAAAAGAGGGAATGGATGTGTTTGTGAGTAGTGATAATACTATTTAGAATATTCCTTCCTTCCACATATCTTGGTTGTTCTTGAGATATTATGAGGGGAAGTATAGTTTTAAACATGTTGGCTATGATTTTGGGATTATTTTGTAGATGACGTTGTAGAGGGAAATGGGCCTAAAGTTGGCATGGGTTTCCACAAGAGAATTTTTTGGTATAAGGAATATACATATGACATCAAGAGTTGTAAATAATGTTTTTGATTTTCTGGAATCCTCTGCAATTTGTACCACATCCATTTTGGTTATTTTCTAATATTTTTGAAAGAACTCTGCTGTAAAGCCATTAGGGCCCGAGGCTTTATTCTTGGGCATTTCCATTACTAGCTCCTCTACTTATTTGGGCGTGATTTTCCTCATCAACATCTATTTTTTCTCTTGATTATTGCATTTGATATGTGGGTGGTTATTTTTCTTATAACCTAGCTTCTGTGTCTTATGGGTTTAGTCAATAAATTTTGAAAATGATGTTTGAGTTCTTAGGTTATGTTTTAATGCCCTTCCACTTTCTAATTTTATCATTTATGAGATTGAGAATTATGTTTCTTTGACTATGTTGTATCATGGATCTATGGTAAAATTTGGTATTATTTTCTCCCTCTTTTAACCACTGAACTCTGGAATTTTTCTTCCACAACATTTCTTGTTGTTGTAGTCTTTCTTCCAACTGCATTTGGATGTTTGTTTCCTTCCTTTATAATTCTTCATCTTTTCCCTTTTCTATGATCTCTTGTTCTATACTTCTCTTATCTTGTGTATATTACCAAATTCTTGTACGTTCCATACTTTGAGCTTTTTTTTTATAGTTTTATTTTTTTTGTTAGAAACTATACATAATATTTCCTGTGTCCGCTTCTTTAGATTAATTTTCAATGTTGTTTTTTTGAAGGCATGATGTCTTAGCCAAAATGCTTCAAAGTGAAAATGTTTGTTTTTTGGCGTCGTAGTTTAGTTTATGAATAATTGTATGGGCCAATGATCAGTGCCATGGAAACGAAAAATAATAGATTAAAACTTAGCCTATATAGTAGAAGGATTTATGAGATTAAATATCTTTCAAGTTGAGATGTAACTTGTGGTATTCCTCCCCTTTTGTTTTTTCTAAGTTATTAGAGAATTTTTGAGGTCTAAAATGGGCCTCAAAACAAAAATGTAGATCCAAAATCAATTTTATAAGAACCAATAGGATTCAAAATGATGATGTCAACCCTGAGGGACGATTTACCATTTTTGGAGTAAAAAAACAAAAAGATTAAAAAAAACTATTTTTTCAACTTATCTCTCTATAGTTTTACTCAAATTTTGAGTGGGAGCACTTGTTGGATGTAGAATTTAATTGTAATGTCTCATAATAACAATAAAAAACAATAATAGTAAATAAATAAATTAATATAATATTAAAATATAAGTAAATAAATAATAAAAAATAAAGAAAATATATAATAGTAAATAAAAAAATAACAGATAATAATAGTAAATAATAAAGAAAAGAGAATAATAGTAAATAAATAATAAATAATGAAGAGAATATAATAATAATAAATAAATAAAATAGTAAATAATAAACTGGAGTTCTAAATAAATATATATAAAAGTAAACTATAGAAATAGTAAAAATAAGTAGAGTTAACAAAAAGTAAAAAAGAATAAAATATGAAAGAATTAAATTAAGTAAAACTTAAAATAAAGAAATAAAAGTTGCATGTTGACACATAGAAAGTGTGCATACAAACCCTTTTCTATTTTTTGGTATATTTAATGGACGACGAGGACGATGAGATTCATCATTCTTTTGGGAGAAAAATGTTGTGAGACAAATGATTCCCTCACACTAGTATGTTGATTAAGGGCTTGTGGGTGACCAGTTGTAGAAAAATTATGTGCAGTTGAACCTACGGTTGGGTGGAAATTCATCCCCATAATATTTGTTGTGGTTAGCAGAATTCAAAGAGCATTCAACTCCGAAAGCACAAGTAAGGAATATTGTCAATACATGTAAGTCATCTCTACTTATTATTTTTTTTAAATTCTATGTTAAATAGTTGAATAATTGGGTGTTGATTATTAATAATATAAATTGATGTAATTATTTGTATATTTTAAATTGAGATTGTTACATATGATATCATAGCGATGTTGCAAACTGAGGCCTATGAATCTTGACATACATAATACACAATTTTAATTAAAATCTAAATGTAAAATTGATTTTTAACCTTATTAAATATCATTATGATTATATATGATTAATTAGATAAATTTATAAAGAACTTCTCTTCTTAATCAAACCAACCGAATAATATTTATTTTGAATTTATATTCTTATTTTATAAAATAATCCCAACATTGTAAATATATTCAAATTAACCTTTCTGAAAAGAAAAAAACAAAAAAAAAACATGAGAAAGTTACTAGTTGTAGATTTTTCAACAGTTAATTATGAATCCAATTATGCGAAAGTTGTTCATATACAATTTCATTTTTAATCAAGACGAATTGGTATTAGTCTTCGTTTCATTGTATTCTAATTCGGTTGAATCCCACCAATTTAAAGTTCATCAATCATAATTAAATAGTTTCATTACTTAAAGTAAAGTAAAATAAATATATATATATATATATATATATATATATATATATATATATATATATATATATATATATATATAAAAAGAGAGTAAAAATCTATGGATTTATTCATGCATATTTATGTATATGAAATCTAAATATATAGTTATGTCTATCCATATAAATAGACAATTAAGTCTAACTTAGGAGACTTGGAAACTAGATGTGTCAATCTGATTGACTGGTATCTCCCGGTTGACTGGTATCTCCCAGTTTGATTTGGAAGCGCTGGCTTGACTCAGTTTCACAGTGAAGTCAAACTCTCAAGTCTTTCACAGAATTCTGGTAACACATATACAATAGCCTACGTAAAACATATAAACTATATTATAGTAGCAACTTGACCTTTGCCTTTAGGAAGAAAAAAAACACACACTAAATTGACTTACTAGAGAAAATGCAATTTGAACTTGAACCAATAAAAATATTACAATAAATAATTACAAAAATTTCTTAGGTGATTTCCAGAAAATTTTATAATTAAAAATAATTACATGTTACTTAATAAAATAATGTAATAAAGTAGATTCAATTACGAATAGTGTTGTTATTAGGTTAAAGGGTTAATTGTTATTCATTTAAAAAATTTATGAATGAATTTGCAATTGCCACAATGCCCTCAAAATATTTGTAAAAACTTACAATCCAGGACTTATAATACAAATAATACAAAGTGATATTGAAATCTGCTACAAAAATAGATGTCAAGGAGATGACCACGCCATCTATGTTGATTGAACATATAACGAACCAAAAAAATAATCAATGGAAAATAATGCAGTCTAACTCATAACTTGCATGGTTACAAATTATTTTATAATTTTCAGTTGGGGATATCAAACACATCAAGAGAGTTGTTTTCAATCTATAAACGTGATAACGAATACAAATTTCTCCAGTGCTAAAACTGCAACCATTGTAGTTGATCTAGGCCTATCTTCACTCTTGGATCTTACAATCAGATTTAAAAAAGAAGGTAAAAACAAAATTTGAGAGAAAACATTATAACAACATAAATAACATATCATAAATATTTTGTTATTTTAATCAAACGCGTATGGCTGGAAAGATTTCGAATTGTTGTACGGACTTGTATGGCTGGAAATATTTCGAATATATGTACGGATGTACGGACTTCAAGATTTGTTTAACATAGTCTACTTAATTTTTTCTCTGAGAAAAAAGTAATTTTTTCTCTCTCAAAAAAGTTTACTTAATATTTTATTTGCTTTCAGTTATTTCATGAAAATATATTATATTTTTATTAAGACTTGCAAATTTGTAAATTTTTTTTGATCATATTCTTTTATTAAACGCTATCCCTTTATATATATATATTCTTTTATTAAACGTTATCCCTTTATAATATATATATGATATTTATAATAATAAGAAATATTATTTATTTTTATATTATTATAAATAATACTTAATGTATATTTTTTTATTTTGATATGATATATAGTTTATAGTTTAGTAAGAAGAGATACTGCAAAGTTATAATTATCATAATACTAACCTTGACATTAATAATGATTAATATACTTAAAAATGTATTTCAAGGTCTCTTCCTTAAATAAATAATTAAGAGAAATGAGAGAGAAATGGGAGAAAAATTGTTTGGTATAAAGAACCAAAATAAAGTTTTGTTATAATTATTAGGGAAAATATTTATAAGTTATTTTAAAATTTTTATAAAATATACAAACTCAAACTCTTAATAGGTAGGGATAGTAAAGTAGGGCACATTAAACCTATGAAAATAAAAGATTTTCGTTTGAAAGAGTTTTTTATTTGGAAAGGATTTGCAAAATTATTTTAATTATATAATAACTAAATAAGAATTAGTTTAAATAATAATAATAATAAATGTTAATTTATACCATTCATAACATGTATTAATATAAAGTATAGTATAAAAATGAATGGTCTTCAAAAAATGAGAAAGAAGAAATTTATAAGATGTGAAATGGGTAATAAAGAGTGAATTTTTTAGATAATATTAAGATATTGTTATTTTATTATTTATTAAAAGTATGAATATTTATATTATTATTATTATTATTATTATTTAAAATATTTTTTAAGTTAATAAGAAATTTGAGTGTAAATTAATTATTGATAAAGATTTTATTTCAATATTGTGAAAAGAAATATGCATTAGTTCAAATCATATTTTATTAGTTATATTGGAAGAGAAGTGAATAAAAATAAACCTAGTAATAATGATTGAGATTTGAACTTTGAATCTCATGCTATATATATTATTTTATAACAAGGCAATCACCAAGTGAGCTACACCTCATGTGGATTAGTTGGTTTAGGAAGATGGAGTGATTTAAATTTTGGCTCATGTTGAATGCTGAGAGTTTATTGGTTGATTTTTTAGTAAGGATGTAGTCTCTTGAAGAAGGGAGAATGGTAATGAAATTTTGGCTATGGACATTAAGAAGAGACCATCAGATATGAAGTGATGCATAATTATATAATATACTCAACTAGCTAAGGTAATATGAAGAAGTAAACAGACATTAGTTATTGAAACAAGATGTGGAGATATTATAAGTGATCAAATTGAGAGAACAATAATACAATTCATTGAAGATACATATCAAATGAAGTCGAATATGGAAGAAACACTAATTTAAGATAGTATCCAACTAAGGTGGAAGGAAAATAAAATATTAGTAGAATGACATGATGAAATATTAAGTATAACAAGACAATAATTTTAAGAAAGGAAGGAAGGTTTCTAAATTTGATCTCCAACATTAATAGTGTTTAGGTATGGAAGAAGGAAAAAGGAAGAACTTATACAATTTCTAATAACGATAATGAATGTTAGCCTTGTAACCATACTTGACTTAGAAGGAAGAGAAAAATATAAAAGAGTTATAGAAAGACACCCTAAGTGAGTAGAGACATCAAAAACCAATATAAGAAATCAACAAGAAGCAATAACCTATCCTAGAACATAATAACAGATTTTAGAATAGTCAAAATATTCTAAGGTTACTCCCTAAATGGATAACTCGGTGACAAATGGTTGTGGAATCATATAATTATTTCCATATTAGAACATGGTGATAATCACTGTAAGGTTGTTTTAAGGATGATGTATATAAGGAAGGAGACATTGCCTATCAACTAATGGAGTTGAACCATAAAGAAGGTCATTTTCAAGGGCGCTGAAGTATATGATAACATTGGATTAAAGAAGTGAATCCATAATAAAATTGATCAATTGGAGGAAATTAAATTACATGATTGGAGGAATAGTAACAAAATTTCCAAGTGTAACAATTTTATGCATTTAAGAGAGGAGGAAAAGAAACCATGATGACTCAACATTAAAATCAAGGCCAATTTTACAATATTTCCATATTTGAAGCTAGCAAACATAGAATATTAGGAAATTGAGATTACTGGACAAAACAAAAATATATCTATGAATATTTGGTATGGGGAAGTGAAGGGGTGATTCTATCAAGAATAAAGTTCTCTTAAGGCTATTGCTGAGTGTAATGATCAATACGATTGGTATGGGTCAAAGTGATGACCTATATAATTTAGAACTGTCAAGGTAGGGAGTTGTGAGCACTTGTAATTGGTGAGAAATGACAAGTAATAAAATAGGAAAATGTTTCAAGGATAATGACTATTGGAAGAAGAAATAAACTATGTAGACTAATGAGAAACACCAAGCATGAAGCATAGGAATACATTTTGTTGGAAATTCTATAATGAGACTTTGAGAAGGATTGCACATAATTGACAAAATAAGTGAGAATCAACTAATAAAGGGTGTACTTGACTAAATTTCACTCATTATTTCATGAGTTGATTGATCGTATATTATTAATTCATATAAAACAACTTACTAGTTGTGTCATTAGTATTGGAAAAACTTATTGCCAAACACATTAGGCATATCAAACCTTTTGAGGATGATAATGATGACAGTGGTTCCAAGCATTTCAAATTCTAAACTAAAGATTTAATGAGTGAAAATTAAAGAATCCCTAGTCCAACTTAAAGATGGGTGAATCTATGATAAAATAGACCAAGTGGGAACTTAATGAGATAAGGAAATATTTTTTAGGATGAACTATGACAATTACACAAGTGATGGATAAATCACTAGGGTTCAACAAACCCTCATGCATGTGGATTAAGTATGGAAAAATACTTAAGAAAGGATGACCTAACGTATGTGTGCCATTTGGATAAGCAAAATATGTATAATGATCATGGAATATTAATTTGATATTGAATATTTAAATAATGATTGTACAACCATTAATATATTAACAATGAATTTCATTTAAATTTCCTTGAGGAATGAATAATAAATGACAAGAGATTAGTGCTCAAGATGATGAGGCTCATTTAAAATATAATGATGTACTTAAAATGAGTATACCTACACTGTAAATGATCAAATTCCTTGCTAAAATAAGTGGAAATGATTATCGAAAAGTAATTGGTATCTTGATGAAAACATGACACTAATAATATTGGCGAGATAACCTAGATCCTAGAGGGATGTTGAATAATATTAATTCATTGTCAGTATTCATTGTTTATATAAGTAAATGAAATGAATTCACGATAAGAATGCTTATAGTGTATTGTTGTTCTATATTTGAAAATTATTGAGACAATTCTCATATTAATGATGTTTCATGATGTGCTGGTATGTGGTAAATGGATATAGTTATGATGAGAGGTTAATGATGTATATGTGGTGCTTATTTGTTTATTTGTTATGATAATGATGTTGAATGCTCGTGATGGATATGATATGCATAGGGATTATGATGTTATGATATGATGCATATTGACATTTGGTTCTTTTATTATGTGCAAATAGGTTGATGTTATAACTTATGAGGGTATTTTATGATGTGAAGCATGTGGGAATCACATGCAGATTTTACGGCAAGCAAGAGCATGCAATTATTTACTATTTAGCATGTTGTGATAAAAATAATGTTATGTTATCAGGATGACATGCAAGAGTTGGCATTTTATATGATACTATGATTACAACTAATGCATTGGTAGCATGTTGAGATGTGGTGACTAACAAGAACTTCAAAAATGGGCCAAGATGGCCAGTTTAATTTGATTATATTGTGGGAGCCTATATCTGTGAGGGAGAATATGTAACACCATATGGGTTGGGGACAAACTCAACCAACACTACATATGCCAGTGGCTCCTTTGTCTTGTATAGATCTTGAGGGGCTATGGGACCATCTTGAGGAGGTCAAGTGCTTGATGTTGGATTATGATGCCAAGGTCCGGTGGGGTGGTAAGGACTTCGATGCTTGAGGCTGTGCACCTTAGTGAGTGTGGAGGGAGTGGGTCAACCTCGTGAGATGCCCAAAGTCATTGAGTACTGAGACCAGATGCTTGCCTTGGGGAAGATGAGGTCTAAGCCTTGGTGTGAGCCTTGGGGCCAACCATAGGCTATGGTATAGACCGATGAGGCTTATTCCTGGTTCCGAAAGAGGAAAAAAGGATAAAGTTTTCTTAGGATTCCCCGGGTGTTGTGGAAAATTTCGATGCCTGTTGGTTATACTAATTCAACAGAGGGTGTAGGACAAACATGAAGTAATAAATAGCTAAATAAATAAAATGTTAAATGATTCAAAAAAATTTCGGGACGAAGTTCCTTAAAGAGGGGGGAGTATGTAATGTCCCCTAATATTAATAAAAATAAAAATAATAAATAAATAAAATAAAATAGTATTAAAATATAAATAAATAAATAATAAACAGTAAAGAAAAGATAATAATGGTAAATAAATAATAAAAAATAAAGAAAATATAATAATATTAAATAAATAATAAATAATTAACATAATATAATAATAATAAATAAATAAAATAGTAAATAATAAACTGGAGTTCTAAATAAAGATATATAAAAGTAAACTATAAAAATAGTAAAAATAAGTAACGTTAACAAAAAATAAAAATGGATAAAATAAGAAAGAGTTAAAATTAAGAGAAACATTAAATTAAGTAAAACTTAAAATAAAGAAATACAAGTTGCATGTTGACACATCGAATGTGTGCATGCAGATCTCTTTCCATTTCTTGGTCTATTTAATGAACGATGAGGAAGATGAGATTCATTATTCCTTCATCCATTCTCTTGGGAGAAAAGTGTTGTGTACAAAGGATTCCCTGACAGTAGTATGTTGATTGAGGGTTCTGGGTGGACAGTTGTAGAAATATTATATGCAGTTGACCCTACGGTTGGGTGGAGAGTCATCCTCAAAATATTTGTTGCATTTAGTAGAATTCAAAAACCATTCAACTTCAAAAGCATAAGTAAGGAATATCGATACATGTAAGTAATCTCTACTCATGTATTTTTGAAAATTCTATCTTAAATAGTTGAATAATTGAGTGTTGATTATTAATCATATAAATTGATGTAATTATTTGTATATTTTAAATCAGACTTGTTACATTAATTTTTCATCCAAGGAATACCCATGTTGCATACTTTCAATAGACCATGCTAAATGAAAGATGAGAAATACATGAAAACGTCATTACAATCACATTTTTTCATGTATTTCTCATTTTTTGTGTAGTAGGGTCAATAAAAAGTATGCAACATGGGTACTCCTTGGATGATCAATCAAATCCTGCATTGAACGAGTGCTCCTGCTCGAAATTTGAGTAAAACTATATAACGATAAGTTGAAAAATATGAATAGAGAAAGTAGTTTTTTCTTTTTTTCCCTCTAAATTTCGATGATGTAACTTAATCTTGTTTTATTATTTTCACTATTATTTTATAATAAAACTTAGGAGACCCATTTTATACATCAAAATTTTTCTAATGTAACTTCCATTGATGGTTTCTAGGTCCACTAATTTCGAAGTTTGGAGAAACTCGATAAAGAGTTGTGATTCCTCATGTAGCTTTCTAATGCCCCCTTTTTTATTTTGTAGTGATTTAATAAGACTAAAATCCCACCTATAATCAAATAATGGTATTTAACACATTGTGCAAGTTTTTGAAGATTATCTATAAAAAACATTTTTCCCCTAGGTAGAGTTGGGCCATAAACATTGGTGATGTATCCCCTTTTGGTCGATTCTAGAGGTTGGAATTGGGTGGTTATGGTTTTTTGGGTGGATAAAGAGTTTTTTAGGGTTATGCTATCAAGTTTCCACAAGATAGTTATACCTCTTGAGGCCCCATTGGAATTTTTGGTTATGAATCAACAATTTTTCCAAATACATTTCAAAATTCTTTGGAGAGTGTTGATGGGACATTTGGTTTCTTGAAGCATGACAATATCAATTTTTTTTTTTGTTCTTTAGGAGTTTCAATTTGGATTTTCCATTGAAACTTGTTATTTTCCATGATGTTATTTTCATTGATGATGGGGTTGAGGAGAATGAAATGCATCCATCATTAACATAACTCTTCCAACAATTACAAGATATTTCCACATTTCCTGGATTAATTTCTTGTTTCTTTTTTCTGCCTCTTTTTCCCCTTCCTCTACTCCTTTGGTGTGTTCTTTCTTAATGTTACTTTGAACTCCTAAACAAGTATTCATGGGTTTTGAGCTATTACCTAGAGTATCCTTTCTTTCTCTTTTTATTTTATTTTTGAGATAAGCCTTTGAAATCAATTGCACATGTTCTTCTAGTATGGTGAATTGGTATTTTGTTCTCCACTCTTGCACTATTCTTTGCAGATTCATATTTTTTAGTTCTGCATCTTCTTGTTCCACATTTTCTGGATCCTCCTACTCCTACTTGGTCATTATCACATCTTCCATGTATCCTTTTTGTTTTAGTTTCACGTTCTGATTCTCTTCTTGGTTTTGTTCTTGAATGTTTTATGGGACAAATCCTTGCTCTCTAGTTCCTGATATATGTTCCTCTTGGTTCGCAACATATCTTCTTTCATTTGGAGTTCTTTGCATTTATTATTGTTTTCCTCCTTTGAAATTGAGGGATCTGTTGTTCCTTTTCTTGCTGCCTTTTTCTTGTTGGAGATTCTGGTGAATCCTTCTTTGTCTTCCTATTTCTCTACTGATGTTGTATTCAATTTTTTATTTTGGGATAATTCAATGAATAAATTCCTTTATTCATGGCATTTTATACATCTAAATGGTATTTTCACATAATCTATGGTTTTCTCCCATATATCATCATGATAGCTTATTTTAATGCTTGTTGGTAGTGATTTTTTTAGGTCGAAATAGACACATAGTCTGGTATATGATATGTACCTACCTAATATAATGGTTGATGAGATCATAATAAAGGATCATAATGGAATTTACTATGCCTTCCAAAATTATGGTTCCCAAATTTCATGTGGCAAAGAATATAGACGAAGCCATACTGAGGTTGAATTGAAATCCTCTTTAATAGGGTTAAATCTTTCAATCCAGGGTTTTATGTATAGCCTTGCAACATTGAGGAATAGGATCCTCCTTGGAATATTTTGTCTCTATCATCTATGTTGTTGAATATTACTGTGAAGAAAGCCTTCGATCCTAGTTTAAGTTCCATGTATCCCTCTATCAGGCATTTTTTTCGAATCCAATCCAAGGGAATTTTCTTTGAGGACCATATGCCCACAAATTTAGAAATTAGCGCATCGTTCTTCATATATTGTATCCCCCCCTTTTATTTGATATGATTTCGTAAAGTGGGGATTTCCTTGTTTTTGGAAGGCAAGTACTTGTGTTTTATGGGTGCTTGGCTTATTGATTTTCTTGGTCTGTTTCATTCTTTCCCTCATCTAGATATTCCTTTGTAACTACTGAAGGTTTTTTATTGTTCCTTGTCCGAGCATAGTTCTAGGCCTGCGAATTGTGTGTTTATATTTTCTTCTAGCTACGATGCTTCCAAAAGAGGGAATGTTTCCTCCCCCCCACGAGGGTGCCAGTCATTCTCAACAACAATGTGTTTTTTGGTAACCCTATATGTGTTCAACACATTTATTCCCTCCAAGTTCTGAAGTACACCAATGGTCATTCTTAATATATTCACTATGAAATAACTTTTTTTCATTTAGTTACTTAGCTGAAATTTGATGGGTGTGTTGTCAAAATAAATTTGGATGCATTTGATTGTGCATGTATTTTGGTTCAGAGGTTAATTTTGGGTTTAATATTTGTTAAGTTGACAAAGGTATCTAGTAGGGCTCTTAGAATTTTAATTTAGTTATTAATAATTAATAATTAGTAGGTGGATAATAAGATTTAATTTTAGGAGAATATTCTAAAGTATTAAAAATTTCCATAATAAAGTAACAATCTACATGATTAATAATATTATTACACGTTTTTTTAAATGAATATATATCTAAATTATATATTAAAATTCTAAATAATAATAATAATAATAATAAGAATATTAATTTAATTAGTTTTATTTTTTATTTTAATTTTAGTAACGTGAGGTAGGTAAGTGTCCTGATGTTCAAATGAATAAGTTGATGCCTATCTGCATTTATCAACCATTTAATTTATATCACTAAACTAATAATAATTTCATACATATTCATGACAATGACAAGTACTTATATCACTGGTAGACACTGAGCAGGTTAACTAAAAATATCGCACGTTTACCATGGCTTTCACATTGCTCACTAAATAGCTGGAAATTGTTGAAACTATCTATTGATAGATTAAATAAATAATCTTTATCTCTCATACTTAGTAGACATGGAATACTCAATGATATCTCAACTCAACCAGAAACCATTTGTTACTTAAGAAAGTATTTGCGCTTGAGAAAATATTAAATACATACAAGTCTCTGCGTCTGAGTTAAATGGCTTGATGCAACATGTGTGAACAAAAAAAATTATTGATACCATTGGGGTCATCTTCACTTTTAATAACCATGACAACCAATGTCACTTTCCCTAGAAATTTATGTTCTTGATTGAGTGAGCTTCGTGTAAATGTATAACTTAACCACTTACTGATTTTATTTATTTGAATGAAATAGCTCAATTGAGAACCCACAAGAACAATTTGTTTATGAATACTTGGAATATCAACGTTTAAAACTCATGATACTTGTCTATGAAGAGGATATGAATTGTTATGATTTACTGATTAACAAGGGAATTTGCTAAACAAGAAGTCCTTGCTAATGAGTGGAAATGGGAATGAAGAGTTAAAAGTCCGTGATATTGTTACAATTTAGCAAGATAACGACTTGTTTGTAAATTGAATTACATTATATTATTTATATGAATGAATAATTTTTGATATAATACCCGTTCAAAAAAAAATAAAAATTGTTAAATATATTTAATTAGAAAAAAAATAGTAAACAAAATAAAATTTGTATTGTAAATTTTGAATTCAAATATTGGTATAGAGACCTTTGTTCTAAAGTTTCTTATAACAATGAAATAATTAAATTAATTTAGTACGGGAGAAAAATATTTACAAGATACTTTGCAATATATAAAATATTGAACTGCAGTGTAACATGTTTTTAGAATATCTTGAACATGAGATATCTACAATGCACAAATTGTACATCATTCTTTGTACACGATGAAATTTGCATGATCTAGTGTGAAAGTTCCTTGTATATGGAAGTCACTTAGATTATAGATAGCATCAGACATGTTTTCCAAATACTTTTCATATGTCATGTTCGTTAAGAATGGACAAAGTTGCAGTAATAAATTTTCCTTTAGAATGCATTTGTTTTGAATATTTGTTGTTGTTTTAATGATGCATTGTAGTTGAAGGGAGCGTCAATATGCTTTCAATTTTTGACATTTAGAACAATGAATTTTATCACCAGTAACTATGCCAAATGTCTATGTTGGAAAACTGTAAATGTTACAAATTGCAACAAATAGATCGTCATCGATTTTTTCTATGGTTAACATCCATTCAACCAGGTTCATATTTCAATATAATTAAATTGTTAGATATTGCAATATAATATGTTATAAAAACATCAATAGAATCTATACTTTGTGAAACTACCTTTGTTGTTAAATAAATCAATTTATTTGAGTTAGTGAATGCTCATGGTGGTTACAGATGTTGATTTGCAGGTGCATAATGATTTGGTTTTTTCCTCTTCCTTTACAAATATTTCGAAATAGAACCAATAGTGTCTGTTTTCTGGATAATTGTTGGTATATTGGAATGAAAGAGGAAAGAAATTTAGAGAACAAGTAAACCTGGAGTTAAAAAATGCATTAGTATGAAAAATATGTAGTCTAACATTTGTTTATGTAAATGCACAAAAGTATGTATGATTGAGTTTGTACATAATGGTTCTTTGTCTTCTTCTAACTGCCCATATTTGGTCTCTAGTATGAAAATAAGAAGTTGGAAAATGAAATTCGATGTAGAAAATATAGTACGTGAAATCAAGATACAAGATTAAAATTAAAGCACAAAAAACATTTGAAGAGCATGGATATTTTGTACTTGTAAAATTGCAAGTGCGAGTGTCTACTGAGATGTTCCATTGAAAGACATGGAAAATAAGAAATATGAATTATTAGTATATAAAATTAAAATAACAGATGCATGGGTATTAAAAAAAATCAATAACGAATACATCTAACAATACATTCTTAAAAATCCACAATAGTGGAATGGATAACCCAGGAAAAACTAAATCACCACACTTTGCCAATTGGCCTGCTATTGATAACTAAAGTGAGAAAATACCTTAAGTATAAAATCATTGAACATCCATACCTTCATGACATAATTGCTAATTTCTTTGCAAGTTCAATGTTGTCATCGAAAATTAGAGTTATCTTAAAGAGGAAATACTTATTTATTTAATACAAATATTTAAATAATCTAGAGCAATATTCCCATTCACATTCTCGTTTGTAGTTTCATTCCAATTCAGGTTTGTAAAATCCCCTGATGTGCAATTTTTGGTATACATCCTTGTCATTAACTTGAGGAATCTTGTTACGCTATTTGGAATTCATATTTCTGGTTATTTCTGATAGAATTTGGTTACAATGGATTCAAAATTAGGGCCCTAATGACTATAAGAAAATATTTGTAGATGTGAAAAAAAATATGAATCCCAAATCTCACTAGAGCTACAAAATATTACAGTTCTAGCCATGCCACTCTACGAATTAGTCTTAAAACAAGTTATTACTATTTGAGTGAAAACCACCTTAACATAGAGTTGGGGGAATGATATGTTAGAATCAAAATACTGTCAGGGAAAAGTTTATAGACATGTTTGTAGAGCCAATGCTAAATTACAACACAAAATTTAACATATGAAAATGCGAGTTTCTATAGTCTAAAACCCAATTAATATAGATCCTATAAGCAATAATGCACTAATAATAAAAAATCTGACCTATGGAAGCTTGAACTTATTGTTACTCCTTTTACATTTTCTTCTTTGTACTAAGCATCCATACCATTGAAATTTGAAACCTATGAATAATTTCTTGTTTAGTATATATTTTTTCTAACTAGAAAGTGTATATATATTTTGTATTAAAGCATGCCCGCACGCGATAAAAAATCAGGATTTTTACATTAAAAAAACCAAGTATTTCCTTGGTTGCAGATGATACATTTGGGCCAACTATTAGGCGAGTTTTTTCACAAACCATCCCATTATCAAAATTCAACACTATTTTCCTGGTACTAAAAACATTACAGAACTGTGATAGGAGATATATACATGTATGATTAAACATATTACAAAAATTATATGATGCCGAAGGGGTCTCTATTCCTCCATTGGAGCTGGAGAGTTGAGGTCTAGTGGCTTTGGGACCTCCTCCTCCTTCTTGCAGTTGTCTGCCAATTTAGCTTTAGCCCATCAATCTCTAGTCCGAGGGCTTCAAATTCGTCTTCCAGCCTTCAAATTTTCTCTTTTTATTCAAGTTGTCATTCCTTGATCTCTATGACGTCCTTGTGGTGTGGTGCACAAAAATTTGCAACACAACAATTCCGTTTCTAAATTATCCATGTTCCAGGGCACAAATCTCATAATTAAACTTGCTGCTGCCAGTTCCATGAGCCCATTCGACACTAACACTCCCAGTCCTGGGCCTGCGAAGGCCCCAGGAACCCGAGCCTATGCTCTCAGAAGTAGAGCTAACATTTCCACTCATCTTGGCAGACATAAAATGACCGACGACTCCAGACCGAGACCCTAACTAACCAACGGCCTTAGATGTCACAAACACATAAAAACCAGAAGCAAGTAGAACATACACATAAGACAGTGCACATGGCCTTCCAAGCCACCTTAATTCCCACAGACAGGTAATTCACCGGACGCTCACCGCCAATTTCCAGGTTCTATTTTCAGCCAAATGAACCCAAAGGCCTCCAAGAAGTACAGAGAGCCCCTAGAGCACATTCAAACAAAAATATAACCCACTAATAGTACTGAAACACAGAGTGTTACCACTTCTCTTGACCACATGCCACAAATGCAGGGACAAAGCCAAGGATTCCTCAACTTCCCCTGCTAGAGGATTTCTACTTTTAATCAAACCATTATCCCTTATATAACCACCTGCAGTACACCAACGAAGGAGGAACAATGTCACAGTACTAGTGTTGCTAGATTCTCAATGTTGATCCACTATTTCCCAAACTTGTACAACTTCTCGTAACTCCCTCTCCACCTTCTTCCCATGCTCCTCCTACGTTTTCCAGAGTTCGAGGAGTAAATGATTCCCCCAAATATTCACCATTCCCATGAACAAGGTACCAAAATGTTGGCATTTGCAATAGATATCGAGGCAGGGATTTTGTATACACACGCCTGAGATGTTGCAGGGACTAGGTAGAGGGCACTCGAGCTGCATGAAACCACGTTGTGGAGTGTTTATATATATACGCATGCCATAAGAGCCGAGAGCGAGACACAGGTAGTTAATAATGATAAAACTTTAAAAAACTATTAAATCAAGGGGGCAACCAAGATGCGGCCACCTGTTGGAGGGCAGGAGGAAATGAAAGTTGTGCCAACTTGGAGGGGTAAGGGGGAGGAGGAAGGGTGGGGGAGTAAGGTGGGAGGGGTGGGGGGCGGGTGAGGGGGCAGGGGGGAGAAGGAGAGGGAGCAATGGGTTAGGGAGAATGGGGGATAAGGATAGGGATCAATGGGTTAGGAAGAAGGGGGGGAGGGGGCCAACAAGAAAGCCAAAAGAAAGAGGTAGACCAATAATCCAAGGGACGGGGGAGGGAGGGAGGGAAAGGGAGGGAGGGGGGAGAGGGATCCAGAGGATGCTGGGGGAGAGGGATTAAAAGGCAGTCAATCACTCCCAACATGTCTAATTATCTATCCATATTCCCATCCACATGGTTAGAAATGATCTTTTCCTTAGGATTCTTAGTCATATTTATGGAATACATAGGTAACCTGCAATTCCATTCACCACAATGGCTTCTTCTTTGATTCTACAAGCCAAATTGGCTTGTTTGTCTGCCTCTTTGTTGTTTAACCTGAGAATATGGTAGAAAATTACTTCATCCAATAGAGGAGTCATTCCTTGGGTTCTCTTGATGACTTGGTTTAGGAGAGTGTTTTTAGCAGGGGTATTCTTTCTCATATGGTTTATTATTGTCATTGAGTCTCCGAGGATTTGGAGCTTCTTGATTGCTTTAGTGATGGACATATTCATTCCAAATAGTAACCCATAGGCCTCAACTTGGTTGTTTGTTTTCTAGCCTAAACTCTAGGCATACCTGTCTTCGATGTTTCCATCGGGATTTATGAGAATCCCTCCCCCTCCTTCCACCCCAAATTTTTTAGTATATTAATCCTCAAGTAATATTTCATTGTTATATACCACATCTTAGAGAAATGCATGTTTATATTTTGCAAAGATAAATAGGCATATAACAATGTAGGTACTAGCCAGAGGATGTAGCAACACTGAATAAAGAGAAATCTGAGTTGCAACCATCTTGAGATTAATGCCCTTTTATATTTTTGAACTACACTTTAGTATTTATGAATTGCAAAGTGAATATTACTGTCTTCACAAGGAAATAACTCCTAGAAGTGCATTGAATTACTATGTAAGTTAGAATTATTATGCATGAAACAACACATGCATTGACACCAAAGGAGATAGATCTAACAAACAAAGATGTGCATTTTTGACTTTTGCAAGATTAAGAAAACAATGGCTACTTTTATTCTTCCTTGCATTACCCCTGGTGTTCAAGAGATAATAAATTAAAAATGCCCAACCACCTAACAAAATATTAGATAACAACACCAAACTATATTTTGCAATGTAAAATACAAAATAATATAGATTTATGTTCCCCAAAAAGGTCTGGGAAAATGATAGGGATATAATGAAAAACTAAAAGGCAATGTGCACAAGTTCTTGAGTTTTTTGTCTTAGAATATTTTATATTTCTCATGCACACCAAAGATTATAAACCCTTATTATGCCTCAAAACCATTTCCTCTACCAAATTTATATGCCACATATCATCTGCAGTTTTCTCAGTCAAGACTACCGAGTATAAAATTGATTCGATATGCCCTCCGAAATAACATTACTCTCAATATGTTTCTTCTTGATTTTTTGTTTTTGAGCTTTTAACACATGTTTCAAAATAAAAAATGAAATAATAATTCAAAGTGAATTGGTTGTCTCATTATTGAAACAAATGATGTCCCTCTATGCTCAAATTCTTCTCGAGAGAAAACAAGCATGGGGCTTCTGATTAATTACTTATACCTCATATTGTTGTGAAGAAAAATCCCCTTTGTAGACAAAGGTGATCTCTCTTGCCCTAGAGTGGGTCTACCAACTTGAGATACTTTCTAATGCAAAGATTTCTTAGTTAATATTCAAAATGCGACAAGAAAGGAGATAAAGGTACCTTTTCCTGATGCTATGTTCAAACACATTGATTATGACCTTGATCCACGATCCTTTTAGGCTCGCTCCTTGCTACTGGTGGCATACGAATACCTGCAAATGATCAAGAGGCAACAAAAAATGTAATCCAATACATAATAATCATTAAAAATAAGCTATCTAGCAGATCAAGGAGTACCATACTATTTGCATAGATAATTATACAATTATAGAAAGCAAACATATAATTTTTTATTAATGAGTATAAGAGACAGAGCTTACGACCCAGGCCTTGATATTGGAGGCATCTCTTTGGTGAAAATTTGGGTCCTTCACCGAAGCTCTAAAGCATTCTTCTCTGGAACATCTTAGGCGTTATCACAGTGCAATAATGTAATGGGAATGAGAGTTCATACCAACCCATCTAGTAGTGTAAGTATGGGGAGCAATTTATAGGAAGGGAGAAGAGGTTGGGAGCCCATGAAAGGATGAGGAAGGCTGAATTTCTAAGGGATAAACCCCCATGGATGAGATCAAAGCTCTAAAATCAGAAAGTTCGACTCTATCACCACCGTTTAATAACCAACTCATCGCCCTGGAACTTCTAGTGGTCGAAGATTCTCCTCCATTTGAGGAAAAAATGCTAGAAAGGGATCAACATGGTTTTCCAAGAAATAAGGGTGCTGGCAGTGCTAAGCCAGAAATGTCAACCTGACATAAGCGTGGGCATGAAACTAGAAAATACGTTGGCCCAGGAAACTAGGTTTTTGACCAAGTTCCTTCAGTAATTTTCCAAGGTAGTTTTCTTTTATTCTTCAGGGGATATCTTTACATATTTTTCCATGGTGGAAAGGTTGCACAGGGTCTGTCATGAGGCACTTCAGGATCAGGGACGGGAAGTGAGCATGGTGACAAATTACTATGTAACATATGCCCACTAAAGCATGGAGGCAGAACAGGGAGTGATTGCTGAAATGCTTTATGAACCAAGGAAAAGAACTTAGATCACCATCGAGAAACATGCCAAATCAAACATAATACAAGATATGACATCTTTGGTATGAATATGCCTAACTAAATATCTCTACACTAGGCATCAAATAACACATGAACCCATGACATGGTTGCAACCATCCGTTTAAAGAGATCATAGAAATGGACCCTTGGCATGGACACAACCATCTGTATAGATAGGATCATGTATACAATCATGAATACTTAATAAATCCCCACAACCTAGATCAGAATTAGGTGCGATCCAGGGTCTTCACTGCGATCTTAATCAACCCAATGTATGAATCTAGCGATGCGAATAGTGCTAACGTCGAACATGGTAGAAACCACTTGATTACCAGCCAACAATGAAAACCGTTAATAGGAATGAGAGAAACCACCAATGATGACGTGGCCCTCAAGGTACAAAAACATAATCTACAAATGTGAATAAATGTGTTGAAGTCAAACACGTGAAAAATCATTCGATCGAAGGCCAATGATGTGAACCTGTCGTCGAACACGAAGAAATTGCTATTGAAGTGTGGAAGCTACAAGGTACTAAAAAGAAGTTTCTAAACCACCTTCCTATATAATGAGTTGAAGTCGACAGGAAGTGATTCTTCGAAGGAGGGACATAATGATTCCCACATCATCGACACGAAAAAATATATGTCTCAAGATGATAGGAGTGATTCAGAATTGTAATAGAGGAGGTCAGATAAGCAAAGGATGTTTGACAAAAAATACTTCTCTTGAACATATTGGTGACGCAACTCAGAGAGTGGCAACATTTGACTCAAACGAGATCACAGGTCATGATGACAAAAATGGTGATCAAATAAGAGGAAAATGGATTTCGAAAACCCACGAAGGTAAAATTACGAATGAAGGAAATCCCCAACCTGACATAAACTGCAGATGAGTGTCATGTCCAAGAGAAAAAAGCTGCCCAAAATACACATAGGATGTTCACTTTCAAATTTTCCCCTGTTATTGCTAACGGTACCTATTTATTTTTCATAGTCAGGGTGAAGAGGATAACATATGCTGAGCGTGTAATTTAATTCTTCAAATGAATCCATCTAGCAATTTTAACGAGCCCTAGGAAGGACGAACCTGGTCCTGTCATGGTGAAAAGTCTTTTGTCGTGTAATATTTAATGAGTTCGACGTAAGAGTAACTCGATGTATTTTCATGTTTAAGGAGTTTGAAAATAAATGGAAAATAAAACTCCATCATGTCTTGTTTCGTAAATCGCCTCTCGAATCCAAAAAGGTAGAAATAATACTTGAGAGAACCTCTTGACCATGTTCAATCAAGTACTCATTTTTCGTAAATAGTGAATCCCAGCCCGAAAAAAGGGTAAATGTATACTGAGACTACATCAATTCATTCACTTTAATGAGTTCGAAATGAAAATTACTCAGAAATCTTTTCATGTTTTGAGAATTAAAAAAGAGCTTAAAGTTGACTCCTCCTGGAGGAACAAGTGGTATAAAGGGTAGAAACTGGTTCCAGCGATGGTGGAACTGGTAAAAAAATGTAAAGATCAAGAGGCTGCCTAACAAGACTACTTCATCGCAGTGGTTCCCGAGGAAAGGGTAAAACAATCAAGTGAGAGCGTACAATCGACCAAGAATATGGTGACGATGGAATGAGAAAACCAAGGCTCATCTGGCAGAAGTGGAAGATAAAAGGGAAATCACGAGAGGTGTATAAGAATGGTTTCATTTTTTACACAAGCTTGAAACAAGAAACTATGCTTGAAATTGGTTTCAATTTTAGACATGCTTGAAACATGTGCAAAAACTATGCTTCAGAATTGGTTTCATTTTTTCACAAGCTTGAAACAGAGATAAACTATGATTGGAATAAGTTTGCATGCCCTTGAAATGGTGACTCAATTCGAGGTACATGCCACCCTAAGCTTCATCTCATTCATCTAAGTAGAATACTGGTTACTAACAGGTGGATGGAATGAAGGTTCATTTACGAGATCAAGTGAAAGAATCGACTAATAATTTACTAGATCTAATCAAAGACTCAAATTAAAAGGGGTTTTGTTTCTTTTTTTAACGAGGTTGACACAATAAAAGAACTATCCCCATGACAGTTTGTTTCATTTTTTAACGAGCTTGACACAAGACAAGGAATTTTTCTCCGAAGAGCGTGATTCATTTTTTTAAGGAGCTTGACACAAGAAAATTAACTCTGCTTCAGACACCTTGTTTCATTTTTAAAGTAGATTGATAGAAGAAAAGGAAATTTTCTCCAAAGACCTTGCTCATGGCCCATAAAAGGTCATGGATTCCAAGAGGTTCTCATAATATGGGGGAACAACACTCTGGAAATAAGGATCCAATGCCCCCAGTACATGATGTAATCTATCACTGACCAGATCATCAGCAGGCATGGGCATGGAACAGGTGGCGACATAGTTAACCTGTGGCGGGGAAGATATAACTAGAATGTAAGGAGAATTAAGGGAGGATGTTTGATTGGGATCCATATTAAGATCAATGAATGAAAGCTGATCAATGCTCATAACTATTCCTTCATGTGGAAAACAAATCACATGAAAGATAGAAGAGACAAGAGCTCCCATGACATAAGCATAGTCATGCCCAAGGAGTAAGTTAAAGTCCAAAGGGCCTTGGACAACCATCACATCTATATAGAAAATATTTCCTCCCAAAGTAATAGGCAACTTAGGAAGGATCCATAAAGGTTGACCGGTTCCTCTGTTAAATGCTAACAAATTCTGGGTAACATGTAGAAGCTGCGAAGAACCGAAAGCTTGCTAAGTATTTGAGGACATAATACTAACAGATGCACCTTCATCTATTATGGTGTTAGGTATGGCCACAATATAGGCCTGTACCATGACCTCAAAGGGCATGTAAGAAGGAAGATGATATCCTGTCAGTATACTCCAATCAAAGGAAGAAACCAATTTACTTAGAGGGGGTGCCGTGGGAACGGATAAACTTCCCCCTTGCGCTATGGGAACGAGAGGATCACCCTCTTGTACTGGGGGAAAAGGAGGATTACCCTCAAATTCATGGGAATATAAAGAAAACAAAATAACATGAATGGTATGAGGTTCATTCTCTATGGGAAAAGCACGATGCACTGAGGGCAGAATTAGGTCAACCATTTTCTCAACCACGGGTTGGTCGGGAACAAACTCATGTGATTCAATTTCGGAGGGAGCGGGATTGGCCAGAGGTGTTCCTGCACAAAAAAGGAAAACAACATTGATATCGAGGAAAAATAATTAAAAAATGGCAAAAAAGGAACTCCCCAGCCTAGTCACCAATTATGTTGTGAAGATTAATCCCCTCTGCGGATAGAGGCAATCCCTCTAGCCCTAGAGTGTGTCTAGCAACTTGAGATACTTTTTAATGAACAAATTTCTTAGCTAATATTCAAAATGCAACAAGAAAGAAGATAGAGGTACCTTTTCTTGATGCTATGTTCAAACTCGTTGATGATGACCTTGATCCATGATCCTTTTAGGATCGCTTCTTGTTATTGGTGGAACACGAATACTTGTGGATGATCAAGAGGAAACAAAAAACATAATCCAATACATAATAATCATTAAACATTAGCTATTTAGAAGATCAAGGATTGCAAAAATATTTGGATAAATAATTAGACAAATATAGAAAGAAAAAATTATATGTTTTATTAATGAATATTAAAGAGAGAGCTTAGAACCCAGGCCTTGATGTTGGAGGCATCCCTTTGGTGAAAATTTGAGTCCTTCACTGATGCTCGAAAGCATTCCTTCTCCTGAACAACTTAGGCATTATCACAATGCAAGAATTTAAAGGGAACGAGAGTTCATACCAACCCAACCATGACCAACCAGTAGTGGAAGGATGGGGACCAATTTATAGGAAGGGAGAAGAGGTTGGGAGCCCTTGAAAGGAGGAGGAAGGTTGAATTTCTAAGGGATAAACCCCCATGGATGAGATCAAAACTTTAAAATCAAAGATCTCGACTCTATCATCACTGTTTAACAACCAACTCGCTTCCCTGGATCTTCTAAAGGTCGAAGCTTCTCCTCCATTTGAGGAAACACTTCCAGAAAGGGATCAATGTTGTTTTCCAAGAAATAAGGGCGCTGACAGCGCTAAGCCAGAACTGTCAACCTGACATTAGCGTGGGCATGAAAATAGAAAACTTGCTAGCCCAGAAAAGTAGGTTTTTGACCAATTTCCTTCACTAATCTTCCAAGGCAGTTTTCTTTGAGTCTTCAGAGGATGCCTTTACATGTTTTTCCATGGTGGAAACATTGCACAGGGTCTGTCATGGGGCACTTCAGGATGAGGGACGAGAAGTGAGCATGGTGAAAAATTACTGTATAACACATATGCTAGAAACCAAATTTAATTCCAATTTAGAAAGTTATGAAAATGCACACTTATATTCTTTTAAAGGAATTTGGAAGGATAAACAAGAAATGTAAGGGCATGATCAACATGAAAAATACCAACTAGTGATTCCTAACCATGGCATCTAAAATTTATCACAAAACACCCATCTTGTACATAAAACATAATATCAACAACATGATACTACACTATTAAAGATAATATGCACAGTCCCAAAAAAAACTTGACCTAAAGGTGAATGCGGGAAATTCACAGACCCTTACCGCAATTATCCTCAGGAAGTTAAGATCCCAATCTAGTTCTTTTTTGTGTTTTTGTAGATTGTAAATTAACTTGGGTGCTTCATGGACACAAGAACAAGGAGGCTGTGTCTATGAAGACATTGTAGTGTTAACATTGACTACTAAGTCTCTCCATTTAAATAATATTTGGAGAAAAAAGAAAAATCAAGGCCATGATCTAGACTGTAAATGTGGGAAAATACAAGGTCATTAAATCTAAATGTCTTATGCCCATAAAAGGGACAACTCTATAAGGAAATTCCTAATTTGTTTGCAAGTTCAATGCTGTCATTTAAAATTAGAGTTACCTTAAAGAGGAAATCATTATTTATTTAATAAAATATTTAAATAATCTAGAGAAATATTTTCCATTCACATTCGTGTTTATTGGCAATGCAAGTTACATAAGTATAGATAGTCAAACTGCAATAATAACATATTTCAAATTCTAATTGATTGAATAAAACATATATAGTTCATTCCATGTACTTTTTAAAATGGCATAGTATCGAAATTGAGATGATGGATCTCTTAAGGGTGTTGAAAATGCAGCAAGATGATGGAGCTTAGTGAAATGAAGTCGCCTTCACTAAGTGGGCCCGCAGGCTATTTTTGGCGCAAAGTCTATTTTTAGACTATGTCTATTTTTAGACATATGGAGCATAGTCCAGGGGTTGCAGTATGTTATTCTTGGAGTATTGGTCATGTTGGTAAAAATAGATGGACCTCTATTTTTGGACCTATAGGTCGAAGTCTATTTTTAGACTGCCTATCCTAAAAATAGGGAAGTCAAATATTATTTACCCTTAATAATATTTGGACTCTAAACTTCAGGTTACTCTCTTGGAGCACTTCAGTTCGAGCTACAGAAGTGGCTCATGCATACGACAGAGGAATTATGCTATTCCTAAGGGTTTGGTGAGCTCATGCATGGTTGACTTCGGTTAGGACTTCAGTGGCAGAAGTTTGGTGGAGTTGATGAGACAGTTGGTGGAGTTGTGTTCGGTTTAACTTAGTTGAACTAGTTGAGATTAGTTTAACTAGCTAATCAACTAGTAATGAGTGGAGTGAATTAAATATTATTTAATTCACTAATTAATAACTCATTATTCAACTCAAGAACACATCAGTTCACTACAGTGCATGGACAGTTCAGTGGAGACCAGTGAAAGAGGTAGATGAAAGGGTTGAGATAGCTATCAGTTGTGACATTAGTTGTGCATGAGATTTGCACCACACTTGGAGGAAATTTCCCATGATGATTGCGCTGTCAAGCCAAGGAGATTCGAACCTTGGATCTCTCATTAGACCAGCCTTGATTGCGCAATAGAGGCAGGCAATTAGTGGATGAGTTTTGAACATGTGACTTGTTCAAAACCAAGCTAGTTTGTGTGTAACTTTATGAGATAGTACTGAGTACTTGTGAGGAGTATTGTACTATGTACTGTTACATGTTCTCTCCATTATAATATACACAATAGCTGAGGGGTTTTCAGCTATAAGCTTTCCCCATACATACTGTGTAATGTGTGTGATGTTTTGATGATTGTTTGATCGCATACTGCTTGTTTTATTTCCGCATGTGTGATGATCTGAGTGGAAGAGATTATGTGTTGCATATGAATTCGAATTGATATGTGATCAGGATAATCTCGGTGGATAAATCTTCTTTATTCAGCAAATTTCTACAAAGGGTAAACATAGATACTCCTAAGGGGAAACATAGAAGCAATGAATTTGTTGAGGGTAAAAAAAGAAACAAGCTTTGCAATATTCACAATATCTACTAATTGATATTCTCGAAAAGTTATAGATTTGAGAGACATAGTAGTAAAATGAGCATTCACTATTCGAGGGAATAATGTCATGTAGAGTAACAATTAACCATACAATGTTATATTATATAACAACAAAAAATTATATTGTGTTACTATTAATTGTAATACGCTAAAAACATGTTGACAAGTATTTACTTTATGATAATACATATCAATTTTTTCTAAGTTAAACATGTTTAAAAGTATTTACTTATGATAAAATGTATCACATTTAGCTAGAAGTTATTCCTGTCACTTCAGATTTATCAAATTTTTGGTTAATAATGTTGGAAAATGGAAATTCGCTGCTTATTAATTCTTATTTACCTTTTGTTTAATACTTTATTTTGAACTTAGTTATTATTCTTGTGTTCTTTAGTTAAATATTTTCATCAAAAAAATATTAAGAAGGAAACAAAAATAACATATGATACAAAAATTACGCTCTCATCCAGGGAAAAACCCCTCTAAGGGAAAACACAAAAAATTGTAGAAATTATGATGTAGATTTGTAATTGCTCATGAAATTTTAATCAAAATCACAAGACACAATCCTACTCTACTACTTTGCAGAATTCAATTCACAATTTAGAACATCAGTCACAAAGATGAAATGAGAGATAACACACACTCACAATATTTTTCCAGGGGAAATCAATATGCTAAAAACCCCTTATGCCTACTTGCATTAATATGATGAATAGAGATGTATTACGATTTCTAGCTCAATTTGAGCTCAGCCTGCAAGTGAATAACCTATCTCTCTGATCAATTAGAATCTCTTACCAATAATTAGTCAATTTATTCCTCTGCCTTAGCCCCTATTTCTTTGTGCAATTCCTGAGAAATTAGGCCACTATTATTTAGGAAATTCCTCTAGAATTCTTGTGAAATTCCCAAGGTTGACCATTTGATTGCATGAAACACCTGTACAGTCAAGGCTAGTCTACAAATGATGTTACATTTCCTTGGAATCTCCACCATAGCTGGGGAACTCAAATTATTTGCATGCACTAGCTATTTTGGGCTAATTGATCAATTAACTAGATGGTCTATTAGTTTGAATGAAGCCCCACTGCAAAACTGACCTTCCACTAGTTCCTCCAATAGTCAGAACTATTTTAACTAAAAACAACTTGAAATACATGAACTTGATTTCTACAAATGAGAATTCGAACATGATTAAATGAAATCTAACTCCTCTAAATCGAATTTACTGAGCTAAATGTGTGACAAAATCCATTTCACACAAGTTAACTGCATCCAAGTTGTTTGTTGATGTGGAAAGTCAAATCTTCTCAATTTGACCAAGGAAAAATCAAATTGAGACTTTCTTGCTACATTTTTCAACAAAAAAATCTTATCTTCTTATATAATCTACTTCAATTGAGACATGAGACCAATTCCTTCTCCAAGTACCAAGTCAACCCTCCAAAAATTCCTTCCTTGATTCGGTGCCAACCAAATTCAAACTGCAACTTTGACTTGCCAACTTTAGTGACTACAAATTTTCCTACAAGTTCGACCATGCAATTTCGGCCTTAAAAATTCTATTGAAATCCTAATCCAACCTCCTCCTAATACTTTCTTGGAGCAAGAAAACTCTTCTCAAGGTCAACAAGGTCAAGGTATGGTTTTCTTCCTTCCAACAACAATTTTTTACACTTCGACCTCCTACAACTTGGACCTGTAACTTTGGTATCCTTCTGCAACACCAGAAATCATATAACATCACACGTGCAAGAGAGATAGAGCCTAAAAAAAAGATATTTCATCCTTATTTCTTATCGTAGAACTTCACTCTTCTTGTTTCCATCTTCCTAGTTGCAAATCAAATTATTTCTTGATAGATCGAACTTGTTGAGTGAGTGAGTTCTAAATGAGGTCGAACCACTTCTTTATATAGCCTTTCCAAGGGGTAAAATTACCTCCTTTAGGATGAATTCTAACTGTCAAGGCCGACTTGTACTTTTGGAATTTCCAGGAATTTCTAGACTCGAAATAATTATTTTTACAATTACATTTTTCCTGGAAGGGTATTATAAACACCATGTTGAATCCTTTGACTCATGAAAATAAATCCTAAGACCTAACAAACCCTGTAAGCATGAAGAACATGCTTTTACCTTCAAGACCATTAATAATGAGTGTGAAACCCATGCTTTAAAAATAATAACCTTTTATTTTCTTCTCTTGTTTGTTACATATGGTACATATTGAAATGAGTACAAAAACAATTATGAAGACCGCATTTTCAACACTCCCTCTTAACTATGGAGGTATTCATAATTGTACAACCAATAAAACATCATTCTAAAATTGAATATTTCTCATAAGAAGAGTTGAAATGATAAGCCATACTGTAAGCATCATCATTATTCCCAACACTGTCTCTGAGGCCTAACTAAACATGCTCTTATTTATTCAAGAGAATTATGTTGAGAGTTTTTAAGTGAGATGCCACACTACCTCTACAAGGTACATACCCTATTTGGATGTCTACAAGGTATGTCCTTTTAGGAGTATACTTATCTTGGATCTCGAATCCTGATTCCTCAAAGAGAATCAATCCTCTTTGACCGATCTTCTCTTGGATACATGTCACATCCTGAAAGAGTGCTAATACCTTTTCTTTCTTGAATGTTTTATCCTCAAGGAAACTGCATATGCTTTTAAAATCCTCCACCATTCTATATTCATCACTTGAAGAAAATAACGCACATGTTGCTATGCAACGAGATCACAAAATAGAAGAAAGGATAGATCAATGAATTCAAAGTTAGCCTCTTTGAGGGGGGATACCTCCTTTACATCACATAAATGAACAATTACTGGATGATACAAATGACAATACATCCTTGGTATATGTAGGAGTATCAGGGGTCACAATATAATCATAACCTACATAACAATAATAATGTAAGGGCACAAAAAGAACAATCGTGGGCTTCTATGGGGCACAACAACAACAATATGGCAGCTACATGGGCACAACAATAACAATAGGAGGCTACACTAACAATAACAATAAGGAGACTACACTAGTATTATATGGACCTAACATGCTCCTATCCTTCAAAAACGTGTTTTCCTCAAAAATTGAGTAGTTTTGGATGCTTCTATATAAAATTCACATCCTCCCATGTGTAATCTTCAGTAGGTAAGTTCTTCCACTTAATGAGATACTCTGAAATTGATCGATTCCGTAGCTGTCGATTTCTTGTTTCCGTGACTGCTTCAGGATCTAATATGAATTTTACTTATTCGTCAAGTTCTCGAAATATTGTTTGCAGTCGGAGCTTGTCATTGATAAAGTTATTTAAGAATAAAACATGGAAAACTTGTTGTACTTGGGAAGATGCAAACAACTCCAATTTGTATGCCACAATACCAATCCTTTGCAACACCTTGTAAGGACCATAATACTTGGGTGATAATTTATTATCCTTCTTAGCTTGTTTGAGGGACATTTTTTTGCATGGTTGTAGCCATCAAAATTCCCATTCGCCTACATAAAAAATATTTCATTGCAATGCTAATTTGCTTGTTGTTTCATTTGATTATGTGCCAGAGTGAGGTTATCATTTAAGAATTGGAGAAATTGTTTTTGATGCTCGATGTGATCTTCCACTATTTTAACCTTAAAATTTTCTCTTAAATATGATGTGATGGAAGGTGGATGATATCCATAAAGTTCCATAAATGGCCTCATTTTTGCTGTAGTATGGAAGGAAGTGTTATACCACCATTCAACCAAAGGTAACCACTTAACCCATTATGTTTTTTTATCAGATACAAATAAAGAAATATATCCTTCCAAACTTTTGTTCACTATCTCAGTTTTTCCATCAGATTGAGGATGATAAGATGAGCTATGAGCTAATTGAGCATCAAGACAAGAAAATAGTTCCATCCAAAAATTTCGAGTGAAAATGGGATCTATGTCACTTAAAATAATCTTTGTGTTTCCATGTAGCTTTTGAATTGTTTCCATAAAAAAAAATAACAACTGTTCTAATATTAAAAGGATGAGATAATGCACAAAAGTTTGCATAGTTGGTAAGTCTATCAATGACCACCATGATGACACTTTTTACTTCAGACTTGGGTAAAATTGTGATAAAATCTATTGATACCTCCTCTCAACACTAAATTGGAATGGATAAAGGTTTTAATAGATCCATGGTCTTAATTGTCTCAACTTTATTTGGTTGGAAAACCAAAAATTCTGCCACAAACTTCTCAATATCATGTTTAAGGCCATCCCAAAGATATTCCTTCTTGAACCTATGGTAAGTTTTTAAAAATCTCGAGTGCCCTCCTAAGGGGGAGGTGTGCAATTCCAAAAGAATATTTTGTTTTAGTTGGGAAATCTTACAGAGATATAAGCGATATTTATACCATAATGAATAATTTTTCCAGATAAATGTATCTAATATACTAGGATCTTATTGAAAATTTTGAATGAGTGTCCACACCTCTTCGTCATTCTTCCATTCACCCCTTGCTTTAGTTATCGAATCAGGTTGGATAATAGAAATGGCACATAGTAATGCTTCCACATCCTCATCATTTCTTGAGAGGCATATGCAACAACATTTTGGCTCCTTTTTTTGTAGATGATTTTAAATTCATAACCTATCAGCTTTGTGATCCATATTTGCTGCTCTTATGAAGATAATCTTTGTTCCAAAAAGTATTTAAGACTATCATGATATTTTTTTACCTTAAATTTTCTTCCCTTTAGGTAAGGTCATCATTGATTTTGTGCATGTAGTATTACCATCATTTCCTTCTCATAAATAGGTTTTTGTAAATAATTTCCCTCTATTGGATGAATTTCAAAAGAAATGGGTCTTCCTTCTTACATTAAAACAACACCAATTCCATTTCCTGAGGCATCACATTCCACAATAAAGGTTTTTGGGAAGTCTGGTGTAACTAAGACCAATTCTTGGAAAATTATCTCTTTAAGATGTGCAAAGGCCTTAATTTCTTCTGGAGTCCAAGAAAATGCATCTTTATTTAGAAATATTGTTAGAGGCGCTGCTATTCTCCCATAATTATTAAATAACTTGCGATAATACCTTGTCAACCTGAGATATCCTCGAAGATGCTTTAGGGTTGTGGGGATTTTATATTCCTTAATGGATTTAATTTTGTTAGGGTATACCTTAACACCCTCATGAGATACAATATGACTCAAATATTCCACCTCATGTACTCCAAAGAAACATTTGGAGTATTTTTCATATAATTGTTTAGCACTGGGAAATTAAGAACTCAGATTAATTTCACCTGCATACCGTGGATATACCAACCCCCGAGCTCATAATTTACATGACGACCTATGCTTACTATGTACTCGACCATCTGAGCCTGACTACCTATGCTTACAACCTACCAATAGCTAGTCGAGCACCTGAACTTGCTATAGATTAGTATATCATCAAAAATACTAACACAAATTTTCTAAGGAAAGGTTTGAAAATATAATTCATCAAACCTTGAAATGTGGAAGGTGCATTAGTAAGGCCAAAAGGCATGACCAAAAATAAATAATTACCTTCATGAATTTTTAACGTTGTTTTCAGAATGTCTTCAATCTTCATTCTAATTTGATGATATCCGAACGAAGATCCAACTTGGTGAAGTAAATTACTCCATACAATTCATCCAACAATTCATCAATGACATGAAAGGGAAATTTATCTTTAATAGTGAGTTTATTGATCTCCCTATAATCCAAAGACATATGTCATGATTCATCATTCTTACTACTGGAGTAGAGAAATAACTTTGAATAGGTTTAATTATACCGACCTCTAGCATTTCTGCAACCTTACATTCAATTTCACTTTTTTGGGCATAGGGATATCTGTAAGGCTTGATGTTTGGAGGAACACTTCCTGGAATCAAGAGAATAACATGATCATAATCACAAATTAGTGGGAGGCCTTTGGGAGTCTCAAACACCTTGGAATGATTGTCCAATACTTTTTGGAGATCTAAATAAACATATGATTTTGATGTTTGAACCTCTAGTGAGTACAATTTAGTTAGTATGACTCATTGTTCTTTATTAAAATTTTTTTCATACCATTATACTTGATTATATTCCATGGTTTCACTGTGATACCCATTAATTTTTTTTCCTTTCCTTCCCAAAAAAACTCAAGAAAATTTATTGAAAATTAAAAGCTATCGTCCCCAAAGATTGAAACCATTGGATTCCTAGTACAACATCAACACCACCCATTGGAATGGAGAACATTGGACTATTCCATACATATTATCCAATGGTTAGATTGATATTATGGAAATTTCCAAATAAATTTATAGTTCCTCCATTTAAAACCATCACTTGACACTCTGGTGCTAGATATTAAAAGCAATTCAATTCCTTGGTTATCTTACTCTGAATAAAATTATGGGTACTACCTGAATCAATAAATACTATTAAATTTTTCTTCTTGATATATCCTTCTAGATTGAGAGTTTTCAGAGTGGTAATTCCCGCCAATGCATTACAAGGTATAGTCATATTCATTTCTTCTTTTTCTAGGGTTGGTTCTTGGTGTATCTCCTCTTCTTTTGATGTTTTTTATTCCTTCTCTTCAAAATATATCTAAAATAGTTTCTTCTCGGCACACTTATGACCTTTGGTGTATTTTCTATCACAACTGTAACAAATCTCTTTTTCTCTTTTTTCCTCCAATTTTTGTGGTGTCAACCTTGTAGGTCGTGGAAGGCTATTATAAACAACACTTCCATATTTATAATTGTGAGTGGTAAACTTCCTTGTTGCCATAATTTTTATTTCAACTTTTCTTTCCACCTTGAATTCCTTCTCAAATGAATCAAGTTCCCAAAGGCGAACCTCATGTTGGATTTTATCCTTTAAAGTCTGTATGAAAAAATCAATCCTATGATTGTATGGAATATCATTTACCTTGATATTCAATCTTTGGAATTCCTCAATGTGCTCCTCCATTGAACCATTTTGTTTAAGATTTATCAATTGGATAAAGAAGGTATTTTTATTTGTATCCTCATAATGTGCCACCAATTATTCTGTAAAAAATTTGCAAGTGACAATTGATTTATGAGAACAAAGCCATCGATATCACACAAACTTATTTTTTTCTAAATATAAAGATGAAATGTGTACCTTTTGTGTGTTCGACACATCATGTAGAAGAAATAATTGCTCCATTTGTATTATCTATGTTACCTAATACTTTCCATCAAAGTTCCTCATCTCAATATTTTTAATGTGGTTAGTCTTAAATCCAAAGTTAGAGTCTCTAAAATCATGATTAACTTTCCTTTTTTTTCATCATGAGTTTCATGGAGTACCTTGTCTCCACTAGGAACAATTTCTTGTAACAAATTTGTCAAACCTTCCTTAAAACCTTAGATTTATGATTTTAAACCATCCTTCATGTTAGCCACCTATAATTTTTGACAGAGAAAACAGGTGGCTAAAAATGTTTCTAAGTCTTCAAGAGATACATTTCCTCTGAAAACATATCACTCTTGAAGCCTCTTTGTGTCTTTTGTCTTAGGAAGATCTTCATTGCTGTTTCCATCAAGAAAGCCTCACTATTTATGGAAAAATTTTGCTCAAGAAAGCCTCCATTTTCTCCCTTGTATCCCTACAAATTCCCCATTTTAACCCCTTTTTTCCCCTTCTCAAAACTTCCCCTTAAACCCTCGAAATCCCCTCCTTAGCCTTATAAACCATCAAATTCCCCTTTAAAAACCATGTGAATCCCTTCATGTGATGAAAAAATCCCTTTATTCCTCTACTGGAACCACTGTTTAGCCTTAAAAAACGTCGTTTTTAGGCCTAAAAACTCATTTTTACCATATGTTAGGCCTAAGCCCCTTTCGGCTAAGCCCCAACCCCTTCTCCGCATATAACCTGCACCCAGGACTAGGCGCTAAGCCCTGGGCGTTAATCATAATCGGGAGTTTGTTACAAGCGCCTTCCCTTTGTAAATCATAATTCTTCGATGCGATTGGGTTTTATTCTGAAAGCCTCCGCTGTGATATTAGCCGTTGATATATACAGATCTAATGGTCAGCGCTAAACCTTCATCGCGCCCATTACATCGTTTCACCAACCCCTGATTGAATATTAACCGTTTATCCCTTCCGCAATCCGACGACTAGCACAAAATCGCTAATCACAAAATCTAAATGTGCCACCCTCTATCCCCTCTGATTCGTAATCTGTCGATTCAATCCTAGCCATTGAATCCACGAGAACCAATGACCCAGTTTGAATCACGCTCCACCCATTTTCCCTCCATCACTCTCCCTCCGATCAGATCTCCACCGTCCATCTCCCTGTGATCCGACGGTCCATAAGTAATCGCAATGTCCAAAACTCAGAGTTTTTCCCCCTGCCTTTCTCCGATGTGATTGAATCCCCACCATTCATTCCCTTTGATCCGATGAATCTCGTTCATCCCACTTGTTCACTTACCCTTTGGCCTTTTCGCTCCCTCTTTCAATCCTGATCGTCCATTCTATAGATCCGATGGCCGGGATTTAACCCGCCTTTGACCTTTCCCACCTAATCACCCGTGCATCTTTCCATATTGCGCTACCACCTGCATCGTCAGATCTCTTCGCTCCATATCCATTGGCCAAGACGCATATCGCGTAAATTTTTCGTCCGTGCTTTAATGCTTCAAAATTACGCGATGAAAGTGGTTTTTCAGGGACACGTGTCATGCAGCGACATATATCGTGTTTTTTTGGGGGAAATTCAAAACCATTCTATTACAGCATGAAAATTTTTTTTTTCTCCTTAAAACCACTTCCCCTCTTCTACCTCTGAAAGTTCTCCCATGCAGTCTTGACCGTTGATCTGTATAGATCTACGGCCCTTGTCGCATCACGTTTTCATTCATATTTCTTTCATTGGGCTTCCACAGAGTTTCATCGGATGATCCCAACCGTTGATCTCCTCCTGAGATCTAACTTTCCACACTCAATCACCCTCCGCCCATGCCGGTCCCACCATTCAAACACCCTATTTCATTCATTTTCATCCATTTCCTTTGTAATTTTCCCAAAGGTGAAACTTTAGTGTTTTACACTAAAAGTTTATTTATCCGCCTTACCTTCTAAAGGAAACCCCTCTGGAAAATAATGACCGTCGATCACCACCATCAGATCTAATTGGACGGTTCAGAAGCATTTCTCCACCAGACCTTCATCTGATCAGTTTTTCACTATTTCATAGCAGTTTTCGGCCTTTTTCCACTGCATCCACTGCATTCATCATTGCTGCGCTGCCATTCCCACAGTCTTCCATGACATCCATCCTCCCTCCTGCATGGATTCCTTAACATGTTTTTGTGTCTTGCAGGGTTACAGATGGTGAAAACCATTATTTCTCACAGTCATAGTCATAGTGACACAAAGCGTAGAGGAAGCTGTTTCAGAGCCAGAGATAGCAGGAAAGACTCCCAAGAGGGGTTTAAAGCATGTTTTTATCCAAATCAGAGTTATTAGCTCTATTTCAAACCCTGTAGCACCATTAAACCTGCAGCTTTCACTGAAACAGTCAGCAGAAGCAACAAAGAGTATCAGTGAAGGATTAAAGAGGTTTAATGCCCATTATTGAAGATTTTTGAGCTTTAATTCAGTGTTTAAAGGGAGAATGTATGAGATTTAAAACCTTATGATTGACACAAAAGGCCTAATGAGGCCTGAAAGCACAAAAAAAAATCTTATTAGTGTTTCACATCGGCAGAAGTTTCTTTCCCGTGAAAGGACGAGTTCCCATAATATTTTATTCTCCATCAACGTTCCTGAGAAGATCACTACCCTGACAGTAGTCCTAAGACTACCAGAGCATTTGTTACACAACATGGCAAGCCTAAAATCATTTAACTGCCTTACTTGCCCCAGATTACTACAGAGTACTACAGCCGAAAAGTACATCAAAGAACATACCTGGAGTTACTATTAGCCTGTCGAAGACCACTCTTTCACCCAAAGAGTACTGAGAGTCAATGCAGTGATATTAAAACAAAATGGGCCTTGAGATCTCTTCTTCCTTTGTTTTAAATGTTTCATTAAAAGTTCATATACCTCCTCTGCCTCTCTTTCAGCTATAAAACTCTTGAAAAATACATTGTAAAGGTTGTTGTTCAGATAACCGTGGATTGTAAGTTATTTTTCTTGAGATATAGTTTTATGTGCATAATTGTAAAATAGGCCGAGGAGATGATTTCAGACTGAATATCAAGCTGTTGGAAAATGTTGTATATGACTGGTGTTGCTCTTTAATACGACAAGCAATTTATTTTGGATCCTAATTTAAAGCAGCGGTGATGTGTCCTACCTTTGTCTCTGTTTTCCTTTTGTAATTCATCATATTTCATTTCTCTGATAAGAATCAGTAAACTGGTTTAGGATATGCCCTCTTATGGTACCCTAATGCTTCCTGCTCTTCTTATCTTTGATTTTTTCTACTAATTGTGCAATCTAAGAACTAATTCTAGGCAATTTAACCAGTATAGTAGTTGGTTATCACTGCTTGCTGATGTATGAATTCCAGAGTCAGTTCTTCAAAGTTCTTGTCTAGTTTTAATTGAAGGAATTGGGATACTGGGAGATCAGAGTTGATTCTGTCTCACTAGGGTCCTTTTCTAACTGTTAAACCTTTCTAAGTTCCCTTAAGTTGAATGTCAAAGCATTGGAAGTTAAAATCCTTTCTCTGATCTTAGGCTTTTCACCTTTGTGTTAAATATTTAATGTTTTCCTTTGTCTGAAGAGTTAGCCTCTTTAGGAATTTGATCATAGATGGTTAAGGCACGTCCTGTCCCTAGATCAGCTCCTAGGTATCCACCTCGGAAGGTTTCCTTGTTATTCAACTTCATTCCTTGTCATTTCATCCCACTATCATCTTTAAAAAGATCCTCTGTTTTAGATGACTAGCCCATTTGAAAGCCTTAGATACTGAATTGCAAGTAAACCCTTTGATGACTCCATTTCCTAATGGTATCGAGTGTTATTTGAACTATCTCCCCATTGCCAAAATCCTCTCTGCCTCACTAATTTGTCTTACATTGAACCTTCCTTCATGTTTCCCAACAACCAAACAAACAAAACAAATAAAACAACAACCTTTGAGCCTACAACTAGCCTAATACGTTAAAACTGAACCTCAAAGACATATCTATCTTTGCCTTTATAGAGAGATCCCACTCTGGACCCAAGAGGGATAGATCCTAAGGTCCCAAAGTGGTTTTGATGTTGTCTTATCTTTTGGTATTTCCAAACTTGCCAAAACATAGGAACACCAACATAATGGCGACTCCGCTGGGGAACTAAGACCATTTTAGCCTGAGTTTGGCAGTTAAAAGACTGTGGTGGACAGTAAAAATCCTTGAAACATTCCAAACCTTCCACTTGGCGACTCCACGGTTCCTTAATGATTAAAAGACTCCATTGGTGATCAGTAGGCCTACTGATTATCTTGGTTTTCACAAGACTCCACTGGGAGACCAGATTTCATTACAACATCAGCCATATTAGAAGAAACACATAGGATTAAGCTTATTTGTTAAGAGACAGACATACTGGATTCAAGAAAAGTCTATACAAGAGCTTATCCTAACCCAAACCCACCTGAAATAGTTGACAACCCTGAGAGCATTCTTAGGAAATCTCCCACCCCTAGGAAGCCAACTATTATCAAACCTATCCATAGAGCTAAATCTGCACCAGAAAAATTTGCAACTCTATTGGACATTCAATTTGACTTTGATTTACCAAGCCAGTTACCAAGAACACAATCATTCAGTGCTATAGACCAGACTGACTTAGAGCCTCCAAGTTCACCATCACATAGTGGTCAACACATTAGGGACAGAGAAACCCCACCATCTACACCCCCTGATATTCATTTTATCCAAAACTTGGGTCCCTCTCACCCTAGATCTGCTCAACAGTTTGCTGCTGGTCCTAGAATTTCTGTCATCCATATACCTACTGCTTAAACCAATCCTTTACCTCCACAGAACACCATCATGGCAGCCTGGTATGCACCTCTAGTGTTACCTCAGCCTTTGGCTCCACTACCCAGTGATTATCAATAAAAAATCCTTCATTTCATGGGAAAAGAGTCTACCACTACCCAACATCATGTGGACAGAATGGAAGATGCCTTTGACTACATGGAAATTGAAGATGAAACCATTAAGATGAGGATCTTTGCCCAGAGTTTGGGAGGAGAGGTGAAGAAGTGGTTTAAGGGTTTACCTCCCAATAGCATTAATGATATTCCCTCTTTACATCAAACCTTTATAAACAAATGGGAAATCAAGGCCAACCCTCTCCAAATACTAGCAAAATACAAGAATCTCAAAAGAAATATAGGAGAGAGTGTCCATGAATATTCTACAAGGTTTAACAGTGTTTACAACGATCTTCCTCCACACATGAAACCTCCCCAAGAAATGGCCTTGGTGAAATACCCTGAAGGTTTTGATGCTGACATGGCCTATCAACTTAGGGAGAGAGATTATAACACTTTGGAAGATATGCAAAAAGGGACGCTGAGCATAGAGGCAAACCTGATTGAAAAAAGAGCTAGAATGAGAACTAAGAAGAAGGTGACAGATAGGGATGACACATCAGCATCCACATCTGATCCCAAATATGGCAGTCTAGCCAAAAACGTGGAAAGGCTAAAGAAAATGATGGAGAAAATGGTTGTCACAGTCAGTAATTAGAACATAAACCAAAATCAAAACCAGAACCAGAACTATAGGAGAAACAATCCCCCAAACAGACAGAGAGACTCTGATCAACAAGTCATACCCCATTTCAAGAGAACTTCCTTGATGAAGATGAGGGGATAATAGAAGAGTCTGAAGGAACCACAATAAATATGGTGGAAATAGATAACCAAGTTCACAACGTTTCCACAGAAAATAATCAGACCTCATACTCACATTGGGATGAGGAAGGGATAGAATCTGAGGACTATAGGTTGGGATTTGAAAATTCCATCATGCAGGTAAGAGAAAAATATGAACTCAGGAGCAAAAAGAGCTTAGATACTTCCAAACCAAAGGCATTTCAGATTACCATCAAGAAAATACCTGAGAAAAGTCCTAAAGTGACTGCTGAAAGTAACAAATCAACAGCTGAGAGTTCTGGGAAAAACAAAGAAAAGGACAACCAAAATGCTGATAAAAAATGTCAAGAAACTAGCAGCACTAGCATTGTAGCTAATGCTCCTGATAAAAAAACTTCAAACATTGTACATACTGAGAATCAACAAGCTGATTCTGCTAATAAAATGGTGGCCAATAGAACATAATTAAGCCTTTCAAAGAGTCAATCTCCTTTCAATTTGGAGAGTGAGATAGCCAAAATAAAAATTTCTGTTCCTCTCACTGGGTTAGCTACTCAGGATGCATATAAAGGCCAAATTTTGAAAGCTCTAAATCTAGAGGAAAACAGTGACACTGTCAATTTAAGTGATGATCAACCAACCCTTCTATTTGGTCCAAAGATAGAAGGGAAGTTTCAGGAAGGGGTAGTACCTCCTTTCTATATTAGCCTCAATATCCATGACAAGATCCTTTATAACACTATGCATGACTCAGGGACTTCACACAACCTTATGCCCAAGGTAATTATGGAGAAGCTAGGCCTAGAGATAACATGACCTTATAAGGATTTATATTCATTTGACTCTAGCAGAGTAAAGTGCCTTGGCCTAATCAAAGACCTCTGTGTGAACCTGACTCAAATCCCAGCCAAGTACTTGGTGATGGATGTTGTAGTGGCAGATGTGCCACCTAAGTATGGCATGTTGTTGTCAAGGTCATGGGGTGCCAAGATGCAAGGTACAATGCAGATGGATGGGTCATATGCCACAATACCTGTCTTTAGCCAGCTTAGGAGACTATATAGAGAGGCACAAATGAAGTTTATGGTTATCAGCCCTAAAAAACCTAAAAATTCACCTCTGTACTCTGTCCATATCGATCTGGACTCTTTTATCCTTTGCAACGATAAATTTACAGATGAGCTAGAGCTAGAATACAGAAAGGAAAGAAATAGAGTAGAGACCACAAATTTTGACATAATGGCCACTCTAGATATAGAGGAAAGCAAGAGAGAAACGTTAGAACAATGCACTGAATCAAAAACTCATAGTGAACAAGACCAAGACTGCAAACAATAGATTACTCATAACTCCGAACTCCATGAAAATCCCGAAGAACAAAACAATATGCACCACGGTGCAGACCCCATAATACAACATAATGGTGAAACCAGCATTAGGGATGAAAATGATGATAAACTTGAAAAAAATTCCTTATGGAGGATGGAATTTGATGGGTCTTGCACTAGGAAGAATGCAGGAGCTGGAGTGTGGTTACACAATACTGAGAATAACTATGCTGAAAGTCATGCTTTCAAGCTAGATTTTAAGTGTACCAACAACATCGCAGAGTATGAGGCTCTCATCTTAGGGTTGAATCTATTGAAAAAACTAGGATCCCGAAGGATAACAATCCATGGAGACTCTGAGTTAGTCGTCAAACAAGTGGATAGAGAGTACACTGCGAAGCATCCTAGATTGCGGGCATATAGAAATGATGCCATGGATTTACTAAAAACCTTTGTAGAGTATGAGCTTGTGTTTGTTCCTAGGAGTCAGAACATTGTTGCAAATGGATTAGCCTGCATAGCTAGTTCATATCAGAAATCACCTAGTGACAAACAAATCATCGTTCAAATTAAATATAGACATGTAGTGCCGGATAATGAGAAATATTGGCAGGTATTTGAGGGCGACAAGTACATAGAGGATTTCATGCTTGGAAGGAATGAGTTTGAATTCTCTGATTCAGACTCTAAATCCAATGAAAGCTGCCTGAGTGAAGAGCCCCTTGATGAATAAAAATCACCCCATGATGTAGAAATAAACATGTTAGCTAAATAACTTGGAACTCAAACCGAAGAGTACAATAACACAGAAAAATAAGACATTGAGGTGCTGCAGTCAAAAGACAAGAACATACCTAGGGGAATAGCACTTTTAGAGGACCTTTTTTATTTTAACGACGTAGCGAAGAAACCCACTATAGAACATTCAGATTCTGACGTTGAGGAATGCAACATAGGCACTGAGGATAAGCCTAAGATGATTAAGTTGGCTAAGTCCTTGCCGGAAAACATGAAAAATAAATACATTGACTTGTTTAAAGAGTTTATTGATGTGTTTGCCTGGAGCTATGAGGACTTAAAAGCCTATGATACAGACATTATCCAGCACAAGATCCCATTGAAAGAAAACCAAAAACCCTTTAGGAAAAAACTACGTAGAATTAACGCAAAACAACTGCCTCTAGTAGAAAAGGAAATCAAGAAGATGTACGAGGCAAGAATCATAGTGCCTGTGAGGTTTTCCGACTGGGTCTCCAACCTTGTAGCTGTGAGGAAAAAGACAGGTGAGATCAGACTGTGCATTGATTTTAGAAACCTTAACAGAGCTTCACTTAAAGATAATTACCCCTTACCCAAGATGGAACACATCCTTCAGAGGGTAGTTGGCTCAAAAAGGATCTCCCTGTTAGACGGTTTTTCAAGTTATAACCAAGTGTTAGTTCTCCCATAAGACCAACTTAAGACAATTTTAACCACTCCATGGGGCACTTTTATGTACGTAAAAATGCCTTTTGGACTAATGAACGCTGGTGCAACCTTCCAACGAGCTATGGACATAGCCTTTTTAGAGGAAATAGGTCACTTCATCGTAATCTACCTTGACGAAATAACAGTTTATTCCAAAAGCGATGAAGAGCATCTTAAACTTCTGAGAAGAGTATTTGAGAAATGTAGAAGGTTCGGTCTATCTTTTAATCCCAAAAAGACGATATTTGGCCTTCAAGAAGGTAAGCTTCTTAGCCATATTATATCAGAAAAGGGAATTAAAATAGACTCGAAAAGAGTTGAGGGAATACTACAGATTAGCCACCCGAGAAACATAAAAGAGCTGCAGTCCTTTATTGGGAAAATAAACTTCTTAAGGAGGTTTATTCCCAACTTAGCAGAGCTCCTTAGAGATATGAATAACATGCTCAAGAAAGGAGTGGGAGTTAAGTGGACTGTAGAAGCCAAAAAATATTTTGAATTAGTCAAACATTCACTCACTCGGGCACCTATCCTAATCAGCCCTGATTTTTCAAAAGATTTCCTTATATTCTCCTTTGCCTCCGAGCATACCGTGGTTGCAGTCTTGCTGCAGAAAAATCCAGAGGGACAGGAACAACCTATTGCTTTTTTTAGCAAGGCGCTGAGGGATGCACCCTTGAAATATAACATAATGGAAAAATAGGCCTATGCCTTGGTAAAGGCCTTGAAATACTTCAGGGTGTATATTTTGCATTCTCACATCATTGCCTACGTACCTAACATAGTGGTAAAAGACATTTTGTCCCAAGATCTAGATGGAAAGAGGGGCAAATGGATCGATGTAATATTAGAGTATGATCTGGAAACAAAACCCTCAAAACTCATCAAAGGTCAGCGCTTAGCTTAACTGATGGCCAAATCCAACCTACAAGCCCTTGACATAAACATGGTGGATGCCTTGGATGAACATGAAGGATTGATCAACCCTACCATTGAAGAACAATTTAAAAAATATTTTTGGTATTCTGACATCCTGTATGTACTTACAAACCTTAATGCTCCTCCTGATTTATCAAAGACTAAGGCAAGGTTTCTAAAGTTAAAAGCCAGAAACTATTTCATTTTAAATGAATGTTTATACTGGAAAAATGCAAATGGTATACTGCTTAAACGTTTGCCTGAAACTGAAACAGAGAGGATTAAACATGAGTTTCATTCAAGAGAATGCGGAGGCCATTTGAATTGGAAAGCCACTGCTAACAAAATACTCCGAGCTGGCTATTAATGGCCTACACTTTTCAAGGATATCCATAAAATGATAATTGCCTGCCATAACTGCCAAATTTTTGAAGGCAAAAGAAAACTCCTCCATTTACCATTACAACCTATAATTGTTGAAGCTCCCTTTCAACAGTGGGGCCTAGATTTCATAGGGGAGATCCATCCTGCTTCATTAGCCCAACACAAATGGATTCTCATAGCCACAAACTATTTCAAAAAATGGATAGAGGCCATCCCTTCTAGGAATGCTACAGATTCTGTTATCATTAAATTCCTTGAAGACCACATCCTCTCTAGATTTGGCTGCCCTAGGAAGATAATCACTGATAATGCTGCTGCTTTTGGATCCAAGAAGATGATCGATTTTTGTCACAGGTATCATATTTCACTTGGTCATTCTACTGCTTATTACCCACAAGGTAATGGGCTAGCAGAATCATCAAATAAAATTTTGGTGACCATCATCAAAAAGCTACTTGAAGAGAATAAGAAATCATGGCATAGCAAGTTAGTGCATGCTTTATGGGTTGACATGTTAAAAACAAAGAAATCCATTGGGATGTCTCCATTTTAGCTTGTTTATGGAACAAAGGCAGTGTTTCCTACCAGCCTAGGGGTACTAGTGATTAAATTGGTCCAAGAAATACAGACAGAAGAGGACAACATGGTAAGGAGGATAAATCAAACCATACATCTCCAACAGACAAGAGAGGAAGTCTATAACAGAGCTCCGAAAGTGCAAGAAAACATAAAAAAGTTGTTTGATAAAAGAACAAAAGCTTGTGACTTCAAAATTGGAGATAAGGTTCTTAAGTGGGATTGTAGGAGAGAGGACAAAATAAATCATGGGAAATTTGACCGTTTGTGGCAAGGTCCTTACATCATCCAATCCACCATTGGTCCAAATGCCTTTTTTCTGCAAGAACTTGATGGTACAGATCTGTTTGGGGGTCCTGTCAATGGTAGGATGCTCAAGCATTACTACTGTTGATTTTCAGTTTAAAATTTTCATTTCCATTATAAATACCATTGCAGTATGTTTTTTTCAAAGAAAAAGAGAAAAATGTTTCAAAAAAGAGAGAAAGAGAGGTTCAGACATGCTCAAAACTTGAACCTCTGAAGTTCCAAAAAGAGTGGCTCCAACAAGCTTAAAACCTGAGAAAAATAAGGAAAGGGCTGGTTCTAATATACCCAAAATCTGAACCAGCAAAGAAAGAAATAAGAATCAGCTCTAACAAGCCCAAAACCAGAGTTGAAATGAAGAAGAAAGTGACTCTAACAAGCTCAAAACTTGAGTCACAAAGAAAAAGAAGGATGCTTCATAATTTCACAATTTCAAGCCTTCACAATTTTGGTTCCAATTTTCTGCAAAGATCAATTCATGTGCAACTATCTTTTTTCCATGAACCCACAACAAACCAGACAGTCTAATATTGGTTTGACTGTTTTTAAATTTCTGTTGTAGAATGTAGAGAAAGAAATCTGCTAGATAGTTTAATCCTAACAGATATTAGTTTAGGTAGAGAAGCTATGAGGCCAACAGTTTAATCTGGACTCATGGATAAATAAGGGTAGAATTAGATTAGTTTGTTTTCTGCTTTCAATAAAAAATGATGAAAAGGTTTGCAAATTTAAATGCTCCTTGAAGAAAAAATGCTAGGACTGTAGGATGGGTAGGTAGACTGTTTGGGGATGTTTTATGCTGATATAATGTCTTCATGAGTTGTGGCAGCTGATTAAAGAAAGAAAAGATGTGTCAAGCACCAAGCATCTTGTTACGCTGAAAATTGTCATCCTGACATTCTGCTATGTGTATGAGCTCATTATTACTCATACTTCTCCCTTTGCAAGTCTAACATATTAGTTCCTCATGTCAAGCCTTGAAAATTAGAGAAATGTTCCTAAAAATACCCTAAACTTTGGTGTCGCACTTTCTCTCTATCTTGCCTGCGGTCTCGCACCTAATGTTCAACTCTCTTGCGTACTTGAACGCACTTTATCTGTGTTAAAGGTGCGGACCCCTGTAAGATAAAAAAGGCGCAAGTAAATTCTAAAAAGCTCAATAAAAGTGAATTCTAGAAGCTTCCAGAAAATATCTTGCAGTGATAGAACCGCTCTTATGAGGTGCATGTATCCCTTACCTTATGGAGCTAACCCCTTGATGTGAGGAGCTTATCCCTTTGAAGGAGGATTCTATCCCTTCATAGTTGGAATAGAAAACCTCCTCTATTCTACTATAAAAAGAGGCATTGGGTAGCCTCAAAGGGAGTTGAAGCTTTAGAATATTTGAAGTTAAGTGTTGTTGAGATTCAGACTCAGTTGATTAAGAATTTTGTGAGGAGAGATTACATACCTCTATTAGTCTTGGTTGGAGGAGTGCAGAGCTTATCAAAGTAAAGGAGATTCTTGCTTCGGACCCCGGAAAGTCCTGTGCAACATCAAGGCTCAGGTTGTAAGGATTTTCTTCTTTTGAAATTAATAAAAATATACTCATTTTTCTCAATAAGCTTTCAATCAATGGTTTATTTCATAGATTCCTTGATCACTATGATAAGCATGGTTTATGATGATTTCTATACAGGTGCTATGTAATATTTTGCTTGTTTGTGACTACAGGTTTACGAGGAAAACTCCTTCAAGCGCGCGAGGGACAACAACGACTTCAAACAAGCGTTGGACATACGGTAAGTATTTTACACCTCTATAGAGCTTTTAGTAGATCATATATGCTTAGAGAAAGATTAGTTTATTTTACTGTTTGTTGCTAGATACTTTTAGTACTAGGGAGATCGGTCTTGTCCGCAAGACGGATTAATCCACACAACAAATTGGCGACTCCACTGGGGAAATAACTTGTTGTTTTTGGTTCGCTTTTATTTTGATTTGAGGAAACATTTTTCCTGGTTTTTGATTGATAGACATCTGCCTGGGTAGCTTAGGTTTTCTCTGTTTTTGAAAATTTTGAGATTTTTTATGTTTTTCTCTAGTTTTTCCTGGGACCATACTTTGCCTTCTTTACACAGTGAGGGCAATTTCGCATCTTTGCTTGAGTAAACAGTGCGTTACCACACCTGTTACTTCTGCAAGCCTGCGAACCCTGTTAAAATTTTGAAAAACTCTAGATTTATTTCTTTAGTTTATCTTTATTTTGATTTATAGTTTTTGGTTTCTGCCCAGATTGATGATTGTTTCTTTCAAAAGCCTTCTGTGAATGAATCTTAGCAGTATTGGTGTTTTGATGATTTTCTAGAAGTTTTGCGTTTTGGATTGTTTTTCACTTGGTCTTTGTAGTGATTCGAAGCATTTACTGTTTGAAGTACCTAAGATTACATTGGTCTTTTTGCTGAATCTGACCTGATTGTGAAATCATCCTTTATTGAGAAATAGAGCTACCTGTTTCTTTGCAAATCTTCGAAAAGAAACTTTGTTATTGGTTTTTGAATTTCATTTTTTATAAAAACATATTTGAGTGTTTTTGATCTGTTTGTTATTCTGATCGAATAGATCCTTAGTTTGCTGAATAACTAAGTAAAACACTCTTCAAAAAAAATCTTAAAGCTTTTATTTGATTAGATTATTAAAGTTTGTAGATCTTAGAATTAGTTTTATAGTTTTGAGTGCTTTTAAAAAAAAATTGTAGATCTCTTTTGGAGGAAACTTGTTTTGTAGCTTCAAGTTTTTGAAAGTGAAAGGATTTTCTTGTGAGCTTTGATAATTTGTTCCATTTTGAGTTATTGCTAAAAAGACAAAAATATTTTCTTTCAATTATTATTTATGTTTAAAGAAGGAATTTTTTATTAAAGGAATTGCATTCTCCAACTCTTTCTTAACTACAATTTCATTGAAAGGAAACGATCTGATTATCATTTTTAGGTGCATTTTTAGTGTTTTTTGGAAGTCGAGTCTTCACACCATCAAAGTTTCATTTCCGTACCCATTGACTTAAGAAACAACTATTAAAAGTAACGCTTAATTAAAATTCATCTAGCAATCTTTTTGTTTTCTAGGGCTCTTATCACCAACATAGCTTAGGCTAGTATCTCGGAGTAGGGAGTAATTAACTCTCCAAGATAGTAAAAATAAACAAGTAGACAAATCTTGCGGTAGGAAATAAATCCAATTGTAATTTGTATAATCTGGGAAGCTTCTCTTAAAGAAGTCAATCACGAGATCATATCCAAACCTTTGAGATAATCAATTATGTTTCATTGGGGAAGATAGAATATTTTGCGTGCATTACAAACGGTAAACCTCAGATTAACCATTGTCGAGGAGCCTGGGGTCACTTGTCGGTAAACCTCAGATTAACCATGTCGAGGAACCTTCAAGGGGATTGAGCTTTGTTACTCTGCCCTTGCGCGTGGGATCGGATCGTAGACTGTTCCCCCAGTTATATTTGTTACTATTGGTAACCTTAGTGTCCACAAACTTAAGATTATTTCCTAAGGTGACGGTGAAGGAAAGATCTCACTGTACCTGGAGCAGACGTCGACTAGACTCACTTGGACTCTCTGGGGGGTTCTCTTCACACGAGATGGTTTTGTGAAGAAACTTGTGCCAGTCTGTTTCATTAAGCAAGTTGTCGGGGTAACTGTTCCAACTGCCCTTTCTGTATTAAATTTCTACTAAGTTGGATTTCATCACCAACTAGTGTTTTTAGTACGGGAAGTTACTGTTTGTGTGTGGTTTGAACTCTTAGATTTTTAAGCGTGTGATTCAACTGTTTGTTTCTTTAGAGACTTTAGGTGTTTTCATTGAAATTTTCTTTGCTTGCGTGTGATTAGTTAATATTTAATCGTGGCAGAATTGCCGAGACAATCCCGGAGACTACAAGGTAAACCCCCTGAATATACACCAAGTCAGCTTGAAGGGCTTCATGCTCTGGTATCATCTAGTAGCGGTAGGGTTAAATCAACAGAAGTTGGAACTTCATCTATAGTAGTTCATCCTGATTATCAAACACCCATAACAGAACACATTCAAGAGCCGATTTCAGTTTCTGAAGTTACTGGTAGTATTTATCCTTCCATTGAACTAGCTGACGAACCTGAAATCTCTGAACCTGAAACTGAACCTTCTGTTTTGGAAACATCTTCAGGATTTATTACGCCAACTTCTAGCGATCCTGGTTCACCTAGGGTAAGAAATATTGTCACTGACGATCTTCCATCTAGACTAATATCTATTGAAGAACTTACTAATCCAGATGAAGAGTTATCTCTTCCCGAATCCCCTCAGTCTTTAAATCTTAGGGAACATGAATCAATTTTCTACAACCCTATTCGAACTAGTGCTTGGTATCTATCCTTAACAATTTTTTTAGAGAATCCAGGTCATGCTTTTTCTCCACCTCGAGTTCCATTTCATCCAACACCCAGAGGTTACTATCCGTCATCTATTATGGCAAGAGAGTCATCCATGTTTTCCCAGACACCAGAAGAATTTTTACATGGTGGTCCTTCCGTTCCTTCGGGATATCAGGCTCTGTCTGGTACTTTCTTGGGGGCAGCTCCTCAACCAATTGAAAATGTGTTATCATCTGGTTTAAGTGGAATTAAAACTGAAACGTCGAACGTAGAGAAAATCTTTATGATGACTGGTAATATTCCGAATCCTCAACCTCAAGGCAGTCAATTACCGCCTGGAGGGCAATCTCAGGGAAATCAGTTACCGCTTGGGGGGCAAACTCAAGGTAGTTAGTTACCGCCTGGAGGGCAACCTTCAGGAAGTCAGTTACCACCTGGGGGGCAACCTCAAGGTAGATTTTTCCTAGGACAAACTGTGGAATCATATTATTTTGGGGGACAACCCCAAGGACAATACATACCTCAAGGATATCAACTTTCAGGACAGTACATACCCCAGGGTCAACCCCAAGCTCAATATGCTTCTCAGGGTCCTTATCAACCCCAGCTTCAGTACGCACCTTAGGGTTATCAACCTCAAGGTCAGTACCTAATTCAAGGTTACCAAAAACCTTCTGGTTAGTCATCTATACAAGGAGCCGGAAATTTACCACTTACTTATCAACCCTACGTTCAACCAGGTTATGGTCCTTACGTTCAACCTTCTGCGGGACAATAGCCCAAAATGAATATGGTGTGGGATCCATCCCAATATCAACAGCCTATGCAGCCTAATGTGCAGTTGCCTTTCCAACCTGGACAGCCTTTGGTTTCTGGTCCAACCCAGCAACCTGTCCAGCCTACTATTCAAACTCCTGCACCTAGTTCTGTTCAACAGTCTGCGCCTAGTACACCTCAAACTCCGCCTCAAACTGCTGCAATTGCTGCAACGTCTGTTCAACCTGTAACACCTATTTCTGGAGTATCTGTAACTCCGAGTTCGTCTATCCCTGCATCTGTGCAAATCCCTCAAGTCTCTGTACCCCAGTCAGGACCTTCAGTTCAGACTTCGGTTCAGATGCCTGTAGGACAAGTCGGTACAAGTACAGTTGTCACAAGTCAACCCCAATTCACGTATCAACCATACCAGGGATATCCTAAATTCGGTCCTGGTTCACAAAATCTAAGTTATCAGTATCAACCGTACCCTGGCTATACTTATCAGCAGCCTCAACAACCCCAGTTTGGTCCGGTTATTCTTGGTTTTCCGGGAGGTTACACAATTCCTAACGAAAATCCGATTCCCAGTTATCTTGGCTATCCACCTCCTGGAACTGCTTTGGCTAATCAAGGTTTTCGTGACCCTAACCGTCAGTTACCATTTATTGAACCTTTGGATTTACCTGATTTGACACACCTTATGAATGATCCGATTTTCTATTATCCGTACTGGCCGCCAATGCCACATAAGTTGCCCAGTGATATACCCAAATTCGAAGGTAAGTCAGGAGAGGATCCATCAAATCACGTCATGAATTATCACCTCTGGTGTGCGTCTAATTCAATTATTGATGATTCGATTTGCTTACGTCTTTTCCAAAGAACTCTTATTGGTCTTGCAGCCAAATGGTACATTGAGTTACCACGAGGCTCGTTTAATAATTTGAGTCAGTTAGCAACTGCTTTCTTGACTCATTTTCAGTTTCCTGTCAGATACGACAATGGCATGGAATTATTAACTTCACTAAAACAATCCACGTCCACGTATATTTCTGATCATATTCATGAATGGCGACGTAGAAGACGTTTGGTGAAAGTTTACTTTCCGGATCAAATTTTGGCGGAATGGTTTGTTAAATCATTGTTACCCAAGATTACTGAAGATGTAGCTAAGGCTGGTGTTGTTACTGAAGAGCAAGTAATTTCTCAAGCTCAGTACCTTGACCTCATTTATACGCAGTCAGGTAATTTACACGAAAAAATCCCCGAACTTCCAAAACAAGGTCAAATAGCTGCTGCTCCTTCAGGGTCTCATGCCGCTGATGGTATGATTGGTACGGTCAATACTAAAAGTAAGAAGAAATCTTCAAAGAATTCTTCTCCTATTATAACTTTACCAGATTCCCCGAAAGGAGAATCTTCCCCAAAAATTTCTGTCGACATTCATGTCGTAGAGACATCTACGGCTAAATCTAAATCCGGTGGTAAAAAGAAAGGGAAGAATAAAAACAAAAAGAATTCAAAAGAGAAAACTGATAAAAATGAATCCAATGACGTAAAGCGCAAACCTTGCTATCCTTGTTACATTTGTGACGAGGATAATTTTACTAAGGAATGCCCACATCGAGTAGAGGTTGCAAAATTCGTTAAAGGTTTGCAACAACCTGCTGTATTGAAGGATCCTTTTCCGACTCAAGATAGAAAAATGGTTGGTTCCACCTCGACTGCTTCAGAAGAGCCAATTTTGATGATGTCTCATGTAAGGATTGCGACGTGATCGCAAGATTATGGTACTAAGAATCCTGTTGATGGTAAAGAATACGATTTTGAGATCATCGTCAAGCTATTGGCTATTGCTATTTTAGGAATACGATTTTGAGATCATCGTCAAGCCCGAAAGGCTAAACACAGGTCTGGATCATCTGTCCCTTATTGAGACGGGTGAATAACCCACTAACTTGGAGGAAGGGTTACAAAATTTGCATCTATTCACCATTAAGGTTTTTGATGCGCACTTTGCTGATATCATCCACTTCCTAACTATAGGTGTAGCTCCCACAGAATATTCGATGCAGCAGAAGAAAGAGTTGGTTACTCGGGCGACGGAATTTACTATCATCGCCAGCTAGTTATACAAGCTAGGCGCTGATGAGGTACTACACAGATACGTCCTGGAACATGAACGGTAGGCTATTTTGGCGGAGGCACACGAAGGCGTCGTGGGAGGCCACTACGCAGGAAAATCAATGGCCCAAAATGTCTTGAGAGCTGGGTTATGGTGGCCCACCCTACATCAGGATTCTCACAACCATTGTAAATCATGCGATACGTGCCAGCGGACAGGACAACCCTCACGCAGAGATGAGATGCCATTGCAACCTCAAATGGCTTTGCAAGCCTTTGAAAAATGGGCCATTGATTTTGTCGGGCACATCAATCTGCCAGGAAGGAAGACAGGTGCGTGTTACAATATTCTTGCCACTGACTATGTCACTCGATGGGCTCAGGCACAAGCGGTGAGGGATTTTACTGTGGATACTGCTGCGCATTTCATATTTGAGAAGATCCTAACTGGGTTTGGCTGCCCAAAGATCCTAATGAGCGACCGAGGCATGCACTTTGTGAACGAAACGATACAAGCCTTGAATGAGGAATTCTGAATCCATCATGCGAAAAGTACACCATACCATCCACAGGAAAATGGGATGGTCGAGGCTTTCAACAAAATCCTAGAGTAAGCATTAACTAAGGTCTGCAATGCTGATCGTAATGACTGGGATGTATGCATCCCCTCTATGCTGTGGGCCTACCGGACGACCTGCAAGAAGCTAACAGGACGAACCCCCTTCTGGATGGTCTACGGCAAGGAGGCCATTATGCCAATCAAGTATGTTGTTCCTAGCCTATGTATCGCAGCATTTACTAATATGGCAAAACCTGCTATAATGGAGCAACGCCTTGTGTAGCTTCTAGCATTAGATAAAGATCGATTTCTTGCTAACTTTCATCAGCAGGTTCAGAAGGCCTGCAATAAGGCCTGGCATGATCGCCATATTCGCCAGAAGATATTCTTAGCAGGCGACCTGGTCCTCTTATATGATAGCCAATTTGTGAAACACCCAGGGAAATTCCGACAGCATTGGCTTGGCCCCTACACCGTTAAGGAAATCACGAATGGTGGAGCAATCCGGCTCGCTACCCTGTGCAGTGACATGTTACCAGGCTATGTCAATGGTGGTCGACTCAAACCATACAGGACTAAATGACTATATGGCCAGAGTAATTGGCTCAGGCAAGATCGGCCCACCTAGGATAGGGCATTGACGCACATGCAAGACACGCACGCTGGTCATCAAATAGCTCCCGGGGTGCTTCACAACCCTGGGGCCACAGTGACTTGGGATGAATCACAATATTGTGTTGGGGAACTGTTGGAACAGGGTCTCCTACGAGCTATGAAACCGGTCTGATTTTGGATATTTTTTATTATATTTAGTCTAGCCCAGGGGTTTTGGGGTGGTTCAAAGCCCCGAAAGTATTGTAATGGGTCAAAGGGTAAACCTGGGGTCTGAAAACCATTGTTTGAGGATCGTAGGAAATATTAGGCTAGATGGTTATAAATAGAGGAACATTTTGAATTGTAAGAAGAAAAGGAAGAGCTATTGATGTGAATTGTGGTTTAGTAAGTCAGTTTTGGTTTTTGGGGAAGGAATCCTATTGGCTGTGTGCGTGGAGATCTAGAGTCCTGCTGTGTGTGGACCCTGCTGCTGTGTGTGCAGGCTGGGAATGGTATTGTAAGAGGAAGTTGATGGGTTAATATATGTGAAAGACTGTTTGGGAACTGAATCTACGTGTACTATTTATGTGAATCATTGGTAATTACTGTCTTATGCATATCTTATGTTCTGCTGTGAAATTTCTGTACAAGTATTTTACTACATCTAGATCTGTTCTGTTTTGTTTATGCAATGTTGAGCTACTGTCTTGAAGTATATGATTATTAAGCCCCATCGTACAATTAACCTTGCACACATGGATGCGGAAATTGTAGAAATTTGTTGAATAATGATTAATTATCCACCGAGACTATCCTGGTCACATACTATTTCAACTTCATACACAACACATAATCTCTTCCACTCAACTCAACTCAGATCATCAAACATGCGGAAATAAAATCAAGCGATAACACATCAAATCATCATACACATTAACACAGTATGTATGGGGAAAGCTTATAGCTGAAAACCTCGCAGCTATTGTGTATATTATAATGGAGAAATCAAGTAACCAACTCAGTACAATACTCCTCACAAGTACTCAGTACTTTCTCATACAGTTACTCACAATCTAGCTCAGTTTTGAACAGGTTACTGGTTCAAAACTCACCGCCAATTTCCTTGCCTCTATTGCGTGTTTCAATGCTATGGGATGGCTTCTTTATATAGATAAACCACCAGCCTGAACTGCGCAATCCTCATGGGCTTACTCCACCTATCCGTGTGTTGCAAATAGCAACAGTATAGTCACAACTGATAGCTAACTCCACCCTTTCATCTACCTCTTTCACTGGTCTCCACTGAACTGATCATGTACTGTAGTGAACTGATGTGTTCTTGAGTTGAATAATGAGTTACTAATTAATGAATTAAATAATATTTAATTCACTCCACTCATAACTAATTGATTAGCTAGTTAAACTAATCTCAATCAGTTCAACTAAAATAAACAGAACACAACTCCACTAGTTGTCCCATTAACTCCTCCAAACTTCTGCCACTGAAGTCCAACTGAAGTTAACCATGCATGATGCCATCAAACCCTTGGGAACCACGTGATTCCTCTGTCAGATGCATGAGCCACTTTTGTAGCTCGAACTGAAGTGCTCCAAGAGAGTAAACTACTGTTTATAGTCTAAATATTATTAAGAGCTAATAATATTCGACATATCTATTTTTAGACCGGCAATCTAAAAATAGATTCCGCCCAGTATGTCTAATATTAGAAGTCCATCTATTTTTCCAACTTGACCAACCATCCATAAATAGCATCCCGCAACTTATAGAATATGCTCCATATGTCTAAAAATAGACATAGTCTAAAAATAGATTTTGCGCCAGAATTTGCCTGCAGGCCCACTTGGTGATGGCGTCTTCATTTCACCAAGCTCCATCATCTTGCTGCATTTTCAACAGAAATAGGCCCATAAGTCCTGATTGGGGAGATCTAGACATCTCAAGAAAGAACGCAGCTCTGCTTGCCTTACCTATCCTTTCTCAAGGTGCAGAAACCTGGTTCCAGTACCCACCCATACTACTTCAGGTGAGACTTTGACCTGCGCAAGTAGGTCACTACCGAAAGGGCCAGTAGTATAGGGGTTTGTTGGAAAACCTTGAACTTCGAACTTGGGTCAAGACCCCTCGAGCCAACAATGACTGAAAACATCACACAAAGCACATGGAGGTGTATGCTTTGGAGGCTGAGGAGGAGCATGGTTTGTTAGGGCAACCTTGTCTTTAGGTGCCTTCTTGCGATATTTTCCCCCTTCACTCGAAGTTGTCGCAACAGGAGGAGGTTCCTGTTGAGGTGGCTGAGGCACGGTAGCAGAGGGAGGGGTCATGGGGACCAGTTGAACCGAGTCAAAGCAAGATAAGTTTTGGGTTAACTAGATGGAATAACGGTTGGGGGATCAATGTACTAGATTGGGATCCCCAGGGTCAAGCTAGGAAGGGATAAGGTAGCCATAACAGGTACTGAAAACACTCTAGGAGGGGGAGCTAAGAACGGTATCTGACCAGAGGGGTAATGGCCAGGCGGGACAGTTTTGAGATGGTTAAGGCTAGGAGGAACCATGTCAGGAGGGTAGATAGGCTCATGGATACCAGCTGCAGATGAGGGGCCTTGAGGAGGGGGTCCTGAAGGCTAGGTTGAAGTGCTAGAAGTGGGTTGCTAGAAGTGGGCTGCTTGAGGGAAACCTGAGACAATTGCATCATACAAATGTTTGATGAGCTGGGATTAGAGACAAGAGGAGGAAGACCAGGGAAATAACTAAGCAAAGAGGAGTATTTGTAGACTGCGGGTGAGACATTGGTCAAATTTTCAATGGTTTGCTTATTGGCCACTAAAGAGATGATGGACTCAGGGGAGGTCTGAGACTTCGATTTGTAATATGTCAGCTGGTTGATGGTGACAATATTTTCGTTGTGAGGAAATGACATCTTACGATGAACCGCAGATGGTACATCAGACATCTCATAAGTGTATCTACGACCTAATAGAATGTTGTAATCTAAGGGGGCATCAATGACTTCTACGTCAACGCAAACAGTCTTGCCCGCAAGAGTAATAGGACAATTGCGGAACAGGCCAATGGGATGGAAAGAGTGGCCATCCCATGCTCAGAGGGTGATAGTGGAAGGGGAAAACTCAAGGGATTAGAGTTGCTTCCAAACCGAAGTGAACATCACACAGGTGGTTGCCCCCTCATTAATGATACAACGGGAGACATTGGGATTCTGGATCTTGACAGGGATTTGGAAGGTAGCGAAAATAGGAAGGGGAGGATGTTCTGACTGGTCAACATCGAAGATGATCAAACAATCATTTGAAGGATACAGTGCCCATGGAAGTTAGTAGAGATTTTCAATGTGAAGGGCACGACTGGAGTAGTTCCAGCGTTGAGATGGCATCAGGAGATTGCGCCAAATCATCTACTATACTATACGAATGGGAAGCTTTTCCAGAAGCATCGTTTCGGCGTAATGGTCCCTTAGGGATCTTGGTATGAACCTATGCCTTAGGCTGAGGGATCTGTAAGGGACCATTGGTTGTCGAAAGAGGCTCTGTGGAACCTGAAGAAGGGGGCTGAAGGGCAGACGTAGCGGGAGGCTTGTTGTACTGACGGGACCGAGTTTGAAGGTTGAGGTCAACGGTAATGTGTTGTTCAGCGTTCATCATGAGAATCTGGTAATCGGAGGTACCAGATGGAGGAGGTTGAGTGGCCGCTTGACCTTCAAGTGGTTGGGTAGCCAGGAATCCTTGCTAAGGGAAAGGATTGGTAAACACAACTAGCTCAATAGGTGCATCATTGGGAGGAACCGAAGGGGAGGCTTGCTGTCTGCACGATGCTGCTTGACTCTCCCACATCTTACGCATTTGAGGTAAAAGAGGACAATGGTGAGTGTAATGACCATAAACACTGTAACAATAACAAGGCTTATTCATGCGAACAGGCCTGTCTTGCTTGGGCTAAGTGGCCTGTTGCTGGCTAGCAATGCTAGGTGCATTCCCTTGGGGATTAGGTCCTGGATTACTGGAGGCAGATTGATTTTGGGTGCCTTTCCTCTTCTTTTTGGAAGTAGGTGGATTAGTCGCACCCTATTGTGAATACACATGCCCCTGGGGGGGTGGTGGCTGTTGTTGCAGGGGTTGGAAGGAAAGGGAGGCGGGGGTGCTAATGTTGGAGGAGCTGGAGCACCAGGCTATGGATACAAATAATAAGGAGGTTGGGCAACATTGTGGTAAATAGGTTGTGGCATGTCGTATCCTGGATACATGCTACCGGGAGGGGGGAAAGTGCTAGAGGAGTTGGCCCCTCCCTGAGGGAAACCATAACCCATGGGAGGACGAGTGTATGGATGTGAAAGGGCTCCAATGATACCTTCGATGGCATGGGATACCCCTGGTGCATTGGCACCACTAGGTCTAGGGAGATCAGGTAAGATGGTATAAACATAACCAGATTATGTGTAGATCAGGTTTTATTTTAATGCAATTTGTAGAGCATCTTTCTTGGTCTGAGGGAAATGAGATGTGACATCTTTTCCAATAAAAGGAAAAAGGGGTTTAAGGAACTAGTCCATGTAAACACAATATTCGAAGGTAGGGGCTCGACATAGGCTCTTTCTTCTCCACCATTTCTGGACATGATCGGATAGGCGGGTCGAAGATGATTGACGGAAAGAGGTCAAAAGTTCGGTACCAGTGTCATAACGAAGGGGAAGCTGGAAGTAAGACATAAAATCCTAGGCAAGGGTCACAAAAGTAGTATGAGAGGAGGAGGCCTGGTCAACATACCACTTAGAATCTTCTTCGGTAAGTGTACGTTGGAACAACCAAATATGGGTAGAGTGATCGGTGATGGAGTTAGACGAACACCACATGTGGAAAGATTGAACATGATTGGTAGGATCTTCTCTAGCAATACCTTCAAACTTGGGGATGTCGGAAGGGAGCTTGGTTGGCATAGTAGGCCAACTAGGGTCATGGTGCATGGGTTCATTGATCAAATGGTTAAAGTCGAGAAGACTGAGACCTGCCATATAAGGGAGCAAGGGAGCAGTCGGGATAGTTCTTGTTGGGGTCCCACTAGTAGTATTCCTAGCATTAGGTCCTGAACCAGACACGGTGAAGGTTATAGGGGGAGAATCGGGGATGGAACCATAAGGGGAACCCAATGAACTAGAAGCGAAGTCGAAATGGGGACTCGGTGGAGGACTAACTCGAATCCTACGTGGAGGAGTAAGTATTCCTAACAGAAACTAAGGATGAAGGCCAAGAAGTCTTCGGGATAAATGCCTTGGGAGAGAAATGATGGAAGAACAAACACGGATCACAAAAGAAAGAGAGACCAACAAGGGCAAGGAGGTGCAGGATAAAATGATTACAATGTCGAAACAAGGGCAGGAATGTGGAGGATCAATTTATTACAATGTTATAGTCTTTACCTGTTGGTGTTAACCAGGAGCTCTTCACTTAAGGTGTGTGTGTTAAGTGTGTTAATTTTCATTTTTAAACCCAGAAGTTTGTAGAGAAAAAAGAAAAAGTGTGTTGTATAACTACAAATAAATCTGCAAATAATAGTAAAGTAAACTGAATATAACAGAAAATAAATAGCTAAAGATGCATCAATTTAAACCCAAGGAGGTGGGATTCCCAACAACTAGTCTAAGGGTGGGCCTAAATCTAGTCAAAACACACCAAAATAGCTAATGGATCTAAATTCGGGAGCGATAATGATCTAAAGGGTTAGATCTACTGGAAATATGTGCAGAAAACAACAAAAAACAAAAGGGAAAAGTGTTGCAAATGAGGTGGCGAAAGGCTACAACCTGAAGGGAAATGGAGGGGACCCTAAAGGAGGACCAAACAAAACTGAAAAGAGGTGTTTTGGATGGATGAATAACCAATCTGAAAAGGATCTGAAGGTACAAGATCAGATCTGAAAAATGGATGAACACACTGAAATCTCAGACGACCTACTCCAGCTAAACTCCTCCTAGAAATGTGGAAGTGTACTGAAGCCCTAGGGGGCTAGGTTCCTACTTTGACGAGTAAAATAGAGAAATTACATGTCCAAAATGGGTAGAGAAGGAGGTCAGACAACCTTGAACAGTAGCCCAGACAAACCCAGAAAAATCTCAGAAAAATTCCCACAAAAAGTACAGGTCGCAGTTTCTGACCTGTTTTCTGCAGAGGTCACAGGTTGGAGGCTTTTTTCTGGATCTTGGAGGTTCAGGTCACAAGTTTTGGCCCAAAAAGTGTGACATGCACTTTCGGCAGTCTCGGGAGCAGGTTTCAAAAAAAAGTGTCGTCTTAGCTACAGTTGATACCTGTCACCTGCGCAATAGGTCCGGAAACACACGGAAGTTAGAATTTTTACTGTTTTAGGGTTTTATAGGTTAAAAACAACATCAAGAAAAGAAAAACAAGAAGTTGAAGAAAAATTCTAGGGTTTGAAGCAGCTGGTCATGCGGGGATCTAAAAAACGACAAAGTTCATAATCGCAAACCCTTGTGGAGTCGCTAGTTGTTAGGATGAATTCTAATCGCAAGTGTACGGAAAAAACTCACTTTATCTGTGCATAAAAACAGCCCTAACATCAAAGATGGCTGCCAATTTCTTTAGATCTATAGTTAGTTGACCAGATAAATGCTACAAAAACCAGATCTATGTAGTAAAAGACATTAAGCAGTAAATAAAAGCAAGAGTTGTTCCATGCATCCAACAGACAAGACAAGAATATTTTTAAATAATTTTTTGTATTTTTGACACCTGGGAAGAGAACATAAAAAGATGTTACCAATCCCCCTCAATGGGATGGGTTCTTGTATGTCCTCAGAACTTCATATCTAATATCTCTCTCTCTTGATGGTGTAGAAAAGCCAGACAAAAATGGAACTCAAAGGGAGCTCACAAGCAAAAAGATAGAAAAATATGACAATGATAAAGGATCAAAGTCAGACCAAAAGTATAGATCCAGAGTGATCTTTAGGCAATGAAAGGTAGTGAGTGAAAGGAAAACCCCTTCTATTTATAACAAAATATTGAGTTAGTCTAGATATTGGTGCATAATTAAAATATTATTAACCAAATATAGATCCAAATTTTATAGAATATTTTATTTATTTGTTGGAAGGAAAAAAGATTTGAATTTGGTCAAATCCCTTTATTTGTACATAATAAATAAATAAATGATTTATTTATTATTTTAAGGATGTGGTTGATTAATAATTAAATAAATAGTGATTTATTCAATTATTTGTAAATGATTTAGTCAAATTTAACAAGGAATATTATTTAAATAAGGTTTAAATAATTATTCCTAGAAAATAATAAGATAAATAATGATTTATCTAATTAATTTTCATGTTTTGGGTTAAATATGACCAGGAATGTTAATTAAACTATTGTTTAACTAATTATTCCTTGAGGAAAATCAAACAAATATGGATTTATTCAATATTTCCTCCTGGGATTTCTCATTTAGACCATAAACAACTTAATAATTAAGGATTACTAAGTTATTTTTCATAGTGAAAGAAATTTTACTTAGGGTAAAATTGGTCTTACATGGTTTACTTTGGTCCATCTAATAGTTATAGGATAGATGACCAAAAATTGGTGTAACAATAGCACAAGAAAAACAAAGGGATGTATGGTTCTTAGATTCAGGGTGTAACAACCACATGATTGGAAACATAGAAATGTTTTCAAATCTAGATGAAAGTGTGAAATCAAAAGTAACATTGGGGACTGACAGCAAGGTCTTTGTCATGGGAAAAGGAAGAGTAGACATAATAACAAATAAGGGAGAGAAGAAGTTCATGTCAGATGTTTATTTTGAACCTAGTTTGAAACATAACCTCTTAAGCATTGGACAACTCATGCAAAAGGGCTACAATGTATTTTTTAAAGATGATGTATGTACAGTATAGGATAAGCCTCCAAGTAGACATCTCATTGCAAAAGTTCATATGAAAAACAATAGAATGTTTCCTCTCAAGCTAAGATCAGATTTCAAGGAATAAGGTGTTGTAGCAACTATCACACAAGAAAATTTTCAAGAAGAAGTCAAAGATGAAAATTGGTTATGGCACTTGAGATTTGGTCATCTTAACTTCAGAGGTTTGAATTTGTTGCAAAGGAAAGGTATGGTGAATGGATTTCCACTCATATAAAAATCGAACAGCTTATGTGAAGGATGCATCTTGGGCACACAACACAAAGAATCATTTCCAACAGGAAATTCAATAAGGACAAAGGCACCTCTGGAGATTATCCACTCATATATATGTGGACCAATGCAAACACCATAATTTGGTGGTAGCCATTACATTTTTACATTCATAGATGACTACACAATAAATACACGGGTCTATTTTCTAAATAGAAAAGTGAAGTGTTTGACCGCTTCTGTCACTACAAAGCTCTTGTTGAGAAGAAAATTGGACATTACATAAAAGTGTTGAGGATTGATAGAGGTGGCGAATATATCTCAAGTGACTTCCTAAGTTTTTGCAGGGAGCATGGAATTCACAAGAAGTTTACAACAAGGTATACACCTCATCAAAATGGTGTTGCAGAAAGAAAGAATAGGAACATCATGGAAATGGCATGGATTACGTTGAAGGAAAAGCATTTTCCAAATGATTATTGGGCTGAAGCTGACGCTTGTGCAAAATATATCATAAATAGGTTTCCAACCAAAAGTTTCATGAATAGAGTTCCTGAAGAGGCATAGAGTGGAAGAAAGCAATATGTCACTCACATGAGACTGTTTTGGTGTGTGGCATATGTACATGTCCCGTATGAGTTGAGGAAGAATTTGGACAACAAGGGGGAGAAATGCATATTTTTTGGATACAGTGATGAATCCAAAGCATGTAAGGTTTTCAATCCATCAACCAAGAAGGTAATAATCAACAGAGATTTCCAGTTCATAGAAGAGGAAGCATGGGATGGAAGTTTAGAGAAGACAGTGAATGTGAATACATATATGTCACATGAAGACAAAGAGGAATTGACTACATCAAGTAATTCCTCAACGGTGACTCCTCCTCCACCGACACAAGCTCAACAAAGCACACCGCAAGCTAGTAATAGGAAAGCATTGCACAATCAAGTAAGTGCTTCTTCAAGCACACCACAAAGGTCTGCAACTCCATTTACTTCAAGCACAACACCAAGCTCATCTTCAGCAAGCATAAGAAAACCAAAATTCAGAAATTTAAGTAACATTTATGAGAAAGAAGAAGTTGATAATAGTGCTGGTCTGAATTCTTTATTTGCATTATTTTTCCATGTAGATGACCCAACACAATTTGAAGGTGCAGTCAAAGAAGAGAAATGGGTTGAGGAAATGAATGAATAAATAGGATCAATAGAAAGGAATGACACATGGGAGTTAGTAGACCTTCTGCAAGGTAAAGAAGTCATTGTATTGAAATGGGTCTATAAGACCAAGAGCAACATTGAAGGAAAGATAGAAAGGCATAAAGAAAGGCTAGTTGTCAAAGGCTACAAGCAGCAACATGGAAGAGACTATGAGGAAACCTTTGCGCCAGTCGCAAGGATGGAGACAGTCTGTACAGTGTTGTTAATAACAACACAACAAAAATGGAAAGTGTATCAAATGGACGTGAAGCCAACATTCTTGAATGGAGTACTGAAAGAGAAGGTGTATGTGGAACAACATCCTAGTTATGAGGTAGAAGGCCAAGAGCACAAGGTTTGTAAGTTGCATAAATATCTTTATGGGCTGAAGTAAGCACCACGTGCATGGTACAATAGGATAGATGCTTACCTGATGGAAAATGGGTTCGAAAAATATGATGGTGAACCTAATCTTTACATCAAAGAAAGTTACAGTAAGATTCTTATTGTTGTTTTGTATGTATATGATTTGGATTTTACAAGCACTGATGATTTTCTCATCGCTGATTTCAAATTAGTCATGAAAAGTGAGTTTGAAATGACTGACTTGGGGTTGTTAAGATATTTTTTGTGCATATAAGTGAAGAAAACAGAAAATCAAATTTTTATCTCTTAAGAAAAATATGTTGTAGATATTTTAGAGAGGTTTAATATGTAGAACAAAAAGCCATCACCAACTCCAACTATCATGGGGTTGAAGTTGAGCAAGGAAGATTGCAACAACAATGTCAATCCGACACTATACAAAATCTTGGTGGGAAACCTAATGTATTTGACTACAAGTAGGCCTGATATAATGTATGCAATGAGTCTGGTGTCAAGATTCATGGAGACACCCAAGGAGACACATTGGCAAGAAACCAAAATAATTTTAAAGTATGTCAATGGGACGAAGGAGTATGGTGTTTTGTACTTCGCAACAAATGATTTTAGGCTGATTGGTTACACTGACAGTGATTGGGCAGGAAGTGTTGATGATAGAAAGAGCACATCGGGATATGTTTTTCATTTGGGTTTGGGAGCCATATCATGGGCTTCCAAGAAGCAATCGATAGTTTCATTATCAACAACAGAAGCTGAGTATGTCGCTACAACAGCAGTAGCATGTCAAGCAGTTTGGATGAGGAGGATGTTGCGGGATTTATGTCATGAACAAGACAAAGCAACCACTATTTTTTGTGATAACAGTTCAGAAATTGCACTATAAAATAATTATGTTTTCCAAAAAAGGACAAAGCACATTGATACTAAATATCATTTCATATGATAATTAGTTAACAATGGTGAAATTATGATGCAACATTGCAGGTCAGAGGAACAATTTGCAAACATCTTCACAAAGCCATTGGCACAAGAAATTTTTTTTTATCTCAAAGATTGTTTGGGAATGGTCAATGGTGGCAATTGCGATTAAGGGGGAGTGTTGGAAATTAATCCCAACCAACGCGTTAAAAAAATTGGCAGAAACCATACCTCAGTTAATGTTTTCTTGCAGGTTGCAGATAGAGTTTGTAGAGAAGGACAAGCTCTAAGCATAGTAAATATGTATGGGAAAACACTTAAATCTGAAAGCTTATTTACTTCATGAAACTTCTGCAATATTTAGAAAATGATGTCCACCCATCACTATGTATTAAATATTTCCCTGCCACATCACCCTTTCCCCTCCGCCCATCACACATTGAAATTGATGTTCTTTTTATTTACATATTAACACATCATGGGTTAATTAGTTCAAGTTGCAATGTTATGTGATCGCATCTTGCACCTGATAGTGGTTCTTGTTATTGTGTTAAGTTACATGTTGCGACACGCGATAAGTTAAATATTTCGGTGTGCGTATATCACATTGCACAAGCTCATGAGGATAAGCGCTAAAGGAAACGATAAAGACGCCATAATGCGAAGTGGGATATGGGCGCAGGTGCAATGTGTTTCAAAGCTGAAATCTGAAGGGTTTCAGGTCTGAGCGTATAAAGTTTGTGCGCTATTTTATGAATAAAATAGCTAACACGGCAGAAGGACTTGGGTGGGACTCGATCGCAAGTTGTAAATTTTAAAGGAAAAATACGGAGGGTTCATGATATAATCACCAAAGTATGATCTATGTTGTCGGTGGGACAAAATGTTGAATTAACACCCATGTCTGGTCGAGCATTGAATAAGCATTGAATTTTCAAGCTTCTACACTCTGTACTTAAAAATATGTTTTTCATATGATTTTTTAAAATAAGGAGTAGAATGAAAAAAAAAACATTTCTCTCGTTTTTTTTCTCTGTGTATTGCTCTGTGTAAAATTTTTGCGTAACTGTGTTGTCTTTGTTTAAAGTAATTTCCGCAAATTCTATGTGAACTGTGTGTTGAGGGAATATAAATTCCCCATATTTACGCATTCTAACAAGTGGCAGGTTTGTTTATTAAGTGTGGAAGTAGATAATAGTCAATTTAGAGGTTCCAATTTTACATTTTTTTATTATATTTCAATCCTTTTCATATTAGATTCATTGTGTACACGCTTGTTGCGCAGTCTCTATTATGGTCAATATTATTTAAACCCTTTTCATATTATGATTTTTCCATTTAAATGTAGAATCCAAAACACAGTATCCTCAAATTTATTAACAAAAAAACACAAATTGATAGATGCCTTCAGCTTCAATGAGACGTGGGCACTACACGTCCACAATTTTTTTTTAAAGAGAAAAACAAAACATTACACATCCACAAATTGTTATGATCTTACTGTGACCTTATTGCTCCAAAGCCATAAAGCCTCTCAACCTCATTTTCTGGTGGAAATACATATGTTTAACGGTATATCTCAAATCCAATGCCACTTTCATTATTAAAATCATAGCTAGAATACAGGGATGGAATCGATTGATAATTAACAGTAAAATTGTTAAAAGCATAGCTAGAATAAAGGGATGTAATCGATTGATAATTAACATTAAAAAATATTTTATTATTAGTTATAAATAAAATATTTTAGTTGTAATTTTAAAATTTTATAAAAAATTTAATTCGTAGATAATATATAATTTAATTATTATTTAATATTTAAAATAATTATATAATTTAATTATCATTTAATATTTAAAATAATTATTGATGAATAGAAAATTATTTATAAATATATTTTTTAAGAATATATATATATATATATATATATATATATTGAAAATTAAAATAATAATAGTTTATGGGGTAGAATAGATTGTGATAGGGTGTATTGTTAAGGTAATTTCAATGTGAAGGTCACTAGTTTGAAATTTATTGGCAAAAATGTAGCCATGTTAAGGGCTATTGTGGCCCATGTCACGTGTGGTGATTTTGACGACTTAGATGTCCTTAAGTCACCATTTCTAAAGCCAAAGGTTAGACAAGTAGTCATCTCCTTACTCACACAACTTAAAAAGTAAAAATAATAATAATAATAAACAATTTTATTAAAAATGGATGTACCTTTTCTAAATTTAATATAATTAAAATGTGTACTTCCAAATTAAAAATGGGAATAAGAAATAAATATTTCAATGTTCAATTTAATAAAACATATATATATATATATATATATATATATATATATATATATATATATATATATATATATATATATATATATATATATATATATATATATATATATATATATTTCTAAGTTTGAGGTTGGCATATCTCTAACATAATATTCAAAACCAGATTGGTTCACCTATCAAATTGGTTTTCAAACCCGAACTTGAAAATTGGACTGCTCAACCTATCAAATTGGTTTTCAAACCAGAACTTAAAAATTGGATGGTGATCTGAAAGGAGTGTAATAGTTTTTTCGTGCTAAGTGTCCTTTCAGTAATAGAAACATGTACAAATTGTCTCCATTTGTTTGCTTAAGGAATGAGTGTTTTGACCATGGAACATAGATGAATTTTTTAACTTTAAGCATGAAAATAAGCCTTAAAAACACTAAAAAACAGTGTATAACAGAGAAATACAATCACACATAAGTTTTACATAGTAGGCATGATGAAGCAGTTCACCCCTCCTGGGCTACATCTGCTAGTCCAGCTCCCAATGGCATGTCCCTCTTTTCCATTATGCTCAAAATTGAAAATTACATGTGTTTACAGGCCTCTAATGGATGTTTTCTCTATACCAATGGCTCCAGAATGCTCAAATTAGTCTAGATAGACTCTTGTTTCACCAAAATTGGTCGAAAATTGACCTCTCCATGCACTTTCCCTAATGTCAGCTAGAAAAACTCCAATAAAAGTGGAGACAAGCACTTAATTGGACTTAAATTTAATAAAAAGCCCTAAAAATAGGGGCGCTCTCCAACTCCCGCCATATAAACCATTAGGTTTAAAGTCAAGTGGTTAGGTTGGGATGGTCACAAGCCGACCCCCATCCTGCAACCACGTGGTTAAGGGCTTTTAAAATTCCGCTGCGTGGCATGGAACCCAAAGTTAAAGGTTCCGCAGACCATGGCATTTTTTGCCATATCACCGTGCCCATGTGATCATTACAAACTTCCGCTGGATAAGCCATCGCTTCAACCATTAACTACAACCAAATATGTAATCGTCGGACATGTGATAGAGTTTACCATCCGTCGGAGTTACAGTTTAAACCGTCGGTTTGAAAAATGTTAGGTCTTGTTCATAGCCGCTGGTTGTATGGTGGTTGGGGTTGGCCCCCTTTTTTATCCGCCCATTTCTTTTTTAAACCTTATATGGAACTGACAGCCCTATAATGTTAAGAAACAATTCATAGGCGGAATGGTCGGAGGCTGGACGTGCAGGCCAGAGGTCGCGAGTTCGACCACCACCCCAACTCCATAAAATTTTATAAAAATATCCTGAGGACACGTGGCAGCCTCTGGGCTTGCCACGTGTCACTCATTCGACGGATAATAAAAAACCATCCAACAGTCAGTACACACCTCCGTACCACAAAAATCAACGGCCCACATTATGCCACGTGGCACAATCTTGTTGGCTGTGAGAAAAGGGAATATTCCCTAGAATATGCCCGCTAACTTTAACTGCATGCTGACTAGACATCTAGTCACAAAAAAAATTTTGTTTGGGAAAACGGACAAAACACGATATCTTCCTCATACAACATCGTTTTTTTGAACCATTCGCAATGCAAAAATTGCAACGACGAGATCTTTCTGGTCGCTCAGGTTCGGTCCTGTTTCTAGCACTTTCAATTCGAGCATAACACATGATCTCTTGATCACACGTCCTCATTGGGAAGCTTTTGGACCCAAAAATCTCTTTGGATTACTGAACATGAATATGAGGAGATAGTGTCCCCACTCTTCTGATCTTTATCCACTGAAATTTCCCTAATTTCATTAACTGGAGCTTTTCATGAAAAGACAAAATTTTCCTTGATTACGTCAACTAACCGTTGTTGTCTTTGACACTCTCATGCTGCACATTTTTTGAACTTGCATAACATAAACCTAACTTTGCAGTAAACATCTTGTTTCTACATTGGTCTATAATCAAATGAAACTTGGAATTGTTCCCACCTTGCACTCTGTCCTTATGGCAATGTTTTGCTGAATTTACCTTGAACTTGTGTCGATTCTTGACCAAGTTTCTTCGCCATTGTACCATGCCTTTCGGAAACTAGAAATGAAAATTTCTAAATCATGTGCCTTCTTTGCTAAGTTTCTTTTCCCTCTCTTTGACCTTTGCAACTTCTTGCACTGACACCTTGTTTTCAGCACCGTTCAACACTAAGGTCGATTGCTGCAACTGCTTGTCATATTCTTTCAAAGACATCCTATTTTCAAACTAAAAAAACTCATTACATACATCAGCATTTGTTTGAAAAGGATGATGTAAAACATCTCTTTTTTTAATCATCATCAATTTCAAGTGTTGGCTTGCATTGACTAGCCTCTTCATTTGCCCTGCATTAACTAAAGAAGTGTCTAGTTTCTTGCGATGAGATCTCACAATATACTCCTTACCATCTTTGAATAAATGGTATTTGTTCTCATGGTGATGGAAGATCGCTTTCCTGTCATACAAGTAAGGAATTCCCAACACCATACCTGTTATATCAAGTGGGACAACATCTAATTCAACTATGTCAATGAAATGTGCAGTTATTGCAAAAATCAATATGCACTTCTTTGAAACCTGTAAATTTGCATCCTTACAAATCCAACCAAGTGGATATGGTTTTGGATGTGGAATTGTCTCAAGATTAAGTTTCTTGACCAAGTCTTGAGAGATTAAGTTTGCATGTGACCCACTGTCAAAAAATGTGTCAATCTTGGTATGTTTGGAAATGACCCTCACATGAAACAGTTCAATTCTCTCTTCTTCATTTGGAGCTTGTATGTGACAGTTATATATACTAGAACTGGGTTTAGTTTCAATCTCTTTCCCCTTCATATTCTTTAGTCCCATCGCTATGATTTTTGTTTCATCTCCTGAATTTGACACTAAGTCTTGTTCAGCTATTGCAATAGTTTTTCATTTCTCCTTGGCTTTCTCTTTGTCTTTAAAACTTTCTGGTTTCAACTCTAGATGAAGTTTCCAACAATGGTCCTCATCATGGATAGTTTTAAAATAGTGTTTGCAGAATAATTTTCCCTTCTCTTTTATGATATTTTCATTTCTCTTTTTCTTCCATTTGCCTTTAAACCCATTTTCCTCATTCTCATCTAAGTTTGTTTTCCCCTTGCCTCTAAATGTATGGCTTGTACACAAACTTCATCTAGGCTTGTAGGATTGAACATGGGGATAATATGTCTAAGGTAGCTATGTAAGCCCCCTATGTACTTGAGAAAAGTATATTGACTCTGAAAATCTACCCCTAATAAGAGAGCTCTTCTCCTAAATTCTTGGGTGTAGTCTTGTACATTTTGTCCTTTAAATTGTCTAAAATTTTTCCAGTTCATTATGGCTTTCTGCATATGAGATAATGGCTAAAATTTTTGTTTTATTGCATTAATGAAATCAGACCATGATAGAATAATATTACCATGTTTTTTGATATCCTCCTTTGTCTTGGATTCCCACCAAACAATTGTTGAACCTTCCATCCTCAATGAAGCTAGTTGTACTTTGGTATCATCATCATGAAAATTTTGGATTCTCAAATAAACCTCCAATTTCCTAATCCAATTATCAAGCTTTTTTGCATTGACTTCACCATTAAACATTGGAAATTCAAACTTAACATTAAGTTTTAGAAAATGAATTTTACCAGTGCTCTTTGACTTGTGTGACTGGTGTACTAAAGATGAAGTAGAGGATGATGATGATGAGGGTGAGGATGGTGAATTTCCACTATCTCCATTTCCTCCATTTCCCTTCTTTGATTTATATTCTTTATTGTGGCCTCTTGATGATCCTTTTCCTTCCTTGTGAATTTTGTACCTTTCTTCTTCTAGTTTCTCATTCCTTTCTTGATAAAGGACTCTAACCATTTCATTCAAGTCAATAAATGCTTTTCTATACACTCTTTCTTCCTCTTTGGGATCCATCTCTTCATGGATTTATTCTTCTCCTGGAGGCATGCTTGATGCTACTTCTGCTTCTTTTGGAGGTGAGCTAGATGGTGGAGAATGTGGCAATCTTGCCCTCCTTTATTGCGACTCACTTTGAGAACCTCTTGCTTCCACCAATTTCCTTCTCCTCTCTTAAGCTTGAGCCTAGTAAGCATGAAAACCCTTGTAAAAATTTAACAAATCTTTGCACATAAAAACACCAGAGATTGAACTCTAGCTATGATACCAACCTAATCTGAAAGGAGTGTATTAGTTTTGTTGTGCTAAGTTTCCTTTCAGTAATATAAACATGTACAATTTGTCTCCATTTATTTTATTAAGGAATGAGTGCTTTAACCATGAAAAATAAATGAATTTTTGAACTTTAAGCATGGAAATAAGCCTTAAAAACACTTAACATGAGTGTATAATATAGAAATACAATCACACATAAGTTTTACACAGTAGGAATGATGAAGCAGTTCACCCCTCCTGGGCTACATCTACTGTTCCAGCTCCCAATGACATGTCCCTCTTTTTCATTATTCTCAAAATTGCAAATTACATGTGTTTACAAGCCTGTAATTTATGTTTTCTCTACACCAATGGCTCAAAATTCTCAAATTAGTCTATATAGACTCTTGTTTCACCAAAATTGATCGAAAATTGACCTCTCCATGCATTTTTCCGAATGTCAGCTAGAAAAGCTCAACTAAAAGTGGAGACAAGCACTTAACTGGAGTTAAATTTTAATAAAAAACCCTAAAAATAGGTGCGTGCTCCAACTCCCGCCATATAAACCATTAGGTTTAAATTCAAGTGGTTAGGTCAGGGTGGTCACAAGGCGACCCCCGGCCTACAGCCACACGGCTAAGGGCTTTTAAAATTCCGTTGTGTGACATGGAACCCAGAGTTAAAGGTTCTACATACCATGGCATTTGTTGTCATATCCATGCACCCATGTGATCATTACAAACTTCCACCGAATAAGCCACCCCTTCAACTGTTAACTGCAACCAAATATGTAACTTCCAAACATGTGATAGAGTTTACCGCCCGCCGGAGTTATGGTTTAAACCGACAGTTTGGAAAATGTTAGGTCTCGGTCATAGCCGTCGATTATATGGTGGTTGGGGCTGGCCCCTTTTTTTATCCGCCCATTTCTTCGTTAAACCTTATATGGAACCGAAAACCCTATAGTGTTAAGAAACAAGTCATAGGCAGAATGGTCGGAGGCTGGGCATGCAGGCTGGAGGTCGCAGGGTCGGACCCCCCCCCCCCTCGACTCCATAAAATTTTATAACATCTCCTGAGGACACGTGGCGACCTCTGGGCTTGCCACTTATCGCTCATCCGATGGCTAATAACAAAACCATTCAATATTCAGTACACACCTTTGTACCACAAAAATAAATAGCCCACATCATGCCACGTGGCACAATACTGTTGGCTGTGAGAAAAGGGAATATGCCTGCTAACTGTACCTACATGCTGACTGGAGATCCAGTCACAAAATTTTTGTTGTTTAGGAAAACGGACAAAACGCGATATCTTCCTCATACGACGTGGGTTTTTCAAACCATTCACGGCATCAGAATCGCAAGGATGAGACCTTTTTTGGTCGCTCAGGTTCAGTCCTGTATCGAGCACTTTCAATTTTGAGCATAACACATGATCTCTTGATCAGACGGCTCAGATCTCAATGAACCGACCTTTAAAAAATACATAAAACAATTAATTTTTAATGAAAACAACTCCATCAACTTTATGCTTGCTACACACACCAAGTGTCTATATTGACAACTTATGACATGAGGTTCATAATTTTTAAAGTAAACAATATTCTGACTTTAATGAATTTTTTGGAAAAAATAACCTTTCAGTATTATATACCCTCTATCATATATAAACTTGTTATCATTATAGTCTTCCAATAATTTCATTTTTCATTCAATGAAACACATCAAATAATACTTGACATTTTCTATGTTGTTAGCAGGCGCAACTACATCAAAAACATCTTTTGTACAATAAAACAAGTACATAAATTTAGATCATAATTAACATGAAAAATTAACTTTAAAATTAACATGTTTACTTGATATTATTATCTATTTCTAGATCTCTATCATTTGAAAACAATTGAAATGTTACCTTCTCTAACAATATCAGAAACTCGATCACCTGCAGATGATAATATAGTCTCCTCTGATTGCATCTCTTCAAAGTTTGTAACAGAAATTTTCCTCTTTGTATTTAGTCATGTATGTTTTCAATCTTTTAAATACATATTTTTTTCACAAACATCATTGGATTCTGTGTCGTCTATGCAAACATGAAGAAAAAAAAAATATTTTCTTTTATCAAATGAAAATACATTTTGGCACTCCTTTGTTTTAACTGAATGCAATTTTTGAGTGCCTTTTATTGTTTCAGCATCATTCCAATCGATCTATCTACATCCTGGACCCCAATATGCCGAAAAACCCTGTATAGAAAATTCAAACACGAATATAAATATGTTATTTAAAATACAATTTATATATGATCAAAGATAATCATTGTGATAAATAATGCTTAAAATTATAAAATTAATAAAAAATAGATCATATATTAAAGCTCTCTCTCTCTCTCTCTCTCTCTCTCTCTCTCTCTCTATATATATATATATATATATATATATATATATACAAGTTAATTTGTATATATGTACATGTACCTTCATACTTCCCTTGATCGATTAGTCTCATGGCTCAGTGCAATGATGCACCATTGAACAACTTTTTCAGCTGAGAGAAGTCGGTCTGCAGAGTGGTCCATTTGATATCTTCGAAGTGCTTGTTTTATATATGCCCCTACACCATCATGTTCTCTTTTTCCATGACCAGCCTCAAAGAAATTCCAACAATGTTTAATGTGGGTTTTAATATGAAGGTGGCACAACCAAAAGAATGGTCATGAAGATTTGAATTGACCTACATATCCATCTAACCATATCCAATGTTCATTGAATTTTATTCCATGACCTTTCAATGAGTCATAAATCTTATCAAAACAATGTTGTACAAAATGTGTATCATGTGTACGATCATCACTAATATAAAAGTGATATTCTTTAATAACATGTTGATTTTCATTGGTGCTTCTATATGATCAACATTTTGTTCAGCATGTATATATAGAATATGGACAAGCATAGAGACTTGGTCAGAATGCTAGTATTCACTTTTCATTTCATTTTGTGCAACAAATGTGTAATTCTCTGCAAAATTAACTATTGACAAAATGGTCCCTAGTGGAAAAAAGTTACGGGATTTTTTTAATTGCAAGTCCTATCATCGAGCTCTATGAGAATGCTTGGTGTATATATAAATTTATGCCTCAAACTTTCTCAAAAACTCTATCACAAAAATTTCTTCTTCTTCTTGTAAATCAATCCTTTTAGCACTTGTAGTACTACATGAACCAATCGATGTATGAATATATTCATATCTCTTCCATTTCACTTTTATGTTGGAAAATGATTGATCATTTATATCAATAAGATATTTGTTGTGAAATAAAGTCAAATTTCCACAATGATCACATTTTTTACCACCAACACATTTCTTTTGGTAAAATAAGTCATGGCTTTATCTTACACATAGAATTTGGGATATGAAATTATGGATAGTGGAAGGAGGTGAATTTTTCCAAAAAAATTTACCAAAATTAATAAATGTGTCATAATATAACTCAAATTCCACATGATAACGACAACAACAAGTGTCGCGTACAGTGATAGGTTTAACATACCATGTTTTTTTTTGCACAAAAGCATTGATTGAGACATTAATTCCATGATTATCTTCTATGAAATTATTGAACAACTCTATCTAAGTGGTGACCAAGATATGTTTTGCATGTTCTTCGTATTGATTTCGTGCTATTCTTCGCCGCATCACATCCCTTTCTTTTGGTGAAACACGTGATTTTTTCATCCAATATTCATATATAATTTTTTTAACATCTTCTCCAAGTCTATCTTTGTATGGTTGCCTACGAATAACTATCCAACAAGCGAGCTCATCATTTACATATATTTGCAATCGAAATTTTTTATTTTTGTGCAATGTTTTTCATGAGGTCCCTAATGCTTGTGCCATAGATTTTACCAAACGATTTTCTTTAGTACTTGATAAAACCATTGTCACATTTGCATTGCTATACGTGCATCTAAATCACTTTTCTTTCTAGATCTTCCAATTGACTTTAGAGCACTATTTATATTTTCTACCACATTTTCCTTCATTTTTTAAACTTTCGTTGGTTTTCAAATACCCAATAAAGTCGTAGCTTCTTTTAATTTCTTTGATGTTAAGAGACTTCTCAAATTTTTTGCTTTAATTGCCACATTTTCATCTTTGAATAACATATCAATAATGTGCTTAACACAATATCTTATAACATGGTAATTTTTTTTATATCCATATGTGTCAGTGTCAACATTTTCTAACATCTCATCATCGATATTCATTTCATCTAGACATATGAGAATTAAATGTAAAAAATGAATTTAAATATTTAATAAATAATTAAATTAAAAAATTATGTTTGAATGAAATATAAAAATTAATAAATATGTATAATTTCAATAATACACATGACATTTTTATACATACCTGGTGATTCAATTTCTTCACTTGAATTTCTTTCAACATTTTCAACATCTTCAATCATTAGTTCATTATCTTTTTTACTTTCTCTTTCAACATTTTCTATCTCATCATCAATGTTATGAGGAATATCTCTCTCTATTTACATTGCAAAATAATTTTCAAATTAGTTCATCAAATAAAAATTAAGTTTCACAATAAACTAGTTAAATTTTAAATATTATTTATAGTATTTACATTTACATACCTGCTTCAACTTCTAGTTGAGGTTGATTTTCCCTTTCAATATTTGAGCGTTCTTCTATCCTTTTTTTTGTGATATTCTCTCTCGTATTTTCTACGAGCCTCAAGGTTTCTTATTCGATCATATTTTTTCTTGCAATTTCTTTGATTTCCCATGAAAATTTAGTATGAAGCTCAAAAAAATTCCTTCAAAATCCTGCAAAAACAACTCACTATCAAAATTTAGACAAAAACACACTTCAAAAAATCATCACAAAAGATTTAATTTAAAAAAAAAAAATCACTTTAAATTTTTTTCACAAAAGACATACTTCAACCCAAAACACTTACTTTAAAAAAAATCTCTTTAAAAATTCCGCCAAAAAAATGTCTTTTAAAAATGACGCATAAAATATTTCCTTCAAAGTCCTGCAAAAAAATCTCACTTTAAAAAATCATCATAAAAGATTTACTTCAACCCAAAACACTTACTCTAAAAAAATGTCACTTTAAAAAATATACCAAAAAAATGTCCTTTGAAAATATAGCCCAAAAGATTACCTTTGAAAATTTAGCCCAAAAAATTTCCTTTCAAAACCCAAAAAGTTTCCTTTGCAATTTCTGTCCAAATGAAGAAATGTGTGAAAATAATGTTTCTGTTTTTGGCTATTTATAAAGTAAGTGTGAAATTTGTTTTTTTGGAGGGGCTTTATCGAATTTTATCCGACCAATGGAATTTGCAATAAAAATTTCGCCCGGACTTTGTTTGTCGTTAAAATTAACGGGACAGTGCACCGATAAAAGTTCAGTTGAACTACTACAAACTTTGGCCGAAGTACTACAAAAGTTTAGCTGAACTAAAACATCTGCAACTATGTTGCAACTTGGCTCTAAACACATTTCCTCAACTTTGGTATGGTTAAACTCCATCAAATTTTATGAATTAACTTTCTCAACCAAGACTAGCATTTGCATAATTCAATCCACTTTCAGCACATTTAACTTTTACGGAATTCCATAAATATTTACTAATTTTAATTAATTTTCTAATAAAATTGGTACAAAAAAAATCTGAAGATCATTATTATTTAGTGAAATAAAAATCATGTATCGCCCAAAATACACTATATAAAAATTGAAAAAATTATTGTGCATTACATTGGTCTGTCGTCTATAATGGGTAGTTTTTAGATTTTTAGTTTATAACTACTATGTTGAGAAACTTGACGCCAACCGAAACATATTCAAAATTTGCAGTTTTTTCATATTGGTTTGGTTCAAAAAAATCTAGTAATTATGATATGCATAAGTTGGTTTCGTAAATATAAGGATACCGAAGTAGAATCTGTCTAGATTGTTGCAACACATTTTTTTCACAAAAACACCAAGTTATCAAAGAATACATCAGCGCTACTCAACATGACTTTTTATGAATCCCTTGATTGTTAAAGAAAACACACTCAAATAATTGTTAAATTGACATATCAAATAAGAATAAAAAAATTCCAAAAAATAAGTAATAGAAAACCAATAAAATTTCTCACAAGTTTTATTTTTATCATAAAATGAAATTATAAATAGAAAATTTGTTTTGGCTTGTAGAAATTTGAAAATTTTCTCAAAATGATATTTTTTTCTCAAAAAATGGCAAAAAGTGTAACCCAAATTCACATTTTCATATATTTTATTATCTTTGTCTTCATCATTACATAAATACATAATTACATAGTCAATATGAAGATTGGTCCTAGTTACACTTTCCAACAATTCCTGCTCTAATACCATGTAGAAATATATAAATAGTTCTTGATCAATGCATCTTCTAATGTACTAAAACTAAATACCGAATCAATTATACAAATTGCGGAAACCAATTACGATCACACAAACACATGAACAAGAAAGATAAAGAATTTCAATCTCACAACACAAATATGTATCTGGGGAAAGCCTCAGCTAAACACCCTGTTATCTGCATATTGCATAAAGTTAAGAACATGAAACAATACAATGATATTCCTCTTCCCAAAAAACCTAGGCACTTTGTTTACTGTCTCACTCTGATCTTGGAAAGTTTGGTCCAATATTTAACCAATTCCCCACACTTGACTGGCCAATATTGATTATGAATTCATGGGCTAATTAAGCCCCTATCAATTAGGAAATTCCCACCAATTGATTGTGCAATACATCCAAGGCATCTTGATGATCTCATGCATGACCTGTACAATTTTTTAATTATACAACTAATAGTTATCTTTCCTTTAACCCCAACCTCAATTGGGCCTTTCTTAGAACTGGCACATGCAAAAACTATTTATAGTGAATTATGAGTTATTTTATTGATCATTGCATGTGAATTAAATCAGATTTAATTCACTGGACCTCTCATTAGCTCATCCATTAGTTAGAATTAGTTAAACTAATTTTAACTCAAATAAGTTGAGTTAACTAATTACAACTCAAAATAAACTGCAATGGACCCCCTAAAATTTAGGGAGAACTCTACATGCCTTCAGTTTGGCCATCAACTCCAATTGGCTAAGCTAACTAAGTCTTCCTAACTAAGTTAACACTTATAAGGTTTCATGTGATGTGGAATTACAATTTACTTCTAATTTAATTAAGGGAAAATTAAACTAGAAGCCTCGTGGGTGCCATTTTCAATATTTCTTGTTTCCAATTTCAACAACAACAACAACAATAATAATAATCATTAATTTATTAAAATTCTTTTTGTTTTTAATATTCATTATATTACAAAACTATTTTTAATTAGTTAAATAAAATAAAATGTATTTTTTATATTAATATTCTAAATTGATTATTTTATATAATTCTTATCTCTTCTCTTTTAATAATATTTTAATTAATAATAATTAAATTATTATTATTATTGATATATATGATTTATTATTAATTATAAAATATTATTAATTTGTTTTCCTTTGTTTTTTTTTAAATTAGGTTATAAATTTTTTGGTAAAATTATTATTTTTTATTAGGGATGGTACAAAGGGAGGGTTATTACTTAATTATGATGGAATTATAGAATCCAAATTTGCATGGGGCATCAGAAGGAAAACAAATAATCAGGCATAGATGTATGACCTCAAAGACATTATTATTCTTGGGGATTCACTAATCATAATTCATTATCTCATTAAGGAAGACATCCCAAAGGATAACTCCCTAGCACTAGTGTTCCAAAGAATAAAAGGACTAATAAAATCCTTCCATTCTAAAAAAAATCTAGCATATTCTTAGAATTCATAATGTTGTGGTTAATTCACAAGAAAAGAGAGATTTCTCCATGGAAGAGACCAAACTTGAAATCAATGACTCTGTTTTTGTCCAATCCCCTAAGGTTATATGTCTTTTGGTTCTTGTTTCTTCTCTTGGTCTCCCCATTTTATGAAATTGTGTTGTGGAAAAATTCTAAAGCTCATATTCCCTCATCTATATATTCCCCATTTCACCTTCCCCCATATCCTCCCTCACCCTCCATATCCCATACTTTCTAATTTCCCACCACCTTCTATACCCTTATCAATCTCCCCACCTATGTAATGTTCATGAGGCATGAATGTATTCCCCTTGAAGTGGCATCACACAAACCCTGTTGCCATGCATATAATGCTACCTCTTGTTCACATGCTTTTTATTATTGCATCTATATACTCAATGTTGAAGTTTTCAACAAGAAACAGTGAAATTAGCATCCAAAAACAACATGACAACACCTACACTAGTGTGGGACCACAGGTCATGTAGTGATGGGTCCTAGCGATACATTAGTGTGAAATTCAATTTATTCAATAAATTGGATATGTGTCAAATTTAACTATCCCTTAATTAAATTGGACAATAAAATGTAATATTATCTCATAATCACTTGTAATAGTTAACTGAGTGTGATAAACTCAGTTAGCTCCTGAATTTTGAGCTGAAGGTCGTTGGTGAGGCATGCAGAGTGTTTCTATGTGTTTTAGAGTTCAAGTTGCAGTTAAGTGCATGATTTTAATGCATGAGTAACCAGTTAACTCAGTTAGGTGAGTTAAAGTCAGTTGGACTAGTTGTAACTATTTTTTGCACTAGTGAGAGATCAAGTGAATTAAATCATATTTAATTCACAATCAGTTATCTGCCATGCAACTGATAATTTACTATTAATAGCTACATTCATGTCAGTTCCAATGGAGACCCAGTTGAGACAAAGGTTAAAGGGAAGTTAACTATTAGTTGTGATATTAACAGACTGCCCAGATGCAGTTAAAACACCACAGGATGCCCATGATACTCAGCGTAGTTGAGGAAGGCTAAAATTCCTAAATAATAGGGATTGCATTTATCATGAATTGTGTGAGCAAGGCAAGTTGAAGACATGCTGAGAATTGGCTAAGTGTTGGCCCGATTTTGTCTAGATCAGTGTGAGACAATAGGCAGATTGCAGGAGACTCTTGTGAGAAGAGTGCATTGTAATTGTTTCATGATTCCTTGTGGAATATACAATAGAGATAGAGTGGTTTTGAGCAGCAAGCTTTCCCCAAGAAATTATTTGTGTTGTGGTTTGATTTGTTTCTTTCTGCACTTGTTGTGATTAGTGATTGTGTTTATTTTACGCAATTGATTTGTAGAAGTATTCAGTGTCTATCTTTAGTAAATTTCTTGATCGGATTGAATCCATTGATATACATATTTTTGTATAATTTCTACATGGTATCCGAGCACAGGAAATCACTATAGTGGAGGAGAAGTTGAGTTTGTGACTGAATAGAATTCGAATTTGCAAAAATATTCTTGGTGCAACAGGCAGATCATGATCGAAATGGATTTCAATGGATTGAGATTGGAGTATGCACTCAACAGCAGCTCTAACTATATTTCATGGAAAGACAGGATGGAGGCAACACTGTAGGATAATGGGTTGAAAGAATTCATTAATAATAACATTCCCAAACCTGTTGAAACAGATGTTGCAAATCTTGATGCTTGGCAAAAGAAGGTTGCAAGGGCGAGGAGATATTACTGGAAGGAGTAAGAAACCACATTGTCTCAACTCTCCATGGAAAAGCGACTCCATATGCAATGTGGAAGGCTTTGACAAATATGTTTTACAGTAGCAGTGAACATAGAAAATTGGAACTAAAGGACAAGCTCGGGAAAATCAAAATGGAGAAAGGAGACACCATTCCGGTATACTTGACCAAGTTCGTCCAATGTCGATATGAGCTTGGGAGTGTAGGAATATTTTCGTGGATGATGACTTGGTGAGCCTAGCTCTTCTAGGACTTCCCAAGAGTTTGCATAGTTATCACGACTCTATCAATGGGAGGGATAAACTTCCAGATTGGGAACGACTTTGGCCGAATTTGGTGCAAGTATAATTCAGGTGGAATACCAGGGATGGATCTTCATCTAAGGAAGATGATGAAGAAAATTGTGCCTTGGATGGTAAGGCAAAGAAGGGGAAGGGAAAAAAATCCTATTCCAAATCTAAGTCTGGCAAAGATGACAAGGAGCGTGACATGTTCAGAGTGAAGTGTCTTCACTGCCACGACATGGATATTATGCCACTAATTTTCCACAAAAGAAGAAGAACAAGAAGGCTTCAGGATCTGTAGCTGGTGAGGCTTTGGCCTCACAATTTGAGTTAGACTTCTCATTGATCGCATGCATGGTTTCAAGTACGATGGGATCAGGGTTGTACTTGGATAGTGGTGCATATTTCCACATGACAGGAGACAAAGAAATTTTCAGTAGATTCGAGGAGAAGGACCTCCAGATGGATATCAAAATGGGTGACGACGGAAGGCATAGCACTATTGAGATTGGCATAGTTACTTTCCAGAGATATTCAGGTAAAACATTTTTATTAAAAGATGTAATGCATGCACCAGGCTTGAAGAAAAATTTAGTTTCAGTCACAATGTTGGAGGATAAATGCTATGATGTTGTTTTCAATGAAGAAAAATCTTTCCTTCAACACAAAGCAACATAAAAATCCAAGAAGATTGGGATTCTTGTGAATCATCTCTATAAACTTGATGTAGATGGTTGCGCGGCATTAATGGGTAAAGCAGACAAAGTGGTGAGCCAGGATTAGGGTGAGTTACACCATGGAGCTTTGAAGGTCATGCAGCAGATTTCTATGGGGCTTCCAAAGGGTACTCTTGTGAAGATAGACACATGCAAGGGATGTACCATGGGGAAGTGTGAGAAAGCCATGCAATTGTCCCTTGAGAGGGAGCTTGATTTGCATGAAGATGAGGAACTCTTGGTTCCAAAGAATGAACCTCAAGATGTGGAGCAACCACATGCGGAGGATCATGGAGTGGCAGGAACCACTCAAGCAGAGAAATTTTGTGCCGGATGGGCAGAGGGAGTGCATGCATCTATACCTCCAAGTGTGAGGTAGGGCGATGTGCAAAATTAATCCCAAGAATAAATTTGGGCAGGGTCCTAGAGATGGTGCATCTCATGAATCGAACCTTGCTACGAGGATCCCACAGTAAAACAATAGCAGCATCAGTTAGATTGATGCATTCAGATGTTAGGAGGACAAAAATCAGAGTGATAGGTGTCAGATATTGGAGCACATATCAGAGTCAGAAGCAGTTCATAGTGCATGGATCCAGATGTCAACAATGCAAATAATCTAGTAGACATGTGCAGTAGGTACTAGCAGTCAAAATACTATGATGACAAATGCATTATACTAATTTATTTGTTTGGAGGCTATTCAGTTTCAAAAGTGTTGCATGAAAAAGTTGCATGTGCGAGAAACACTAGCGAGGTGTTGCATGAAAGAGTTGCATCTGCGAGAACCACTAGAGCAGTGTTGCATGCCGCATGTAAGAGGTCATGCATGTGCACATGCAAGGCCATCCCTTTCTTGCTAAGGAGTGTTGAAGTTTACAACAATAAATAGTGAAATTGGTATCCAAAAACAACATGACAACACCTACACTACTGTGGGACCAGAGGTCATGTAGTGATGGGTCCTAGCGATACATTAGTGTGAAATTCAATTTATTCAATAAATTGGATAGTGTCAAATTTGATTATCCCTTAATTAAATTGGACAATAAAATGTAATCTTATCTCATAATCACTTGTAATAGTTAACTGAGTGTGATAAACTCAGTTAGCTCATGAATTTCGAGTTGAGGGTAGTTGGTGAGGCATGCAGAGTGATTATATGTGTTTTAGAGTTCAAGTTGCACTAGTGATTCTATGTGATTCTATGTGTTTTAGTTGTAACTGTTTGTTTCACTAGTGAGAGATCAAGTGAATTAAATCATATTTAGTTCAAAATTAGTGATCTACCATGAAACTGATGATTTATTATTAATATTTGCATTCATTTCAGTTCCAGTGGAGACCCAATTGATACAAATTTTAAAGAGAAGTTAACTATTAGTTGTAATATTAACAGATTGCCCAGATGCAGTTCAAATACCATAGGATGCCCATGATACTCAGCATAGTTGAGGAAGGTTGAAATTCCTAAAGAATAGGGATTGCATTCATCAGGAATTGCGTGAGGAAGGCAGGCTGAAGACAGACTGAGAATTGGCTAAGTATTGGCCCGATTTTGTCTAGATCACTGTGAGACGATAGGTAGATTGCAAAAGACTCCTGTGAGAAGAGTGAATTGTAATTGTTTCATGATTCCTTATGGAATATAAAATAGAGATAGAGGGGTTTTGAGCAGCAAGCTTTCCCCGGGAAATTATTTGTGTTGTGGTTTGATTTGTTTCTTTCTGCACTTGTTGTGATTAGTGATTGTGTTTATTTTACGTAATTTATTTGTAGAAGGATTTAGTATCTAGCTTTAGTACATTTCTTGATCGGATTGAATCCATTGATATACATATGTTTGTATAATTTCTACACTCAAATCTTGGAAACGACCTCCTATCAGGATCATGATAGTTTTCTTTGAAAGAAACACTAAGGAATTTAATGGTAGAATGATAAAACCGTGTTGTTGAGAAGGGGAGTTAACAATAAATCAGACTCCACTCTGACTCCTACAACATCGAGGACTGAATTTTCTTCTCGGTCCATTTCGCCACCTTTAAGAACTGATAATTTTGTTATAGCTCTATTCTTGAACTCCATTGTGGCATCTAGGCGTTCATCTTTCAGGAAGCTTTTTGAAGAGCTCCTCCATCTCAGATTCCAGTCACTTATCCATCAAACTATTCATGCTTGGGCTCGACACTCCTGTTCGTGGGAAATTTTGTGTAAAGGTCTCTCTAGATCTCAAAAAACCCCACAACACCTGGTCCTTTATTCTTGGTTAGTTAAAAATTGACTCAAGCTCATTTCCATGAAGATATCTCTGGGTTCCATGTTTCTAATTTGGTCATTAACAATAGAAAAGATTAAGATGGAAACCCCTTTGAGGCAGGCTCTTATCCTCTAGCTTTGTGTTCTAATTCAAGCCCTTTAGAATGGCCTGGGGCTCTGTCAGGTGCCTTTGCACCGATTCTCAGCAGGAGTCTGCTCATTTTAGGCTTACAAGTTTCCAACATATTATATTGGACTTTGGATATTTGGAAATAAATATAGACCAGGAAGGTGTCTTTTATGTTCAAGAGACCGCTAATTGGAAATTATCCCTTAATTTCTTGTCTTCTTTGCAAATTTTGAAAGATTTCCTATGTGTCATTCCGTTAGGAAGATCTGTTTTGTCTCCTCATACTATTTGTTTATCTCACGATCTTCTCTTGCGTATCACTATGAATGAAAACTCCAACTCTGACTCTTCATTGTTAGCGAGCCCTTGTTCACATTGTCTAGATACTCATGCAGCCTTACAGAGGGCGGATTATGATTTGCAAGTTAATTTCTGCCAATTGTATCACTCTCAAATTGAATAACCTGATAAAATCATGGCTCTCTAACATCAAATATCACGACAGGAAGACGAAGTGGATGCGCTCAGGAATTTAATAATGGGCGTCAAGCTTAGTAAGGACATCAATACAGGTCAAGATCGGCTTCAGGAGGATCTATCCAAGAGAGATGTCGATCTCAATATACCTGCGTATGAAAATGATAAATGTGCATGTAGAAGATCACTCGCTATAGGTGTCTTTTAGTGTCTTTTGGTCATGTTGTAGTTTTGCAAGTTTTTGAAATGTTGCATCTCCATGTAATGGGTTTTTGGTGAATCTAAATATGGGCTATAATCAAAAAATAGAATGTAATATCCTGTGTATTTGTTGCGACCAAGTGAAAATTTAATGACAATGATACTCATTTTTGTTTAAAAAATATATATATATATATATATATATATATTTTTTATTTAAAATGTATTTTTAATCAATTTAGTTAGTTTACAAGTTCCAATTTTAGAAATTTTTATTAATGTTGTGTCAATCTTTTCATATTATATCCATGGTCTATACGCTTGTTGCGCAGTATCTATATAAGCTTGTTTCAATTTTTCTTTATAATTGTTTCCAATGTTGTTAGTTATTATCAATATTATTTCAACCCTTTCCATCTTATGATTTTCTCATTTAAATGTCTAATTCATGTAGAAGTTTATGATAGCTTCAAAACAATAAGAGAGAATGAAGATTCCCTCTACAACACAAAGTTTTAAAACTTAATTTGCAGAATGAACAGAAAACAGTTTAGGACAATTTTCTTATTTCATAAAAGAATAAAAGAAATACATAATTAGCAATCTGATTCTTCCTCCTTGAGAGGGATTCCCAAAGTATTACAGTGGACTGTAAAAACAACAGTGCTCACACAAAACTTTTCTATCCTCAAAAATCGCACATAGAGTGCTTACAAACTTGTTGTATAACAGCGTGCAGACTATAGCAATTCTCTGTTTTTCAAACAACGTCTTAATACATAAAAACGCGTTCACAGCAAAAACTTTCATTATTATTTTTTATTATTACATTAGCCTTCGGGCTCATTTCCTTTTATAAGGCGCGGTTAATAAAAACAATTAAACCGACCCATAAAATCAGATCTCAAAATATATATGAAATCCATTGAAAACATTCATTGCATCCAGAACTCAATCGGCGATCAGCATTTCAGCGGACAAAAGGTTAACACCTTTGTGCTATGCGATTGCGATTGCGATGGCGCGGGGCCTATATCGCATCGGCAGTCGACTTGCGATCTTGTGATTGCATGATTGCATTCTTTGCGATTTGCGATTGCGATTGTGGTGGGACCACATCGTATCGCATCGCAAACTTCAATCGGTCGGAACATACATATGTACGGTACCTCGTTCCTTTTGCGATTTACGATGATCGCATCGCATCGGAACATTTCTATATCAACAAGACACTTTTAATAAAACTTGTGATTGCCGCCATAGTCATTTAACTCCACCGATATGTTGGTAAGGCTTTAAAGCCTGTTTCAACTTTGTAATCAAAGCTCTGCGCTACTAGGGAGACTTTGAGTCCGAGCATTTACTCTGTTCTTTAAGAAAACAGCAACTGCCTTAGATAAATATCAAAGGGGCTGATTCTTATCTGCTCTGCACTTCACTTGTGCAGGCTTTCCAATCCTTTTGCAATTGCTTCAAGAAAATGGCAATCGCCTTTGCTAAGGCTTCAATGTGCCGCAATCAAGTCATTCATTCTGCAATTACTGCTGATTGTCACCAGTAGTTGGAATTAATTTCCAACAATTCAAAACATGGTATCCTTAATTTTATTAGAAAACAAAAACAATTTGATTGATGCCTTCAACTTCAATGAGACGTGGCCACTACACATCCACATATCATTACACCAAATCCATAAAGCCTCACATGGTTTTTTTGAGGGGTGGTTCACGGAAACTGGGTGGCCGCTATATCCACAAGAAAATCCAAGAAAATCAACCCAAAGAGGTCTACCCATCAACACAACAAGCAAGGTTTAACCCCAAAGGCATCGAGGATATTTGACTGTGTGACCTCCTAACTGACGAAGTACTTAGAAACGAAAACTCGGCCTACTGAGTTATCCCTTGGGGCTTAGCCAAAACCATAAAACATCACAAGGTTGTTATTATATATTAACCTAATTTTATGCTTGAATTAAAAAAGCTTAATTGTACATATATGTTAAATCCAATGTTAATGTCATTGTGAAAAGCTTAGCTGAAATATTGTTGCACCAAATTCTTGGGATGTGGATGGAATCCACTTATAACTCGCATTTAAAATTATTATTTATAAAAATATTTTAATTTCAATTTTAATATTAATATTTTATTATTAAAAATATTTAATTTCAATTTTAATATTAATATTTTATTATTAAAAATATAGTAGTACGTTGTAGTTTTAGAGGCTTACAAGGAAATGTTTTAGTTATATTAGTTATGCAATGCCAATAGACTTGAATATGGGTGCATGCGTATTTGTTGGGACAATTGGAATGTTATTGAAATTTCAAAATTTCATCTACATACAAGGAAATTGTGGCAGTTAGGTTGTGGTTGAAATTTCAAATTTCATTCACATAAGGGATATTGGGAAGAAATTCAACCTCATTAAAAAGCGATAACTATATTTAAAGTTAGATTTCAATATCATGTAGCATATTCTTTAGCTAAAATCATAAAAGAGAAAATATATGTTTGATATAAGAGTAATAAAGTTTCTATATTTATATAACTTACAATTTTTTATATTTTTTTAATTATATTTTTATATTTTAAAAATAACTTTATTGTTTCCACAATTTTTTTAAAAATAAAATCATATTTAAAATAAAAAGTTTTATAGTCAAAACAATATCTAACCAACCATGTTTCTCGAACCAGGTGGATTATTCAAATTTTTATTGAAAATTAATTTTATTGCTTTTAAATTTTTGTTTTTAAAAAAGTATATTATAGAGAGTTGTTGCTTATTATCTATTTTTTATTTTAAAATTAAAGAATTTTTGTGGGGTGAATGTGATGCTATAACTTAGTTATATTAAGTGTATGATTTAAGCACCACAATCTAGGTGGATGGGAAATCAAATTGCTAATAATCTATTGGTACACAATAATCAATAATTAAAAATGGTCAACAACAACTAAATAATTAAACTATAAAAAAATATTATGATTAATAAAATATATTAATGAAAAAAAATGTGAAAAACTATTGTTATTAGAAAAAAAATAATGTTATTATAAAAAATAAAACAATTAATAAAAAGCATGAAAATAATGATTATACGTTAATAAATATTTATTGTTAAAAATAAATATGATAATAAATACAAATAAAATATTAATTATGAAAAAATCCGTATATTTAACTCTTTTTTTATAACTAAATTATAGGATCATTAAAATTTTATTAGAAAAAATCATAGTTATTAAAAAGAATACAACAATTAATAGAAAGCAAGCTAAGAATGTTAATAAATATGTATTGTTAAAAAAAAGTATGATAATGAATGGAAAGAAAATATTAATTATTAAAAATCCATATATTTAATTTATTTTAAATAATTAATTTATGATTCAAAGTTTTTTCGTTTAATTTTAAACATTTTTTATCCTAAGAAAATAATTTTAAACCATATAAAATTAGAAAATTAAAAATTAAAAAAATTAATGTCAATTTCTAAAAAAATAAATTTAATATTTAATTTTAGCAAAACTTTAATAAACTTTACAAATAATTTCTAAAAATCTTCAAATTAATTAAAAATCAAAATATTTTCAACCAAACTCCTCAATTTCAATTAATCTTATAATTCTTTTTAAATTAAACAATAATTACAATGCACTCTGCCAATATAAAAATTATATACTACCTTATTAATAATTTTTCCAATAACATTGAGAAATATATAATAACAATTAATAGAAATAACTGAACCACAAAATTATGTTTGAAAAAAAAACAACAAATATATTCTCTCAATTTTAAAATGCTACACCATTGCTTTAAGAGAGTCTGGACAGTCTTTAAATGCACGTAATTTTCTTACTGCAGTTAGATTTATTATTCAGTTCTAAATCAACCATTTCCGAGGAGGGAAAAAGAACGATAATATTTGAGTAACCTAAACCCATTCCATAACTTAGTTGGACTAAAATAGGCGGCGACTAACCTATTTGAGTAATATTTGAGTAATATTTGAATATGGTACAGTGTTCAGGCGGATTAACGTTGGCACCGTATATATTATTAAAATTTTATGATTCTTAATGAATAGTGGACGTAACAGACGCAGTGGCGTTAGCTGAAAAGCGGAAGAGCTTGTGAAAATATGTATTGTGCGAGGATCGCGTAAACATGGCTGGTTGGATGGACTGAATCCCAGAACACATATTTGGATGCATCAGGACAGGTTGGGGTTTCCGAGTTGCACGAATAGGAGGTCTCCATCAAACCCATTCCACAGCAACCTCTCCTCGCTTGTTCAAACCCTGCAACCACAAACAACACATTACATTGCCAAACGAACTAACAACAACCCAATTTAAAAATTGGGAAAATCTACAAATATCTCTTTCTTGCTCTACCTTCTTGGGCAATATTTCCTATATATCTATGAATTAGAATCAGAAGTTATATCTCTCTCTATATATATTCATTAATTCTCTAGTTAGATTGAAATTAGGTCAGGGATAGTCTCAACTCTTCCAGAATTGAGCAGTTGACCGACTTAGTTAGCAAAGTAAATTTGAATTAAAACTACTGAAGAGTAAGGGAAAGTGACCAGGAATACAAAATATTACCATATGCACTGGGATGCTGTATGATGTCAAACAACTTATCATATATGTCAATATAAATTATTGTAAGTCCAGGAAGTCTGGGCCTCAGCGTCTCTAGTAAGGATACAACCTTCTGATTGAAAGAAATAGCAACATCATTATACTCGTCAATGCAGGTGTTACCCATCAAGTTATGCATCGTTATTTGTGAAGGTAAACAGCCAAAAGGAGGCAGGCCAATGACACCAAGTCTGCGTGCACCCTCGGTGTAAATACTCTGTCACACAGGCAGTTCAATGGTGATTTAATATAGACCCACTGCCTAAAAACAATAGATGCTTAACACTACTATTTATAATTACATTGATGAAACTATGGATCACCTGTATAAATTCCGAAAGAGAATGTAGCAGAAGATCTTGGAACTGCGTTACATTGTATTCTTCACTTAGAATAGGATTCATATAATAATTAAGAGCAAAATCATTAGTTCCCATGCTTATCGCGAACAGGCCTCCTGATATGATCTTGCTGGCATTAGACACCCCAATCATATTCGCAAGCCGGCCTTTATACTGTCTGAAATTCTCCACTTGTTGCCTCAAAGTTAGAACATTCTGCACATGTTAAAGGTGAAAATTATAGATCTGGAAATTAAATTTCTAGAAATGAGTTTGTTTCGCAATTACTTTTGAGAAAAAAGTTATACTAACAAGAGAGCGAGAGGTAGGCTCATAGTATCCAGCTGCAGCAGAAGCGAAGCTGGCGCCTGTAAGCATTTGTTTTCCTTGGAATTGGGGATCCAGATATGCTGGCAGTAAATCAGGAAGACCTACTAGACCAGCTGTACACGGTTGAAATGGTTAACCATAGCAGCATTAACAAATAGGATCAGTTTACGTTTCAAAAATATTTAGAACAACGTTAGTCTAATCCGAAACTATCATATGAATTTATTCTACAGGTTACTAAGTTCTCCTTCGAGTCATACATAATATATCTGTTACTAATTTTCCATTAGTAAATCGACCAGTAGGTTTACGACCCGCAAGATCTCTCCCATATGGTGGAAAGTTGGCTTTGAAAATCGTTTCAAGTCCATCATTGTTTCCAGGATCTACAGTGGAATCTCCGAATATGAAGGCAGCTGACACCAAAGGTTTGCTGCTGTTAGTCTGTGCTGCGCTCAGAGGAAATAATGCGAGCAGACACGTTACAATGCCAATGTTTGCAAACCTTTCCATTACGTCCATTGGTTCCGAAATGCTCAACAGAGTAGCTCAGCATAAGAAACTTCCATGTATACTGCTTAAATCCTGGATTGGGAACCAATTGGTGATCCATAGTCTGTCCACGTAGAGCACGTTGAAACGTGTTATATGAACATGTTTAGTCAATTTAGAGGTTCCAACTTTACAAATTTTTATTATATTTCAATCCTTTTCATATTATATTCACTGTGTACACGCTTGTTGCGCAGTGTCTGTTATTGTCAATATTATTTAAACCCTTTTCATATTATGATTTTTCCATTTAAATGTAGAATCTCAAACATGGCATCCTCAAATTTATTGACAAAAATACACAAATTGATAGATGCTTTGGCTTCAATGAGCCTACACATCCACAATTGTTACGATCTTACTGTGACCTTATTGCTCCAAAGCCATAAAGCCTCACATGGTTGCTGGTATATGTCAACCTCATTCACTGGTGGAAATGCAAAAGTTTAATTGTATATCTCAAATCCAATGTCACGCTCATTGTTAAAAGCACAGCTGGAATACAGGGATGGAATCGATTGATAATTAACATTAAAAATGTTAAAGGCATAGCTGGAATACGGCGATTGAATCGATTGATAATTAATATTTAAATATATTAATTATAAAAAATATTTATTTATTAGTTATCACTAAAATAATTTTAAATTTTTATTAAAATTTTAATAAGTAGAGAGATAATATATAATTTAATTAATATTAAAAATAATTATTGATGAATAGAAAATTATATATATATATATATATATATATATATATATATATATATATTGAAAATTAAAATAATAATAGTTTATGGGGTAGAATAGATTGTGATAGGGTGTATTTTTAAGATATTCTCAATGTGAAGGTCACTTTTGAAATTTATTGGCAAAAATCTAGCCATGTGGAAGACAAACAGAATAAAATAATAACAATAATAATTTAAAAAAAAAACAATTTTATTAAACATGTATGTACCTTTTTAAAGTTTAATATAATTAAAATGTGTACTTCCAAATAAAAAATGAGAATAAGAAATAAATATTTTAATGTTCAATTTAATATATATATATATATATATATATATATATATATATATGCTAAGTTTGAGGCTGAAGTGTCTCTAGCATAGTATTCATGTGACAGTCTCATTAGAGTTAACTAGTATTAACTAGTTAAAGACATTTGTTATTTTAATTTCTGACAAAAAAGAAAGACTTGAAATTTTATTGTAGATAAAAACAAATTATTTTGTTGAAAATCATTAAATTAGGAGGACTAGTTAATGAAAAGAAAATCTTTTAAGTTGTTGGTCAAAGTTTCTAAGAATAGGAGGTGGTTGGGAATAGTTGGAAAAACAGTTACCTACTCCTCTGAGGATAAAGTTGAATCCCAGGAGAGGAGTAGGGATTCTGTGAATTTTGGTAAGAAGAGTGAAGTATTTTCTAGAGCTGGTGGAGGACCAGTTGAAAATAGCTTTCTGCAACCCTTGTGAAACCAAATTATCTGTTTGTGACTGGATTGGCCATCCAAAGGTCACAGCAGAGAAATTCCACTGTTAACCCGTGGCACCGTCCAGATTCTGGGGCTAGGGGGCAAGTGGAGGACGTAATAGCCTCCCTTGATGGTTGGGTGGACAACAGCTTGAATTCTGTTAATTCGGATAAGTATTGCTGTGTAATTTAAGTATTTTTATTACTAAATTTTGAATGGTTGTCTATAGTTTAGAAGATGGGTGGTACACTGCTTTATTATTTTACAAATGAATATTTAAGGTTTGTAATGCATAAACAGAAGGCGAATTCTAAACTATGGAGTTACCTTCTCCTGTATTAAATAGGACAGAGAATTTGAAAGTAAAATTATATCTTTCTATTGACAGTGTTTTTTTGTAGCATGTGAAAGGCAGTAAAACAACATAGAAAGTACAGTAGCCGGTATTAGTAGGACAGCAGAGTAGTAAAATAAAGAAATAAGAGCGACCTTTTTTTTATACATATATGCTACAGTAAAATCTGTAAGTTCATAGCTAAACATTTCGTACGGGTGTAATCAAACCCTTAAAGTAAAGGTCTGGTGGAGGGAATGTTTCTTATTTTTCTCTCAAGAAGCATAATAATAGAAGACAAAAGATAGCCGTATTTCTGTGGAAAACAATACCTAATAGTATTTAATGGAAATAGTAGAGTTAAAAGAAAAAACAGAGCTTCCTGTGCAACGCACCATCAAAACTGCTAGCAACAAGAAACTTGACCAGGTTTGCAGATAAAGAAAAATTATGGATTCAGAACCTTAACACCTTAATAAATATATTGGTATACGATGCATTAAACGAACAGTAGTGTGAGTATCACAATAAAACATAAATGGTATCACTCTGTTCTCAAACAGTAATTCTACAGGCTGAACTTAACATCGGGACCTTTACAAATAACATGCAGTAGGAGAGGATTAAGTCTTTGACTACAAATCCATCCTCGGGTAAAAACCCTTAAAAATAAATACATATACATCTACTTCTTAAATATCAGAGTGTCTTAAGAACTGTAAAACCCTAGCTTGGGTGAGCAAACCCTTAACATCGTTATTTAACCAGAGGTCGAAAGCCCAGAAGCCTCAACGGAGAATCTTGGTGAGGGTATTTTCCCTTTGGAAATTGTAAGTACCTGTTAAGTTTTGGACGGAATATTAGCCGTGGCCATTGCAGAGTTAGTCATCTAAATGTTGTGATACCGAGGGTTAGACTCCTCATACCTGCAAACAGAGAAACGTCCAGCTACGAAGTTAAACAAACCTGTAGGGTATGCAGTGAAGTATGGCATTTTATTTAGAACCCATTTTAATTCTGGCAAGAAATAGATATCTGGTAAAGAAATAACTCTGTCGCGGCCGTCCTCTGGAAGCCATGAGCCAGGGGATTAATTTTCTTATTTGAAAGTAAGGGTTAAATCTGCGTAATAATCTCAAATCAAGTTGGGTTAGCGAGATGGAGGAGACTTACCCTCTGCGTCGAGTTAAGAACTATATTTCCAGTGAAATGACATGCCTTGGAGCCGGTTTCGAAGCGTTGTAGGAAGAAATCACACTATTGGAATCTGTAAAAGCATTTAGAGGAGCCATTCGAGTTTTCTTTTAAAAAAAATTGGAACGAGTAAACTAAGAAACTTAATCGTAGAGCTAAGAGTAAATTTTCCGAGGAGCCCGGACACGATATAAAAGAATTCTTGCCGAGTTTCGCAACTTGATGAAGCCGAGTTCGAGAGAACGCTCGAAAATCCAAGGAAATCAAAACTCGTTTAGCTCATAATCTAACCGGCATGAACGCAAGAGTATTTTCCCTCGGAAAGGAATGAAGAATGCGAGGCAAATCATGACAGTTTGTACCGAGGGCGGAGTAGCCCGATGCTTGCGGGAGTAAATGGTGTTGACAAATAGACTACGAAGGAGCGGAAACAATGCCAAGTGGAGCATCTCACAATCCAAGAACAATAAAGTAAAATATCACCATAAATGAAACAGATAGCATATCTATCTAATGTACTGTGACTTTTCTCGAAGTATAACCATCTTATCTATGCACGTTTCCAAGCCCAGTATAGGATCAACATTATATATTGGTGTAATATATGTATCAAAATATTAATGTTCATACCATTGCCTAGCTATAGGGTTAAACGAATTCATATATGTGTTACTGTCCCATTTGTATAGATTGCGAATTAAAATATTTGCTTATGTACTTGCCCTAGTGATGTGGTATTTGCATAGTTGGTTTTATGTAATGTTAAAATGGTGTTTGTCAAGTTAACATGGTGTAAGTAGAAATAATTTTTTTTTAATGATGGTAACTATTGTTGTGGTGTAAGTGACAAGTGGTATCAGAGTTGGTTGCTACTACTGGGATCCTAAGGGTCTACTAACGAGTGAAGTTGTGTATGTGTTTAATGCACCGAGCGGAAAGCGAGTGAAATGAGGGAAGTTACAACATCTCGAGTCACAACCAAAGGAAACTCAAGTCCCAACAGTCATGAATCTAGAAATGTGGGTTCAATTAAGCTGTGGAACAACACCAAAAAGACGAGTCAATTGCTTGAGGAACGAGCAGCATCAAACTGCATTTTTGCTAAATACAGTACAACAACTATAAGAAGAAAATGATAAGAGTCCGGAAGGACAAATGAGAGGTTGTTACAAGATCAAGAAAAGATTCTAAAAATTTTATCCGATAAACAAAATCGGGAGATGGGACATCCCGAGTGCGGAAAAAAAGAATTATCAACGGAACAAGAAGAACAACAAACTAGAAACAACACTACAAGCAGAAAGCGAAAAGAGTCCCATCCCGGAAGAGCAAAAAACAAAAATTATAATGAGACGAAGTCGGGCAATTTGTCCGACCGGCAAGATCATAAGAGACAGAAAAGTGGAATTGCAGGGGGGATTTCGTAAAATTAAGCCACCAACATTTGATGGTGAGGCAAAGGAGGTGGCTGAAGCTCTGGTTAATCAATATAAATAAGTACTTCCGAGTATATGAATATAGCAGCAATACGAAGGCGGATTGGCTATATACCGATTACGAGAAAAAAGCCACCCCTGTGGTGGGAGGAGGTGAAAAATGCATGTAGCATTGATGAATGAGATATCACATGCGAAAGCTGTTTTAGAGCAACACTTTAAGGACAAGTACTTAACGGAAATATTTTATGATGACAAAGCTAAAGAATTCCATGATCTTCGGTTGGGACAAATGACCATGGACGATTATGTTACAAAATTTACTTCCATGTTATGTTACGTTCCTTATCTCCGAGAAGAAAAAAAGCCAAGGTGCGAGAGGTTCTTAAAGCAGTTTTACTCGCTCATATGAGAGAACCGGATAGAATTTGTTAACCCTCATACCACGGATGAGGCTATCGATAAAGCACGAACGTGCTATCGCGAGAACAAGGCCAAGGGTGAAGGAGGAAAAAAGTTGGCGACCAAGGAAAAATCGGAAAAATAACTCCACTTTTAAAAAGCGAGTAAAAGCAACAACTTTAAAGGCTCGGCACGAAATTCTATCGAGCAAGCGGTTTGGTAAAAATCATCAAAGAACTAAGTGGCCGACGGAGGATAAACCCACAGAAGCATCCAGCAAGCCGGATCGGGGACAGATTTCAAAACCTCCCCTACGGTGCTTTGGGGCTATGGGGAGGGCTCATTACTATAAAAAATTGTCCCCAACAGAATAAAAATGAAAGCGTAACAAATTTGCAAGAGGGATCTACAGAGTGGGAGACGTGGCGCGAAATATACCTCGTATTAATGTAGCCTTGGAGGACCGAGCAGGCTGATTTTCAGCCCACAATGATTGAATTGTAAGGTACTATACTAACTAAACCTGTTTCGATTTTAGTAGATCCTGGAGCAAGTTTAAGTTATGTAAGTCCTAAAATAGTGGAAATATGAAAATTAAAAGAGCGAAATTTTAAGAACTCTTGGTTAGTCCCAATTAGCTACCGGGGCAAAGCGAAAGGTAACTGCAAAAATTTCTAATTGTATAATGGAAGTGGCAGAACAACGATTACAAGTAGACTTAAATATTTTACCATTGGGGTCTTATGATGTGTTATTGGGAATGGGACTTTGGTTGGAAAGACACTAGACCCTAGTGGACTGCAAAGAAAAAGATTATTTATTTCAAAATGCAAGATGGCACGCGTAAAGAAATTCAAGGAATTAAAAAAGCTTGTACAACTACGCCCAATAACGACATCCCAAATGGGCAAGTGTATCGAGAAAAGGATGTCAATGTGTGCAGAAATTCAAGTAGGATATGCGAGATTCAAGGAAAAGGCTCCAATAATGGAGGATATTCTTGTAGTACGAGAATTCTTGGATGTATTTCCGAGAAAAACATTCTTGGATTGCCACCCAAGAGGGATATTGACTTCACCATTGAATTGTCTGCTAGGAGCCTCTCCCGGTGTCAAGAGCTCCTTATAGAATGAGTGTACCGAATTAACAGAGTTGAATATACGAGTTACAAGAAGCTGTTAGAGCAAGGGTTATATCCGCCCAAGTGTGTCTCCTTGGGGAGCACCGAGTCCTTTTTTGTTAAGAAAAAGGACGGAACCTTACGCATGTGTATGGACTACGGGTAGATTAATAAGCTCGAATGTTAAGAACAAATACCCCTTACCAAGAATCGATGATTTATTCGTCAAGTGAGAGGGGCTAAGGTGTTCTCTAAGATAGACTTAAGATCCGGATATCATCAGATTCGGATTAAGGATGAGGATATTTTCAAAACAGACATTCCGCACTCGATATGGGCATTATGAATTCGTGGTCTTGCCCTTTGGATTGACAAACGCACCAACAACCTTTATGAGGTTGATGAATGGCATTTTTCATCGAGTTTTTGGATAACTTTGTGCTTATTTTCATAGATGACATACTCATATACTCAAAAAGCAAGGAGGAACATAAAGAAACATTTGAGAATAGTTTTGGAAATGCTTGAGGAAGCATCGGCTTTATGCTAAGTTTAGCAAATGCGATTTATTTAAATCAAAAATCCAATACTTAGGGACATGTTATATCGGTTGAAGGGATAGTTGTTGATCCCTGAAAAGATCAAAACTATTATGGAATGGCGAGTACCTCGAATGTGGCGGACATTAGATCATTTATGGGTCTAGTCGGTTATTATAGAAGTTTTATAGAAGGGTTTTCTAAAATTTTTTTCCCTATTACATCCTTGCGGAAGAAAGGCAAGCCTTTCAAATGGACGAATGAATGTCGGAATAGCTTTGAAAAGCTTAAACAACTCCTAACTACGACACCGATGCGAAGGTAGTCGACCCCGGAAAAAGACTATGAGGTTTGTACTTGATGCAAGAAAAGAAGGAGTTGGTGCGATATTAACTCAAGAAGGTAAAGTGATAGTCTACGAGTCTAGGAAGTCTGAAAGAACATGAACATAAATATTCCCGCTTATGACTTGGAGCTTACGGTGGTAGTGCATGCCCTCCGAGTATGGAGGCATTATACGTTGGGTAAAATATTTGTACTTAAAATAGACCATAGCAGACTTGACTAATTATTTTAAGCAAGCGATAATTAAATTCTAGACGGGCAAGATGGTATGCCTTTTTGAGTGAATTTGACATGGATATACGGCATGTTAAGGGGAAAAGAAAACCGAGTTGCGGATGCGTTGAGCGAGAAAATTGCATGGTATTTATGCATTGTATTACGATTAGCTAGAAAGCCAAGCTGTTGGAACGATTAAAAGAAGAAGCACGAAAGGACCCGGAATATAAATTCTTGTGGCAACAAATGGAGGATGATAAGAAGCAAGGCAAAGACATCGAGTTTGGAAAGAATGAAGATAAGGTGTTGAATTTTCGTGGAAGAATCTATGTGCCTAATCGCGTGTGGTCTTAAGGAGTTAATCCCTGAATGAATTCCACTGCAGCAATTACGTTGTGCCATCCGGGATATCAAAAGATGCTCACTTGCAATAAGAAAGGTATATTATTGGCCAAGTATGCGTAAGAATATTGCGAGACTATCTAAGAAAATGTTTGGAATGTCGGCGGGTTAAGGTGGAGCATCAACATCCTGCAAAGACTATTGCGACCTATACCCATTCCCTGAGTGGAAGTGGGAGGTTCTCTCCTTAGATTTCATCACGGGTTTACCACAAACAAAGAGGCGAATGATTCAATCATGGGTGGTGATAGGCAGTTAAGAAAATTTGCCCATTTCATACCTGTACAATCTACATACAATACGATGCAGTTGCGGATATATTTATGAAGGAAATCTTTAGGTTGCATGGCATACCTAAGACTATAATTTCAGATCGGGATGTTAAGTTTACATCCGCATTACGGAAAACTTTGTTTTACGGTGCAGGAACACGAGATACACTTTAGTACTGCCTATCATCCTCAGACTGATGGGCAGACGGAACGGGTAAACCAAGTTCCGGAAGACATGTTGCGTATTTATGTGATGCGGCAGCCAACCAAGTGGGAGGATTACTTGCACCTAGTTGAGTTTGCCTTTAACAATGGGTATCAAGAATGTCCGAAAATGAGTCCCTTTGAGGCATTGTATGGTAGGCAATGTCATACACCTATAAACTGGAGCAGTCCTAAAACAAAATTATTGTTGGGACTCGAAATATTGGGTCGAAATGGAAGTCTGAAGTAAAAAGAATAAGAGCAGAATCGAAAGGGTCTGCGCAAGATAGACAAAAGATGTACGCAGACAAGAAAAGGTCCTACCATGAATTTGTAGTAGGGGGACCACGTATACGTAAGAATTAAGGCCAAGAGGAGTACCATGAGATGGATCTCCTGTGCCAAATTAGCTCCCACGTATCGTGGACCTTTCCAAATGCTGGGAAAGGGTGGGACTAGTAGCCTATAGATTGGCCTTACCAGTGATATTCAAGTACACAATGTGTTCCATGTGTCCTTGTCTGAAGCGATATGTACATGATGAAAAACATGTGATTCATTGGCAAAGTATTCAGGGTAGGAAAAAGGATAGGAATCCTAACTTAAAGTTTCTGAATAATTGATGCATCTCGACTTGAAAACACTTTGTTTTTTTCAGGTAGAACCGAACAGAGAGTTTTCGAGTCGAGCCGCAACGCATACTTGACGAAGAGAAATTGAACTCCGCAAATGAGTAGTTATCCGAGTGAAAGTGCAGTGGAAGCACTTCGGACCGAATGAAGCTACTTGGGAGGACGAGAAATTTATGCGGAAAGCTTACCGGAGCTCTTCACGTAGGTCGGGCTAAGACACCGAGGATGGTGTTACTTCTAGGGGGGAAGATATGACGACCTCATTAGAGTTAACTAGTATTAACTAGTTAAAGAGATTTGTTATTTTAATTTACGGCAAAAAAAAGAAAAGACTTGAAACTTTATTGTAGATAAAAACAAATTATTTTGTTGAAAATCATTGAAGTAGGAGGACTAGTTAATGAAAAAGAAAATATTTTAAGCTATTGGTAAAAGTTTCTAAGAATAGGAGGTGGTTGGGAACGAGTTGGAAAAACAGTTACCTACTCCTCTAAGGATAAATTTAAATCCCGGGAGAGGATTAGGGGTTTCTGTGAAATTTGGTAAGGAGGGTGAAGTATTTTCTAGAGTCGTGGAGGACCGAGTTGAAAATAGCTTTACGCAACCCTTGTGAAACCGGATTATCTCGTTTGTGACTGGATTGGGCATCCAAAGGTCATAGCAGAGAAATTCCACTCGTTAACCCATGGCACCATCCGGATGCGGGGGCTAGGGGGGCAAGTGGAAGATGTAATAGCCTCCCTTGATGGTTGGGAGGACAACGGCTTGAATTTTGTTAATTCAAATAAGTATTACTATGTAATTTAAGTATTTTTATTACTGAATTTTGAATGGTTGTCTATAGTTTATAAGATGGGTGGTACACTCTGCTTTATTATTTTACAAATGAAAATTTAAGGTTTGTAATGCATAAACGAAAGCGAATTCGAACTATGGAGTTACCTTCTCCTATATTAAATAGGACGAGAGAATCGAAAGTAAAATTATATCTTTCTATTGACGGTGTTTTTACGTCAGCATGTGAAAGGCGGTAAAACAACATAGAAAGTATAGTAGCCGATATTAGTAGGACAGAGAGTAGTAAAATAAAGAAATAAGAGCGACCTTTTTTTTATACATATATGCTACGGTAAAAATCTATAGGTTTCATAGCTAAAAATTTCATACGGGTGTAATCAAACCCTTAAAGCAAAGGTCCCAGCGGAGGGAATGTTTGTTATTTTTCTCTCAAGAAGCATAATAATAGAAGACAAGAGATAGTCGTATTTACGTGGAAAACAATACCTAATAGTATTTAACGGAAATAGTAGAGTAAACAAAGCTTCATGTGCAATGCACCATCAAAACTACTAGCAACAAGAAACTCGACCAGGGTTTGCGGATAAAGAAAAATTTATGGATTCATAACCTTAACACCTGTAGTAAATATATTGGTATACGATGCATTAAACGAACAGCAGTGTGAGTATCACAATAAAACATAAACGGTATCACTTTGTTCTCAAACAATAATTCTACGAGCCAAACTTAACATCGAGACCTTTACAAATAACATGTAACAGGAGAGGATTAAGTCTTTGACTACAAATCCATCCTCGGGTAAAAACCCTTAAAAATAAATACATATACATCTGCTTCTTAAATATCGAGTGTCTTAAGAACTTTAAAACCCTAGCTCGGGTGAGCAAACCCTTAACATCGTTATTTAACCATAGGTCGAAAGCCCGAAGCCTCGACGGAGAATCTTGGTGAGGGTATTTTCCCTTTGGAAATTGTAAGTACCTGTTAAGTTTTGGATGGAATATTAGCCATGGCCATTACGGAGTTAGTCATCCAAAGGTTGCGATATCGAGGGTTTAGACTCCTCATACCCTGCAAATAGAGAAACGTCCAGCTACAAAGTTAAACAGACACTGTAGGGTATGCAATGAAGTATGGCATTTTATTTAGAACCCATTTTAATTCCGAGCAAGAAATAAATACACGGTAAAGAAATAACTACTGTCGCGGTTGTCCTCTGGAAGCCATGAGCCGGGGGATTAATTTTCTTATTTGAAAGTAAGGGTTAAATCTGCGTAATAATCTCAAATCAAGCTAGGGTTAGCCGAGATGGAGGAGACTTACCCTCCGTGTCGAGTTAAGAACTATATTTCAAAGTGAATGACATGCCTTGGAGCCGATTTTCGAAGCGTTGTAGGAAGCAATCACACTATCGGAATCCTGTAAAAGCATTTAAAGGAGCCATTCGGTTTTTCTTTTAAAAAAATTGGAACGAGTAAACTAAGAAACTTAATCGTAGAGCTAAGAGTAAGTTTTTCCGAGGAGCCCGGACACTGATATAAAGAATTCTTGGCGAGTCGCAACTCGATGAAGTCGAGTTCGAGAGAACGCCGAAAATCCAAGGAAATCAAAAACTCGTTTAGCTCATGGTCTAACGCGCGGTGAACGCTGAGAGTATTTTCCCTCGAAAGAATGAAGAATCCGAGGCAAATCATGACGGCTTTAGTAGCCCGATGATCGTCAGAGAGTAAATGGTGTTGACAAACGGACTACGGAGGAGCGAAAACGATGCCAAGTGGAGCATCTCACAATCCAATAACAATAAAGTAAAATATCACCATAAATGAAACGAGATAGCATATATATCTAATGTACGGACTTTTTCTCGGAAGTATAACCGCCTTATCTATGCACGTTTCCGAGCCCGTATAGGATCAACATTATATATTGGTGTAATATATGTATCAAAATATTAATGTTCATACCATTGCCTAGCTATAGGGTTAAACGAATTCATATATGTGTTCTGTCCATTTGCATAGATTGCGAATTAAAATATTTTGCATATGTATCGCCTAGTGACGTGGTATTTGCATAGTAAGTTGTATGTAAATTTAAAATGGTGTTTGTCAAGTTAACATGGTGTAAGTAGAAATATTTTTTTTTATGATGGTAACTATTGTTGTGGTGTAAGTGACAAATTTCAAAACCCAGATTGGTTCACCTATTAAATTGATGTTTAAACCCGGAACTTGAAAATTGGACTACTTAGATTTCAATGAGTCGATTTTTAAAAAAAATACATAAAATAATTAATTTTTTAATGAAAATAACTATTTTTTAAGATTTAAAATCATGATTCCAAATTAATATAGACAAAATATACAATTTTTTTCATATGTGTATTCCATGTAAAGGCGAATATATCAAAATGGCACCAAGTGTAATACATATCAACAACAAAAGACATAATTAATGAGGCTCTAAATGGCCTCTAGAGTCCAAAAAAAATGTTACAAGTTATTGGGCCCACTTGCCTACAACAAGTCTATGTAGCAACAACAAAAGACATAGTTAATGAGGCTCTAAATGGCCTCTAGAGTCCAAAAAAAATGCTATAAGTTATGGGGACATTGAACTAGAACAAGTCAATGTATCGGTGGTAAGCATGATCACTCCTCATCATGATCAAACTCATCACCACTACTATACATGGGATCATAAACCTAAGCTACATAAACATCATCTGGATGAGAACCTAAGGAGGCCTTAGACTCCTCTGTAGCTCCGATAGTAGTAGTAGTAGCATTAAAACTAGACATCAAAACTACAAATCATTGCTCAACATAATCACTCATGAAGCTCATCATTGATTTAGCACTACTAGAAATAGGATCATCAACAATAGCGACATAAAAATCATTTAGTTCAAAATCTTCGAGACTTGGATTGTTCAACTTTATATGTGGTATAAATTGAAAAAGTTTAACATGTCTAATCAATGATTTTGGTTTGAGTGAAGGGTTCATCTCCTCAACCTTATAATATGGTAGAAAAAAGCTTAGCATGTGTAACCACTTATTTTCCTTTGAGTGAATGGTACATTTTTGTTAAGTAGAGGATTTCAAGAAGCAATACCACCAACATCAACGAAGTTCAACAATTAATGCAACCAACATCAAGGTACTTAAAGGGTTTCATGATCTTGATCAAATGCCAATCTCATACCTTCACACATGACATAATCAATTGGAACCCTGGCAATCCCCTAAATCTTGAAATCCTGAAAACCATTAAGTTTACTAGATTTTGAATGATATCTAAAAATCTAGTTTCTCCATATGAAATTCAATAAGGTCAAACCAGAGTCAAACATCCTTAGTCATTCCATGATAATGTTAAAAATTTAAGTAAAATGATGAAATTAAAGAAAAGAAAAAATGTCCCTTTTAATTTAAGAATTTAACATTACCATCAATTACCAACATTGTTAGAATTGAGATGTGTGAGGAAAACCAGAGGAGATGCATTCTTTTAAAGGCTTGGAGGGGTTATTTTTGGAGGGAAATAGCCACTAGTTTCTCTCGGAAAAAAACAAAAAAACAACTCACATAGGTTATGCGTCCAAATTAGTAATGAATGAGGCGGTTTATGATGGAACCACCTGGTTTATGGAAAAAAAAACAAAAAAACAACTCAAATAGGTTATGCGTCCAAGCTAGTAATGAATGAGGCTATTTATGATGGAACCACCTGGTTTTATGGGAAAACGGACTAGTTACGTACGTAAAACAGTTGGTTTATAGCCGATTAATGGAAAACCCTAGCCCGCAAATCAACCTAACCAAGTTTTTCAATGGATTCATCCCCTTTAGCTAATGAACCAACCGATTTGACCGGTTTCGGTTCAAACCAAATGGTTTTGAATACTATAATCTCCGAGAGTAGTGAATAAAGATAAAGAATTTTATAACCGAATAACTTCAAAAATAAAGGGAATGTATCGTATTCTATCATTTTCATAAAAACATGTCAGGTTAGAGTTATAATATTTATTTTTATAAGTGAGATGTTTTTTTTAAGTAAAAGAGTTTGTTTCTAGTTTTTAGGAAGTTGTTAGATCTAATTAGGTTGATATATATTCTTCATTTACTAAATTCTTATATTAGTGTAAGGTTGAGAGATTTACTAAACTAGATGATGATTGTATGATTAAGTAATTTCTCTATATTGAGAAAACATCCCCGAACTTATATTGTAAAAATATTTAATTAATACAAATGTGCTAAAGAATTATTAATTTGGTATTAGAGTGACACTGGGTTTGACTCCCTTTACGTGGAGGATCTAATATGGAGAATAAATAGTTTACTTATTTGTAATAGTGCCACCAAAACAATATTTAATTAATACAAGTGTGCTTAAAAATTATACATAGACATAGCATTTTTGGCTACAATCATACTCCGAAGAAGTGGATGCGCGTTCAGTATTTGGGAGACCGATCCCGAGTGATCAAGCATTTACGCTTTATTCCCTCCTACAAGCGGAGCTCGAGTACTTATACCATATGAACAAGAGGATTGGGTAATATACGGGTCTCTAGCTTTTTCTTCGCTCTCAACTATTTTGATCAAAGATCTCGTCGGCCGATTTTTTTCACGCGTAGCCAGGAAATATATCAAGCGAAGCCGCTATCATAATCAAGCGAGCTAACTACGTAGCGTAGCATGTATATAATCACGCGATATTGATGATAACATATGTCGACCGGGTTTCCCGTTTTTTCCTCATATCTTCTTCATCTCTAATTCCATGTCTTTTGTGCTTTTTCTATGTCCAAATAGAAATGATTTAACTACACACGTCCTCGCTAAGGCATAAGTAGGTCGAAGAGGATCATTGTTATACGTTGCTTTTTCATATTTGTTGTCTTCTTACAAGAATGTAATGCACCCGTTGCCCGGGGTTGATTTATTTCCCCTCGAAATGATGTGCCGCGCAGTCTGTTTATTCTCTTTCGAATCGCAGATCTCAGTCGACTTTCGCAATGATGTTTTCTCATTGAACTAGTTTTGATCGAGAATGTATTCAGTCGCGTACTAATATATTTAATATATGCGGCGTGTCCGAGAGTGATGACTCGGTTTAACTCCCTGCCACGTACGAGGACCCACATGGAGAATAAATGGTTTACTTGTTTCTAATAGTGTCACCAATACCTTTTGCTTTTCCACCTATTGTGTCGATGTTTGGCGTTTAATGAATCTGAAATATGTGTGAGGAGAAGCCACCATTTCGACGAAGGTGCGTAGTATATATATCTGAAGATCAAAAGTGTTGCATGATATGTAGCGAGAGGGTTTCGAGATTAGTTTAAGGAAGAAATTTATAGGTAGCTAAAGCTGAAAGGAAATGTGCATATTATAGTAAATCATCGGGAGAATTCCATCACGTGGTTGATTAATGGAAACCAAAAGATAACGATCAATTCTCCAAGAAAACTTGGGAAAAAGGAACAAAACAAATCATTCCATCAAAATTGGGGCAAACAGAGTTATGATAGTCATAGTTGATCCCTTTTGGGTTGGTTGTTGTAGTGTGCCTCGTAGACCTTAGAATTTGCGGTCTCATTCTTGAGCAAGATCGTTGCATGGAATCCTTGTGGGAAAACACCCAGATGTACGATCAAGTGCTATTGCATATGTACGATCATGGCGATGTTGCAGGCGACAAGAAATTTCTCCAGCTTCCTATCCTCGCCTAATCTAGATGAATACCCTATGCTTTTCTTTACTGGAACCATTTATTTCCTACTTGGAAAAATATGTAGAAGACTTAATATTTGGTCAGTAGATCCGTCATATCCATGGAGCGTTTACTAGCCGAGCTTGCAAGCTTAGGTAAAGAATAAATAATAATAATAATAATAATAATAATAAAGAAATGTCATTGCAAGGTGTTTTGGATACTTTTAGGAGTACTTTTTAAGGGTTTTTGACTTATTATTTTTTTCTATTCACACAACTTTTTACTTGTTATGTTTTTAAGCCAAGGGTTTTTTATTTATATATAGAGAATCTAAATATAGAAAGATAAACCATACCCTCTAAATTTAGGAAGATTTACTATTTTCTTCTCTTCACAAAACTTTCATTGTTATGCTTTTAAACCAAGGGTTTTTATTTATATATAGATAATCTAAATATAGAAAGATACATCATACCCTCTAAGCTTAAGAAAATTTCAAACTAATTTTCAAAACACCCTAAATTGTAAAACTCCTCCAACTTCCTACCTAAATACAAATATTTGTTACATTATATGAAAACTATTATTTTCTCATTAAAAAAAACTTAAAATATTTCAACATTTATGACAAACTTAAAGAATAAATTACAATATACCAGATTTCATGGCATTGCGGAAACCAACTTCCTCACATAATTATGTAAGACTTTGTATAGGTCAACTACCAATTTTGACTTTGAAATATGGTTGTGCATCACCCTAACAACTCTATCATAATTAGATGATTACTTGAACCATATGCAGAATTATTTTCATAATAAACTCTCCATGGATCTCCTAAGTAATCTTCTTCCTTAACTTTTCTCTTTCCTTCTCATCTTTGGTTCTTCCTTAAAACTCTATGTTTGGTTTACTTATCACATATATTATTGTTTTTATTCACAAGTATGAGTTAATCTTTTAGATTTAAAAAAAAAATACAATGAAACTTTGATTTGTAAATGTTATTCTTAAAAAATAAAATTCAATTTAATTGAATTAAATGAAATAACAAGGTGAACATCATGCAATTAAAGAAAATTCTCATATGTTGAAATGATTAAAATAGATGAATATCAGAAGAAATTCAACCCATAAGTTTAAGAAGCATAGAACCAAGGTGATCCAAGTAAAAAATGAGAAAAAATTGGTGAAAGCCCCAATGTCTTATAGCATGAGTAAAGATTGGTAAAGCAAGAAGAACAAATGTTAAAGTCATATTGACATGTTTGGAGAAGAAAAAGAAAAAAGAAAAAACAGAAATAGAAAATAAAAATAAAAAATGTCATAATAATGGTTAACAAAATCAATACCATGATATTTGAAAAAAAATTCACAAGGTTAAACATTTTTATTTTTTATTTTATAAACTTAAAAAACTAACACATAAATGATTCAGCTATAAGTATCTCTACATGATATATATACATATGTATATTATTATACATATAATATAATCTTATATTAATAAAAATATGCTTATAGTAATATGATTTTATATACTAAAGGATTGAAGATAATTTATCTAAAATTTAACTTAGATTTAATGATCAAAATATTTATTTCATAATAATATTATTAAAAATATTTAAAATTAAGAAATTTCTAGAAAAGATATTCCTAAATATATTTCAATGATTAAATAATTAAACTAACAATTCTTAAATAAAGGTGTTGTTTAGGAAGTCATAATTTCTTTTAGAAGGTAAATTTCTAGCAATAATCACGCACAATTTCATTCAATTTGTTGCAATATTTAAATATTTTTTTTAATAGAAAAAAATAGATTGAGCACCATCAAAAAATCCCTAAACTATTAGAATTAGTTAGGATTATGCTTACCTTTAGTATATCTTGGATTGGGTTTGTTGTAGGAAGTTGAGAGATTCTCTCAACTTCTCTAAGATTAGAATTAGTTCAACTATATATTTGATGTATCTGATTATATGCAATATAGAAATAATTATTTGTGTGTGTGAATTCTCAGGTCTCTCGGCTTTTAATATGGTATCGAGCAACCCCTGTTGACTCGTTTGTTGAGGTGCTCTCTGAATTATGCATTCCCATTGCTCGTAGTCTGTATCACATTTACAGCTGTCTTAGAACGCTAGCTTTTACTCCAACCTCGTGCCATTGCAATTGACCTCACGTCATAATTGAAATCATCAAAAAGCGGCATTCAGAAAGTTTCTGCACCATCAAATCTGAGCGGAGCGTGTGTAATAAGTAGCGATGACGCATCATGTGATAATCGAGATATCTATTATCTCTCTGCGGCTCGCTATTAGCTTGGAGGACACGCCGAAAGCGTCGTAAAATCCGCACGCCGCGTAAATAGTTATGTGGGCCATCTTCTCGACGCGTGTGATAGCGGCTCCATACATACATACTTTGCACTGTTGGAGTCGTTGTGATTGCCCAATTTTTAAGACCTTTCTTCCGATTCATTCACGTACACATAGACTGAGTGGAGTAATCAATCCACTGGAGCATTTGAGTGTTTGCCGATTTTACGCAGTTGGTTTGCCTCAAATAAATTTACATTTTTGATGGTTTACATTGCAACTTGTTTAGATTTGCAGAGTTTGAAAATCGGCTTTCTTTCTTTTTAACATGGAGCAGCCTATTAGTAGTTAGAAAAGTTTAATGGGCTTTAATTTCTCTACACTTGGAAGGTAAAAGTTCGAGCTGCAAATGATGAGTAGAAATTTATGGAATATTGTAGAGGGCTCGCATAGCACCTACGTATGCTCAACAATTACTATGGGAGAGAGGAAAGAGCCAAGTCTATCCTTGGACTATCACTTGCGCATTCAGCTACATCTTATTGACCTAAAGAAATCTTCAGCGAATATGGGAAGAAATGAATAAGGTATTTTGGGACAAAAGGTCATTAATGCAAAATTTTTCTTAAAGTTACAATTGTTTAAACTCCGGATGGAGAGTGAGACATCATTGTCAACACACACACTAGTGACTTAAGAGCTTTGATGAGACAGGTTGTCTCTAAATTAATTCTAAAGTAGATGATGATGATGCAAAGGCAATCTTATTAAATAGTTTGTCTTCAAAATATGATAATGTCATATTTACTCTAAGTCAAATGCCATATCAATCACTTGATGAAATGATAGCGGCTCTTATGGCGTAAGAAAAGAGGATAGGTGGCCACGAGAGGCTAGTTCACATAATGAACTTGCACTATACTCCAAAGGAAGGGTGAATAAAAAGTAAAGATCTGAATGTTTCTATTGTCACAAATATGACCTGCTGACATTCAATTGCAAAATTGGGCTCGAGATCTTTTGAATGGACAATTGAAAAATCAGCGTATGCAACATTTTCGTATAATTCACCCGATGCAATATTTTGAAGATTCTTCGAGTGAGGATGAACCTCCTGATCCTTCTCTTAAACTCTTAAAGCATGTTTTGTGATTTTTCAAAGTATGGGAATATAGTGTGGAGTTTAAGCCTTATATTTATTGCTATGAGAGTTGTGTAGAAGAGAACCAATTATTGAACAAATTATCATTATTTAAATTAGTCGTTCTCTACGTTCTGCCAAGGACGCAGAGAACAATTGGCTAATTTGATTGTGTGAAATTGTTATATGCTGATATTGTTGTGCTACTGGGCCAAGAGCATCGACAGTGGCTGCAGTAATGATGATGATGGGCAGGTCGGATCAAGTTGTTAGATTTGAGCTCTTGAACAATTCAGTATCCTGGACCATTTTCGATAGGCATCGATGGATAGCCGAAAGCGCGATATATCCAAACTGGATGGTGATTGGTCCATAGGATGGTTCATCACTGCAGCTCTTATCGCGGGCCCTGACGAAAGCGAGTTGTCAATACCGGGTGATCTTGCAAAGTTCATTATTGGTCGAGTCGAAACAAATGTATTTTAAATGGGTTGAATGGTAGCTCGAAAAATGGTGGAGAAAAGAGTGTTTTTCTATGAGATCTCGCAGTGGGTACAAATGTTAATGAAGACCAGATCGTGACAAAGAGACGAAAGTTCAAAGTGTTGTAATTGTGATTAATTATTATATGCTTTGTAAAGTAAGCATTAAGGGAGGGTATGGAATTAGTTAGGATTATGCTTACTTTAGTATATCTTGGATTAGGTTTATTAGGAAGTTGAGAGATTCTCTCAACTTCTCTCTCTAAGATTAGAATTAGTTCAACTATATATTTGATGTATCGATTATTGCAATATAGAAATAATTATTTGTGTGTGTGAATTTACGGGTCTCTCCGGTTTTAATATAAACACCCACAATCTTAAAACTCAAACTTTAACACTAATTTTCAAAAAATTTCTTGAATATTTCTAAAATCATTTTGACTTTCTATTGTTTTCGTGTGAGAAAAATTGTTTCGGACTAAGCTCTAAATAAATACAACCAGGGACTACTGAAAGCTCCTTAGACAACCATGTGTTTTCATTCCATATCACAAATTGTTATAGTGAAACTCCACAATGCTATAACACGTGGTACTTAATCTTAACTCCGCAGATACTCTCAACCAACTAGCCGAACTACTACCACGCCATGATTCAGGATATAGTACAAAGGTGATAAATCGTAATCAATGAAAAACCCGAGGAAAATCTAGAACATGTGGCAATAATTTTCACCGAATCACATTTTTATGTGGAAAATCTAGAAGTATACAAGTGCAAAAGAGTGGGTCTCGTGGGTCTCCGCAATGATTTTGTTGGCTTGCCTGAGGCTCAACTATAATCTACCGCAATGGACTGAACCCCAATTAATTATAATACAATATTATCTCTATAAGCCTTTTGTGTTCACGTGTTTTTTTTTAATAAATCAGGTTCGGGTTAGGGTTAAAATTGTCACTTTCAAGATCTTTTTTATTAAGATGTTCCTCCTGCGGATAAGTTGTTACAAACGGAAAGCGATGAAGCATGATTCACATAGTATGGAATGGAGGCCCCCGAACCAATCAAAGTCAAAGCGGAGATCAGTAGCCTTATGGGGTGGCCTCTAGCTGACACCTGAATCTCCACAATTGAAGGGTGTCAATATATATGGAGATTCCAAGTTAGTTATTGGGTGGATCACAAACGAGCCATGGATATAGATGAGCCGACTTTGTTGGGATGGCTCCGAAGGGCTCTAAGCATTATGGCAGAGGTTTAATTGCCCGCCTATCAGCCACACATACGAGGATAATAACACGCGAGTCGACCGGTTATCAAAAAAGGTATCAAAGCTAACTTTGGGTTTTTGTAGAGTTGTTCATTTTAGAGATGGTAATCGTATCCGGGGACACTTCCATTCCAATTCCATAACCAAGATGTCCATGGCATCAAACGAGCCAATATCTTCTAGCAACCTTATCTTACATTTCAGCTTTAGTTTTTGTACACTTTATATATTCTCGCAAGGTACTATATCGGCTAAAGCCAATACATCCCTTTTAGGCAGGGTGAAGGAGAGGTGTCCAGCTCACCTATTCAAAGCGTACTATTCCAGGGAGATTGTTCAATCTTTTTCAGAGGCAGGGTTATTCGGGTGATTGTTCTAGCCTTACATCAAGCTGAGCCTCGTCCACACCTGATTATGGATTTCTCTCGAACTTTCAAATGCACTCGGCAATCTATATCCTACTTAATCTCCCGTCCATCATTTTCAATATAGATTTGCATGACAAATGGATTTTCGCATTATCCATTGATCATTTTGTCTTCTTCTCTATCCGTTTATGTCTTTTCTTACATGCAGGGATGTATGGTATCAATTCATGAAGGGACGCGGATTATTCCCCGAGATTTTGTATGCCACTATCCATTAGATTGCCTTTTCTTGCTTAGAAGGGTATCTTACAACCAAGTAGTCGTGATTTTTCTGTTTTTCTCACTGAGTACAAATCGAGAATGTAATGATTGGGTTAATGCTAATCGTTATATCTATATATACACAGTATTTTTTTCTTTTCTTTGACCATGTGTTTTCCAGTGGATATCTTTCAAACAAAGGGTATTTGTCTGTTTCTGATCCCCGTGGACACTCGTGATTTCCCTACGAGTAGTCCATTATAATAAAACAAAACTCTATATATTTTTTCACATGTACAATGCTGATATATCTTCTTCAATATAAATTCATTGTAGCGCTACAAAATATTAACTAACACAACTAGACAGATTCGAGGGAAAAAGACACTCATCAATTGCAATCATAATTTTGTCAATCCATTTTGTTGATTTGGCATTTACTCCACAGGTGATACCTCTAAACCATTTGACTATTTGGAGGAATCACACTTTTAATTTACCATAGTGTGTGCATGCAATGTGCAAATTTAAATTCTTTTATACAAAAATAACTTTTATATGGAGTTGTCTCATCACTTTACAACGTAATAGTGTTAAAAGAAAATTTTGATCGGGTAGTTGATCGTTTTGAAGTGCATTTTTATAATGGAAATGGATTCAACATCATCAAAAACCCTTAGGGCACTCAAAAATAATCGAAAGTTTAACAACCGTAAACAAGATTCTCGATAAATATTTGCTCTGAAATTTTTAGAATCTTACCGGAAATTCTCGATTATTATGTGGATTTTTTAGATCTAGATCTTTTATATTATCAAAAAAATAATCTGTAGGTAGTACGGTGTAAACAGAAATTTAAAAAGTACATGCACCTTTTGTAAAAAACAGCAATTGTTGGAGTACTAACCACACCTCTATGGAATCCGCTGTAATTTCCACCCGGAGATCCTAGCTAGCCGGTTTGGAAGTTTACCAACACCCTGTGGGTTTTGGTATAACCCGCAAACCCTACTAGAATACTTATGATTGGGGACTATGTTATATACAAAAAGTTATCGCAGTTATTGATTGGTTAATTGTTGAATTTTTAAGTATAGTTTTTATTTAAATATTTATTTAATTATTAGTTGATTTACATATATAATTACTGGTAGTTATATAAATTAAATTGCTGGAAAATGTTAATAGATATTAATTTATGATAAAAATCAAAATATTAGATAAACTAATTAAACAATTAATTTGATTTTAAAATTCATTATAAAGCATACTCAAGTTGGAAATAAATATGAATCCTTGATCCTGTGAATACTATTGTAGATTTATTCACACATATTTCATAGAAAATCTCTACCACTTACTATATATATATATAATATCAAACTTTTAGCAAATGGCTTTCTAAAAAATCTAAATATTGCAGATCGTAGACTTTTATCCATCCCATATAAAATTACAATTTGATAAAAATTAGAGAGTTATATAGATTAAAATGGTTGGTAAATAAGGATATAAATCAATGTATAATAAGAATCAAAACAATTACTTCAACATACATCTCAAGTTGCTAAAATTATAAAAATTATAAAAATGAACTAAATTATAATTTTATTTAAAATTATTATTATTATTAATGATAAAAAATAATTAATATATATAACTTACATATATACATTTAAAAAAAACATGTAACAAGATTAATCAATAACTCATTTTAAATGATAATTGTTCATATGTTATTTTTTAATTAATGAATTTAATTTAAAAAAATATAATTATTTTGAAATAAATCTCAACCATTGGTTTGTGTATACTAATAAGAATATTTTAGAAAATTCTATAAAAGTTAAATAGCTATCATCCACTTAATTATAGTTATAAAATTTTGAAAGCTTAATTCTAAAATAAATATACTTGTCAAAATAATTATTATTAACCAATTACGATTTAAAAATACGGTTTTATTTATCCAAAGTTTAGTATTTTTTATTTTCAGTTTATAAATTTTTATTATAGTAATAAATAAAGATTTACTTATATCAATTATTTATTAATTTACTTAATTTTAATTCAATTTTTAATTTCCTTGAATATTAATTCTGTTCCAAAAATATATTTCAATATTTTATATTCATAATTTATATATATATATATGACGTGCTACTATAATTTAGAATTTCAGAATATATCCAAATATTTTATAGTTGGGACCAAATTTATATTATATTTTATATCTAGAATAAACTCTATCATTGTTTTTCTCATTAATTAAGTCTGAGTGACCGTAGTGATCAAATTTCATAGCTGGTCTGAGTGACCGTAGTGGTTATATGAGTTGATTAAGTGTGGCAGTTTAAACAATTTACAGGTTCCAATTTTACAATCTTTTATCAATGCTGTGTCAATCCTTTTCATATTATGTTCACTCTGTATACGTTTGTTGCGCAGTCTCTGTATAGTTGTTTCTGTCTTTTCGGATAACAGGTTCCAATCTTACAAGTTATTATCAATGTTATTTCCACCCATTTTATGTTATGAATTTTCCATTTGATTGTCCAATCCCAAACATGGCAACCTCAAATTTATATGAAAACTAAATTAATTGATCGATACCTTCGGCTTCAATGAGACATAGCCACTACACATCCACATATCATCGCTATCGTACTGTTATCTGATTGCACCAAACCCATAAAACCTCACATGGTTGCTGTTATGTGGTTATCTAATTTTCCGGTGGAAATGCAAAATTGTCATTCTCAATGTTTTATAAACGTACTTAATATTTTTGCCCCGGATTCCTTTGGTACTCAATATGGATAGGATGGAATGAACAAGGAATCAGTCGATAATTAATATTTTAAAAATATTGATTTTAAAAGATTAAAATATTAATTATAAAATATTATTTTAATATTAATTTTTAATTTTTATACATAAAAATTAATTAGGAAAGATATAGTTTAATTAATAGATGAAATGATTTTTTTTTAACAGAATTATGTAATATGATTTGTTTTGTTTAAAATACATTTTTGAATGAATAAATGGATAAACACTCTAAAAAACCCTAGAGACACTCAATTTTTACAAATTAAACAAGTTAGACTTATGATTTTTAAAAACATGTCCAAGATTTTGAAAAAAATTGAAAAAAAAAACAATGTTCAGAAAATGGTCATTTAATCTATTAATTAGACTACACAATTTAAAAATATTAAAGAAGAATGAGATGATGTATAATTTGATTATTGTTTAGTATTTAAATCATAATAATAATAATCATTTTTTAAAAATTTAACCATTTTTAAAATTAATGAGTAAAATGAGAAATTTCATCCATAATAATTTGTGAAATGAAATATTTCAATGTATATATATATATATATATATATATATATATATATATAGAGAGAGAGAGAGAGAGAGAGAGAGAGAGAGATGCAAAGTTTGAGGCCACAAAGTTGTGGAGAATGGTACATCAAATTCAAAAGAACTCTATAATTTTAAAATGAAAAGAAAAGAAGCAAGTCACTTCCCCAATGAAAAAATACCTAACTAGGTAGCTAATGTATAATAACAAGTTAAAGTGGAAGATGTTGAAAATGGCAACAAGAAATCTTGAAAACGGCATCAAGAAGCATTTTAATTTAATTTTCACTTGAATTAAATTAGAATAAAATTGTAATTCCACATCACATTACAAATGACTTAGTTCGAGTTGAGGGTCAAACTAGAGAGAGGTCAAAGTGTAGAAATTACATTTAATTCACATGCAGTGATCAATCAGATAAGTGATAATTCAATCATAAATAACTCAATGATTCATGCATGACATTTCTATGAAAGATCCAGTTGAGATTGGATTTCAAGGGAGGTGTACTATCAGTTGTATAATTATCTGAATTGTACAGGTGGTGCATGCACTCAAAGGAAGGCCCCCGATAGATTGGGCAGTATGGATTGGTAAATTCCATAATTAATAGGTCTTAATTAAAGGGATTTGGGCATGCCACAAATTGGTTAAGTATTGAAGGAGGCTTATCTAGGAATCATTGAGACGGATGGAGATAATGCAGAGGTTTCTCAACTTGGAGAAAAGCATTGTAATCTTCTCATATTCTTTGGATTATGCAATATACAAATAACGAGGTTTTTACTTGAGGATTTACCCAGATAAATCTTTGTGTTATGTGATTAAAATTATTTCTCTTTCTTGTATTGCGATTTCAAGATCTAAATTGGTTTCCACAGTCGGTAGAGTATATTCAAGTATAATGTTTTAGAATATTACAATTATCAGTTGAATCTACATGGATTTTCTACATGGTATCAGAGCAGTAATCACTCTAGAAGAGAAGAATACAAGTTTGTTCTATGCAGGTGAATTTAATTTGTAGATCTACTCTTCAGAACCAGCAGCAGGATCAGGATGTCTTTCTCTGGATTGAGACTCGAATATTCCCTTGAGGTTAGTTCAAATTACATAGCTTGGAGAGACAAGATGGAGGTATTTTTGGAAGACAATGGGCTGAAGGAATTCATAGGCAGTGATATTCCTAAGCCTGTAGCAACAAATGCTTAATATCTGGAGGCATGGAAGAAGAACATACCAAAGGCAAGAAGGATTTTGTTAGAAGGATTTTGAGATCATCTTGTCTCAAACCTTCATGGAAAGGAAACTCTATATGCTATGTGGAATGCCTTAACGTATTTGTTTAAAAAAATAAAAAAAAATAAAAAATGACCACAAGAAGTTGGCGCTGAAGGAAAAGCTCAAAAAAATCAAGATAGAGGAGGTTGACACAATACCAAAGTACTTGACCAATTTCAGCCAATGTCGGGATGAGCTTGGAAGTGTTGGTGTTACCGTTTCCGAGGATGATCTCATGAGCCTATCACTTCTAGGCTTTCCCAAAAGTTGGCATAGCTACTAGGATTCGGTAAATGGGAGGGAGAAGCTACCAGAGAGGGAGCGATTGTGGTCCAACCTCATGCAAGAAGAGATTAGGAGGAACACCAGAGACGAGACCTATTCCAAAGAAGAGGACTTTGAATTAGTCATTCAAGGAAAGAAAGCTAAGGGAAAGAAGTCCCAAGGAGAATAGAGAAAGAAGAAATGCTTGTACAACATCAAGTGCTTTTATTGTCACGAGTTCGGGCACTATACCATGAAATGTCCATAGAAGAAGGAAAGAAATAAGGAGCATGCAATAACAGCATCAAGTGAAGTGCTAGCTTCACAATTTGAACTTGATTTCATTCTCATTGCATGCATGGAGAATACTATAATGGGATGCATGTGGTATGTCGACAGCAGTGCCTCGTTCCATATGACGAGGAATAGTGATTTATTCAGTGACTTGGAGGAGAAAGACCTCAATCATAACATAGAATTTGGAGATGATAGGAGGTATAGTGGGAACGGTATCGGTAAAATTACTTTTCAGAGGGATTTTGGCTCCCCTCTAAGACTCACAAATGTGTTGTTTGTTTCAGGACTAAAGAAGAATCATGTTTTCGTCGCGGTACTAGAAGACCGTTGCTATGTTGTGATATTTAGCAAAGGAAAGGTTTTCCTTAGACACATCGCCACAGGATGAGTGAATCAGATCGGTGTGCAAGTAAAGAACCTATATGCTCTCTAGGTCGAAGATGCATGAAAACATTTGAGGGGAAAGTAAAAGGTTATAGACTTGGTGGTTGACAGGGAGCTTGTTAGACCTCTCAAAATGCAACCTTAAAAGAAGCCTAAGAAATTTTTGGAACAACCACAATTAGAGAAGCAGAGAAGAGAACGATTGGAGACATCCACTCAAGAAGAAAACTCCAGTAGGGGGAAATTTCAAGCCAAGTGGGCAAGGGGAGAAGATGCAGCCATACCTCTAAGTGAGAGGTGGGGCCATGTGAAGCAATAGTCCCAAGAGTGCAGAAATTTGGACAGGGTTCATTGAGGTGTTTTTCCCTCATGGATCATTACTTTGCTACAGAAGACCACAGTATATAGTAGCAAGATGGATCAGTGGCATTTGATGCAGTCAAATGCTAGAGTGATAGACGCAGAGACTAGCAGCAGTCATATACTAGGGAGCGCAGTGTAGAGTAAGCAGTAGCGAGGAGTTTTTTGTAGACAGTGCATTAGCTAGTAGCAATCAGAGACTCAGATGACAGATGCATCATATTGATCACATTTTATTCAGTTTTTTGGATGCCTTTGAGTTTCCTAAGTTGCAGTAGTAACAACACTAGAGAGAAGTGTTGCATGCATAGCATTCCAAAGGTACCAAATAATGATAGAGTTGAATTCCTTTCTTGTTGAGAGGGAGTGTTGAAAATGGCAACAAGAAATCTTGAAAATGGCATCAAGAATAATTTTAATTTAATTTTCCCTTGAATTAAATTAGAATAAAATTGTAATTCCACATCACATGACAACTTGTACAAGTTAACTAAGTTAAGATGACTTATTTGGTTCAGTTAATTCGAGTTGGGGGTTAAACTAGAAGCATGTAGAGTGTCTCCCACATTATAGGAGCCATGGTTGAGTTTATTTTAAGTTGTAATTAATTAACTTAGCTTATCTAAGTTAAATTCAGTTTAAATAGTTCTAATTGATGGAGGAACTGGAGAGAGGTGAAATTGTGGAAATTATATTTAATTCAGATGCAGTGATCAATTAGATAACTAATAATTCACTCATAAATAACTCATGCATGTCAGTTTTCAGAAAGACCTAGTTGATATTGGAGCTCAAGGGAAATGTACTATCAGTTGTATAATTATCTGAATTGTACAGGTGGTGCATGTAGTCAGAGGAAGGCCCCTAATGGATTGTGCAGTATGGATTGGGAATTTCCATAATTAATAGGGCCTAATTACCCAATGAAATTGCGTAAGGAAATAGGGACTTGGGCAAGCCATAAATTCGTTAAGTATTGAACCAGGCTTGTCTAGGAATCATTGAGATATATATATATATAATGCAGGGGTTTCTCAGCTTGGAGAAAAGAATTGTGATATTCTCATATTATTTCGCTTATGCAATATATAAATAGTGGGGTTTTTAGCTGAGGCTTTCCATAGATAAAGCTTTGTGTTGTGTGATTGAAATTCCTTCTCTTTCATGTATTATGATTTGAAGATATAAATTGGTTTCCGCAATTGGTAGAGTAGATTCAAGTATAATTTTTTAGCATATTAAAATTATCAGTTGAATCTACATGGATTTTATATAGAAGATAAGAGTCTTCCCAAAAAAAAAATTAAACTCTAGTCAAAACCACTTTCCCCTCAAATGGACATGGCATAAGGATTCTTAATCTTGCTTAGACCATTGGGAATAAAGGAAGATATAATTTTTCAAAATAAGAATAATATTAAAAATATTATTCCATCAAAAAATAAGAAAAAATGTGTTGCAATAAAGATATTATTGTTGGATTCACAATTATACTCAGAGGGGTGAATCAGTATAATACAAATTTTTACTTATTTAAAAAATTAAATTATACAATATCAATCTCATAAGAAGAACATGGAACATATCATATATGTGAACACCCTTCAGGGAGAAAACAATGAAATTTTTTTAAGTGAATGTTCTTGTACAAGAGCCAACCTATTGTTCCAATATTTATAGGCACCAACTTATCAAAGACACCAATCCCCTCAATCTCTCACTTTTGTTGGAACCAAGATACAAGAGATAACAATCCCTTATGTTACTTTGTAGCGACCAACTTATAGGAGACACAAATCCCCACTACTAGATTGTAGGCACCAACCTATAGGAGACACAAATCCCATTTTATTTATTCTATAATATTTTCTTGTATGATCCAATTTTCTCTTCTCTGAACCACTCTAATCTTCTCAATCTTAGCAATCACCACATTTCTCTCTCTCGTCTTTAATTTTCTTCTCTTGTTCACTTTGCTCCTCAATTATTGTAGTCACCTCATCAAATATATTTCTTTGAATTTCTTGTAGTCGCCTCATAAAATCTTTGTTCTCTTTTAATTTATTGTAGTTACCTCATCAAATATTTTTTCTCTTTGAATTTTTGCAATCACCTTCGCAAATATTTTCTCTAAACTAGGAGCTTCCTTCAATTACCAACTTTTGAAACTGCAGACTCTATAATAATCAAATCTTCCTTTTTCATCTCTTTACCAACATAATACTTTCTTATATGTTGAATTATTTAACCCATTGATCAATTCTACACTTTAAAAATGTAACTCATTTAATTTCAGTGCTTCCTTTATCCCAACCTTTCAAACTTGGCACTAATCCAACTAAGCGTTGATTAGGTGCTTAGTGTTAAGCTCAAAAATGGAAGCGCTAGGAATCGATTAGAACTTGAATGACAACGAAGATCTTGTCGCCAGGAATCTGGCACAATTCATTTCATCAAAAACTAACTCCGTATGTGAAAGTTATAGCCTGCTGTTTGTTTTCCTAAACAACTAAAATTTTTGCAGAAAATGACAGAATCGTGACATGACAGCCTAGTCAGCAAAAACAAATATATTCTGGGAATATTCCTCCATTTCGCCCAATGACATTATGCCAAGTGTCAAACTATGGATGGTTGCTAAGTGGGTGACTTGTTTCAATTTCAATGGATGTTTCGGGAACCAATGGCATGAGGACACGTGGCTAGCCCGGAGGTCGCCACGTGCCCCCTTCCAAGGTCCAAATTATAACCTACAGTCTAATTTTCAAATTATTGTGGTTGAAATTCTATGGTCGAATTTCTAAATTATCATGGTTCAAAGTCTATGGTCGAAATATCGTATAATTTTATGGTATAGTATTGTGGTGCAAAATTATTACCGGCGAAAGGGTGGAGGTCAGGATCGACCCCGCGACCTCCCCGACACCAACTCAACCAATTACCAATATATTCGTGCAATAATTCTTAATATTATATTCTTGCGGCATAAACTTATATTAATGTGGTTTGACCATTGGGTGGAGGAGGGGGTCAGCCCCCTCACCATGTGACCTTTATACTATGACCAAAGGCAAAGGATGTTGCAAAATGTGTGGAATTAGCATTTAAAGTGGGGTTAATTACCCCTAATCATGTGTTAAAGCACTAATCCTTGTTTTAATTTAGGTTTATGATAAAATGTGCTTAGCGCATTTAACTGCGGCTTATCCTAAAGTTAATACAAGAATATCACTTAATTAATTCAGCTGCAGATTTGGTGGAGTCTACCATTTTCGGCAGGACTCCAAATTTGGTGGGACTAACTGGATTTCTCTCCATTTTTGGAGGAGATTCCTACGGAAAAATCTAATGAAACATAACTTTTGCAAATTTCGACCATTTTTGGCTTGGAAAGAGTCTATCCTATCATATTTGGATGTTCTGAGCATGTTGGAGCAGGTTTCAGGAGTAGTAGAGGATTGTAAACAACACTTTTTTCCATTTTTAGCTAATACGGAACCCCAAGCCATGGAAGCTAGACCAAGGAGATGTAGGCCAGGAGGGGTGAACTCCTTCATCAAAAAATTGTGTTAATGGATCATTTTCATGGTTTGTTGTACATTTTATTATTATTGTTCAACATTATGTTTTAATGTTTTTATAATCATGAATTTAACATAAAACTCAATACATCTACATGTTTAACACTCACATACACCTCAAGAAACCTATGCACATGAAGCAAAAGATCAACAAATTATTTATAATTATGAAAACGAAATTAGCACAACAAAACTAACATTCAAATTCAGATCAAGGTGGTATTAGAGCAAAGGTTATTTTCTTGATTTTCTTGAGTTTTGTGCAACTAGGGTTTTAATGGTTGCAAATTTGTGATGCTTACAAGGTTGAATTTGCAGATAGGAGAAGGGAAAATATTGGTTGCTAGTCATGAGATTAGGACCAGAAGAAGGAGAGCCACAAGCTCACCATCTCCACCCAAAGCTTCACTCCCAGCTGCACTTGAAGCAGCTCAAGTTTTATCTCTAGCTGAGATTGAGGAGGTACAAGTTGCACCAAAAGGTGAGCTTGAATCCATAGCCATCATGTCAGGTGTAGGAGATACTAAAGGTCTTTTATAAGAGGAAGCATTCAACAATTCTTACTATGAATTAACTGAGAGGGTTAGGATCCTCTTTGAAGAGAGGAACACCAGGATGGTTGGAGAGAATTCTAAGTCTCCACATGGAGAGGGAACCTCATAAGATAAAAAGGATGAAGCGAATGATTCAAATGGCAGTGAATGAAATCCTCCTCCATCTCCACCATCTTCGTCATCATCCTCATCATCTCCATCAGCATCATCTTCCACTTCCACCACAAAAACCACCCATACATACTCAAAAACTCCAAAAGGAAAAAATCCCTTACTCAAATTGGACATTAAGTTTGAAATTCCCTTGTACAATGGTGAGGTAAATGCAGAGAAGTTGTACAATTGGATTTTTCAATTGGAGATTTATTGCAGAATTCAAAACCTACAAGAATATGACATAAAGATCGAGTTGGCTTCATTGAGGCTAGAAGGAGCAACACTAATCTAGTGGGAAGCAAAGACTCAAGAGGAAATTTGAATCCATGGTAAGATATCCATTTTTTGGTTTGATTTTATTTCTTCAATTAAAAGACAGTTTTATCCTTTAAATTACATGCAAAAATCCATTATGAGTTGGAAAAACTTTAGGCAACTCAAGGGTCAAATAGTTCAAGGATATGCCCAAGAGTTTAGGAAAAGGGCTTTGTTGTTAGGAATAAACTTGAATTACCAAGACACTCTATTGAAATACATTGGGGATTTACATTCCTATTTGAGACACACTATCCTTATGTTTAACCCAAGAAATTTAGATGAAGTTTGTGTGCAAGTCATGCACCTTGAAGCAAGGGAAAAGAACATTCAGGAAGAGGGTAGTAAGAAGAATCCATTCAAGGGTAAGGAGAAAGAGAAGGGAATAAAATGGAAGGGAAAGAAGAATTCAAGTGTTAAGAAAAAAGGTGAGAAAACTACATGAAAACATTGTTCCAAATAGGGGCACAATGAAGCCCATTGTTGGAAATTACATCCCAAACTAAGGCCTAGGAAGCCAAACAACAAGGGGAAACAAAATATGATTGCTACCACACAAAATGATCTTAGATCCAATTCCAGTGATGAGACCAAGATTACAGCCATGGTCACAAAGGGAAAAGAAGCCATAGCAAGCACTAGTTCCTCAAAATTTCAAAACAACACTCCAAATGAAGAAACAAGGATAGAGTTGTTCCATGTAAGGGTGATTTCAAATCATACAAATATTCATGCATTATTTGATAGTGGGTCAAAAGAAAACTTAATTTTAGAAGACTTGGTCAAAAATATTAAAGTTGAAACTGTACCTCATCATAAGCCATATCCTTGGGGTTGGATAGTTAAGAATGCAAATTTACAGGTTACAAGGAAATGTATATTCGGGTTTTACATTACTACAAATTTTGTTGATGAAGTTGAGTTAGATGTGGTTCCACTTGACATTTCAAGAATTATCTTGGGAAGCCCATATTTGTATCATGGGAAAGCGGTATTTTATCGCCATGAGAAAAAATATCACTTTCTCAAGGATGGGGTGGAGTATATTGTGAGAGATCATCGCAAAAAGCTGAATATTTCTTTGGTTAATGCAGGGTAGATGAAGAGACTAGTTAATGCAAGTAAAAATTTTGTGCTTCTCATGATCAAGAAAAAGAATGATATGGAATATGAATATTTTGAAGGTTTTTATGACAAATTAAAATATTGTTTTTTTGATGTGGTAAGTCATCATGGCGAGATGTTTCAGAAGCCAAATGAGTTACCTCCCAAGAAGGGAATTCAACATGAGATATAGTTGCAGCAAGATGTTCCACTTCCAAACATTGGCATGTATTGCATGTAAATAATGGAGAGCATGGAAATCAAGAAGAAAATTAAAGAATTTCTAAACAAAGGTATCATACGCCTATCTACTTCACCATGTGGTTCATCGATTTTCTTGGTGCCAAAGAAGGATGGGACTTGGCGCATGTGTGTGGATTTTCGTGCACTGAATAAAATCACAGTAAAGAATCGTTATCCACTCCCAATAATTTATGATTTAATTTATCAGTTAATGTATGCAAATTATTTCACTAATCTAGACTTACAAAGTGGTTATCATCAAGTTAGAATAGTTGAAGAGGACATTTGGAAAATCACATTTAAAACTAGAAAAGGATTGTTTGAGTGGCTTGTTATGCCATTCGGTATTACCAATGCTCGAGCTACTTTCATGAGAGTTATGAATGATGGATTGAGACCATTTCTAGATGATTTTTTCATTGCTTACTTAGATGATATTTTGATATTCAGCAAATCAAGAGATGAACATGTCATGCATGTGAACAAAGTACTTGATGTCTTGAAAAAAGAACAGTAATTATTAAATATGTCGAAGTGTGAGTTTGGCAAGACTTCCTTAGTGTATTTGGGACACATTGTTGGAGGTGGTGAGCTGAAGATAGACCCCTCTAAGGTTGATGTCATTGTGAATTTTCCCAAGCCCAATACAGTTACAAAGGTAAGAAGATTTCTTGGGGCAACACAATATTGGAGGAAATTCATTGCTAATTTTTCTTCCATTGTAGCTCCGTTACATGCATTGACAAGTGTCAAGAAAGTATTACATTGGGGAGACATGTAGCAAAAAACATTTGATGCTTTAAAACAAAATATCAGTTCAACACCGGTGTTGGCTCTTTCGGATCTTAGACAGCCATTTGAGATTCAAACAGATGCTAGTGATTATGCCATGGGAGCAGTTCTCATGCAGCATGGTAAGCCCATTTAGTTTCATTCTGAAATTTTTAATGGATATGTGACTAACTATTGCACTTATGACAAAGAGTTATATGTATTGGTACAAATTGTAAATAAATTTAAACACTATTTGATGGGTAAGGAGACCATTATCCATACCAACCATCAACCATTGTAGTACTTACAATCATAATCAAAGTTGCAGCAATCAAGACACTTCAGATGGATGGGATTTCTACAACAATTTAATTTGGTTATTAGGTATAAAAAAGGGAATCTACAATAAGGTAGTTGATATTCTTTCTAGGCCTATTGTAAATTCATCTATTATACTCAATCACAATTCTATTATACATGAAAGTTACATTGAACAGTATGCAAATGATAATGACTTTCGAGATGTGTATGCAAGCTTGAGTCAAGGAAACCAAATTGAAGAGTTAGATTACCATGTACATAAAAAAAATTTGTATCACTTGGGCAAGTTATGTATTCCACTGGGAGAAAGAAACTGTATCATAGGGGAGGCACACACTTCACTTATTGCCAGACATTTTGGTGTAGGAAAGACCGTAGTGAATCTCCAAAGGTATTGTTATTGGCCACACATGTTTGATAGTGTATCTCATTTCATTAGAGGATGTTCTTGGTGTGCAATAAGCAAGCTTAGCAATAAGAAAAGAGGATTGTACACCACTTACGGTACCTTCACGTCCATGGGAGGGTATCTCAATGGATTTTGTAGGAGGTATTCCAATGTCAAGGAAAGGTCATGATTACTTGTATGTAGGTGTAGATAGGTTCAGAAAAATGTGTATTTTGATGCCATGTAAAAAGAAAATTACTGCTGAATAAACATCTCATCTTTTCTTTCAAAATGTTTGGATTCATTTTGTTCTTGTTACTTCTGTTGTAAGTGATCGATATTCTCAATTTTTTGGGAATTTTTGGTCAAATTTGTGGGACATGATGGACAGTAATTTGAAGAAGAGTACAGCCTTTCATCCTCAAACATATGGTCAAACCGAGGTGGTTAAGAGGACAGTCATTCATCTTCTTAGAGGATATTGTAGCAAACATCCCAAGTTGTGGGATGAACAGTTTCATTACATTCAGCATCCATACAACAGGGCACAGCATTCTTCCACAAACACATCGCCATTTGAGGCATGTTTTGGGTACTTTCCAAGATCGCTATTGGACTTCATCTTCGAGAAAGATGTTTCTATTGATGGTCATAGCGAAATAGATAAAGAAACTAAGTTCATTGAGCAAATTCAGTTGGTACATCACACAGTGCAAGAACATCTTGAAAAGAGTCAAAGAAGCTACAAGGCAAGGCATGATAAACACCGTGTTGATCATAAATTCCAAGTTGGTGACGAAGTTTGGTTATATATTAGCAAAGAGATACTTCAAGGGGAAGGTAAAAAGCTTAAGCCAATCCATTATGGTCCTTTGGAAAATTCTGGAAAAGGTTGCTAACAATGCATTTAAGCTAGATTTTCCTCCTTATATGAAAATATACTCTATTGTTAATGTTGAGAATTTGATATTGTTTGAGCCTCCGTTGATTGATGATCAAGGAGATCATGTTTAGTTGCCATCAATAGATGATTTCTCGCCAAAATATCTTGATGAACTTCAGCAATATCTCATACTTGACAGAAGAACGAGAACTTCAAGGAGAGTTAATGTCGAATACCTTCTATCCTAGCATGTTCTGAGCATGTTGGAGCAGGTTTCAGGAGCAGCAGAGGATTGTAAACAACACTTTTTTCCATTTTGAGCTAATAAAGAGGCCCAAGCTTTGGAAGTTAGACCAAGAAGACGTAGCCTAGGAGGGGTGAACTCCATAAAAAAATTGTGTTAATGGATCATTTTGATGGTTTGTTGTACATTTTATTGTTGTTGTCCAGCATTATGTTTTAATGTTTTTATGCTCATGAATTTAACATAGAACTCAATACATTTACATTTTTAACACTCACATACACCTCAAGAAACCTATGCACATGAATCAAAATATCAACAACTTATTTATAATTCTAAAGATGAAATTAGCACAACAAAAATAACACTCAAATTCAGATCAAGCGCTACCAGAAATTCATTTAGAAGCCTTAACACAAGGGGCCTCCCTTCAATCCAACCTATTTATGTGATATTTCTCATATGCCTTAGCACTACACCATACTTCCAAACAACACATTCGGGTTCCTTCATATCTAGAAATCAGTGAAATCCCCAACATTCATTTACACTAAAAATGCTTACAAACATTGACTATTCAACCTTTTCGATGGTTCCTTTTTCTATCAAACATTAGTGTTATGTCTATTACTCAAACCTCTCAAGTAATGGTTATTAGGTTATTGCAGGTTGTAAATTTTGATATAACCACATGCATTGATATGGTGGGATCCCAAGGCTCAACCTCAAATTTTTTCCTTTTATATCAGGATATCGAGAAATTCCAAAATCGTATAACATTGAAAAGCCTTGTAAAACATGAACCTTGGATCACATAGGACGTGAAATACTTCTATATTTTGTTTACATATTCTTTGTCATTTGATGAATCAGGGGCATCCTGATATCAAAATATCGATTGCCTTCAACACATTTGCACCTCAAAAATTTCCTATTTCCGATTAGCTCTAAGCCCTTAGTGCTGAGAACTAGGCTCTCTGAGACCATGTTATATGATCAAGAGTAATTTATACCAAGATATCACAAATTCCCAAAATCTTATCTTTTTAATATAACGATGATATGTCAAGATGTCAAGGGATTTTAGCCCTTGGGTCCTAGATTAATACACCAGAATATCGAAATCTTTTGAAACTAGTTCTTTTTTTTTATATATAAAATCGATATGGAAATATGTCGATGGGTCCTTAGCCCATACGAATTTAACCTTAAGCACCATTATGACCATGTGTTGTGACCAAGGGTCACTCCATACTAGGATATATAAAATTTTGGTGAACATTTCCTTTGTAAAATCCTTGATATGTTGAGGGTCCAGGCAATTGATGGAAAAAACTTTTGTCCACTACCCAACAATGGAGGTCCAAAAACTATGGATTTTAAGGGATTCCACATTATAAAAAAAAATTATGTTTTGTCAGTAAACGTGATGTTTCTTCATATTTTGAGGGTTTCTTGAATTTTTTAGGTTTCTACCTCATGCTCCAGCCTTAGATCAATTTTAAGGATTTCTTGAGGTTTTCCCCCTTTTACTTATTATAATTAAATTTGAGGTTTTCTTCAAGAGTTTTGAGGTCTGATCCTTTTTTCATCGCTTCTTCATTTTGTGCCTCAAATCGTGATCTTCCCTTTGTGTCCCCCCTAGCTTTCACATCAATGAAAATATTATTAAATAATATGGAAAAAATGCGGTGCGATAAAGATATTATAAGGAGGCTATTAACCATGTGATAGAGGATCAAAAATATTTCTTTGTTGTAACAAGTGTAAAGAAGAAAATTAACCTTGCTAAAATAAGAAATAATTCTCGTGAGCTCCATAGTGAAGTTTGGTGTTGGGTCAATTCCCAAACTCCTTTGCATGGAATAGTTTGTCACCTTTGTGACACTAATAAGGTTGAAGATGAAAAACACTTTCTCTTAGAATTCCTTTCATATATCGAGATTAGGTCTTACTTCCAAATATTTTTCACACAACCAATCTTCCTAAAATTTCACTCAACAAAACTATGGTGATCTTGGAATGCTTCTCTTAATAATTTTTTAGCATAGAAATAAAATTCTAAAATATCCCAAGTAATCTTTCACCTTCTTAAGGTTAAATAGATTATATATATATATAATTTTTTAGCATAGAAATAAAATTCTAATATCCCAAGTAATCTTTCACCTTCTTAAGGTTAAATAGATTATATATATATAATTTTTTAGCATAGAAATAAAATTCTAATATCCCAAGTAATCTTTTACCTTCTTAAGGTTAAATAGATGTGAGAGAGAGAGAGAGAGAGAGAGAGAGAGAGAGAGAGTGCTTGAAATATTCTTTTTAAAAATATATTGACGATAAAAAAAATATCCAGCATAGCTTAAATAAATAAAATATTTAAAATCCATATCCCTTTATGTGTGTGTGTGTAAATAAATTAAAATTAAAAATTGGATCCCTCTCAATGAGAGAGAGAGAGAGAGAGAGAGAGAGAGAGAGAGAGAGAGAGAGATAAATAAAATATTTCAAATCCATATCCCTTTATGTGTGTGTGTAAATAAATTAAAATTAAAAATTGGATCCCTCTCAATGTGAGAGAGAGAGAGAGAGAGCTTGAAATATTCCTTTTAAAAAGATATTGATGATAAAAAAAATATCTAACATAGCTTAAATAAAATATTTCAAATTCATATCCCTTTATGTGTGTGTGTGTAAATAAATTAAAATTAAAAAATTGGATCCCTCTCAATGAGAGAGAGAGAGAGAGAGAGAGAGAGAGAGAGAGAGAGAGAGAGAGAGAGAGAGAGAGAGTCATTTCAATGGTGTGTTTCTCAATACAACAAAATTCCTTCTGTGCTTAGAATGTGCTTGAAATATCCAACATTGCTTAAATAAAATATTTCAAATCCATATCCCTTTATGTGTGTGTGTGTAAATAAATTAAAATTAAAAAATTGGATCCCTCTCAATGCGCAATAGATACAAAGTTAATATGGATCCTTTTCAAGATCTAGAATCAAAATTAGCTTGAAAATCATGAGTTCACTATAATTATTTGTGGTGAGACCAATCCTAGCCGCTGAGAGAAATATAATAGGATGAGAAAGGAAATATGATTCCCCCTCCACCTCCTCAATGAGGATTTTATTGAGAAGATTTTTCAAAGAATTCCCATGGAAGATAATCATTTATATGTGGCAATAAAACTTAAGAGTGAACATGAACTCTAAAAAATAAGTGAAAGCACTTATTATATTAATACTTTGAGTGGCACATATAAGGGATAAGTTCTCCCTTCCTTCAAATATATTAGCATTTATAGCCATCCAACCTTAGTCCAAGGTGAGGGTAATTGCTTCAAATAATTTTTTCTCCCCATTCTAAACCTAGTGTCTTAAACCTTCTTCTATGGTGCCCCTTGTCTAGGAGTTACAAAGGCAAGGTAAGCCTTGTATTTCTTTCCAAATGTGTTTTTAGAAGGGATGGGAAATAATTAAATGAATATTTATTTTAACATCTACTTTGTAGAGGAAACATCTATCAAGGCCTTCAAAACTTATTTTTTGTAAAGTGTCCCTGGTGATAACCTTGCTATTCATGAGATTAAAAAAAAATGGCTTTCCTAATAATTTTAACTTCCATATAGATTTCCACCACTAGAGTGATCGCTATTCATTACCTTCCATAATGATTTCCTTGCATCCAATCCTAGGCTCATGTGCCTAAGAAGGATTAGAGATTGTAGGAGTTCATCCTCATCATCATTAAGTATAATATTGTAGGGCATGAGATAAACAAAGTATTATTTCTAAGTCTTAACATATTCTTCATTTAATTCTATGACTCTTCATGATAGCCAATGTTGGCATTGGTTATTCATGAAATGTTCATGGGAAATGTGATGAAGGATGATTTTTTTTCCAAATTTGAGGTCCTAAATGAGGAGAATTGGAATCTATTAGAGTCAATTATTCTAATCCAAATATTAATTCCAATCAAAATAATGTCTCCTTAGTGAAAATTTCATATTATCTAGTTCCCCATCAGGGGAAAAGTCGTGATGGTTCCTTCCATATTATCAAGGAGTTTGGGGTCTTTTTTTTAAGAACATAGAGTATAATGCTCAATGCAAGAGGAGAGAAAGTATTGGTCTGTAATATTTTGGTACAAAAGGCCTGTAATATTGTATTTATGAAATATTTGTAGAACTATAAGAATCTCCTATTTTCCCACCACAATCATGAGCCTCTAATTGTCCTCAAGTTCCACAAATTAAGGGACCTTGAAATATGAAGTATTGCTTCATTTGTGATAAGATTTTCCTCTTTAAATAATGTTTTAAAGTATATAAACCATTCAAAAACTATATTACGTAATGTTTTTGGCCTATGTTTCATCGTCTTTAGTCATATTCTACACAAAGTTTATATTGTTTCTATAGTTGGAAATATGATTAAAAATTTTAGTGTCAGTCATCGCCTACTTGTATCCAAATCACCCAATGATTAAGATGTCATCCCTCCCCTTATATGGAAGGATATTTCTTCTTAATATTGTTCAGTTTGGGTCATCTCATCCTTCTCAAAGTCCAATAATAAATAGAAACTATCTCTTAATATCCTTAAGGCTAATGCCTCTTTCACCTCTTCAAGGATTCTATCATTCTAATCCCTTTTTATTTTAACCATTGTATTATTGAATGTTTATCCATTTTCATATTATTGATCCAAATTGGATAAATATATTATTTTTCATCCATCTTGATTCTTTTAGAGTGGAAACATTGGATGAATTAACATGCATAGTCATTTTTAACAATGGTCCTAGTTTGGAAAAAAATGGGTGAAAATTTTGAAGACCCATTTTGAGGTTGTAAATGAAAATTTTTGTGGTCATGGCCTTGCTTATATACCTATATTACATAATATACACTAATACCTTTCAACATTGCAATAATCGCATCAGTCATAGATCATATGAGAAAATTATTCCTCCTAGAATTTGATCTATCAAAATTGACCACCATAATAATTCAAGAGGATGCCACGTTGGCCCTAATCACTCATGGAGAACAGGATAGCCATGTTGGTACTATGAAGAATTTTGTAGAAGTTTCAAGTGGTAACTAGTGTTTAGGTTTGGATGGGTCAAATTTAATTTCTAGATAGCTATAAAGCTATGTTATAATTGGGCCACCGAAAGGAAAAGGGGTTATAGTCTATTCAAGTGAATTTCGTTCTATAGATGAGTAGAGTAGATGAGAAGGGATAGTGAGATATAAAAGATAGGGTATGTGCACTATAGCAGCCCAAAGGACATAGGTATCACTCCTTTTTACTTGCATATAGTTCCATTGAAAGAAAGAGAAAGAAGAGTAGCCTCACCTTCCAACTTAGTTTTCTCCTTAAAGGGTTTCCCAGGTCATTTTTTATTTATTTTGGTTTGTGAGTGATTGTTCCAATTTTTTTCTATTTTTTTCATAATTATAATTTGCATGCATATGAAATACTAGAAAGAATATATCCGGAAACCTAAGGATAAATTAATATTCATAGTGTATAATTCATATTTGAGTTTATATTTTAGTAGACCTATTGTGAAAAATTATCTAGTGGAACACCCATGGTAGTTTACTAATAATATTGGTAACAGAGTAGGTTTATTTAGGTATATTTTGGGAAGTTCCAAAGGATCCATATCAGTTAAAGAAATTTTCATAAAAACCCAGCCATGGCTAACGAATTTGTTAGTAACCCTCAAGATCCCACAAAGGAGAAGTTTGCGTGGAAGAAAAGTCACAAATATAAAAAATAATACGAGACTTATCATGGTGGTTTTGACTAATAATCTCAATCTATTTAGATAAATTGGAGTATCTAAAACCAACGTCAGATTGAAGGGGAAATCAGCAAATAGGGAATAACTAGAGAGGGAATCTACGAACGAACCCAAAAAGGAACAACCAAGTTCAAATATCATGAACCTTTCATAGTACTTATTAAAAATGGAAGAAAAGGTAAACATTAAGACAAACAAGGTGAGATTTATGCTCTAAATTTAAATCATTGGTTGCATCAATTATAATTTTATTGTAGTGTTAATCATATAGAGGAAGAACACAATGTTTTTTTTCTTAGCTAAAATTAGGAGGCCATGCCCTGACCTAGTGGGAAAGCCACACATAGACCCTGAGATTGGAAGGATATCCTCCAATGAATAAGTAGGAGGATTTCAAAACTCACATAAAGCCGCAATTATACCCTATTGGGTATGTATAGGACCAGTGGATCGAATGGAATTACTTTAGGTAGAGATTGGAGTAGAGTGTATAAAAGTACACCACTAAATTTAGGAAAATGAAAATAATGTTGGGTATCTCCCCAAAGAACCTATATGTACTCCTAAAGTACATGGGGGGTCTACACAACCATCTATGGAAGTAAGTGATATTTTTCAAACCCATAATTGTGGACAAGGCTTATGTATAATCATCATACCTAGAGAACATAAGCTAAAAAAAGGGCAATTACGCAGATAAAGGTAGGAGCACTAGGAAGCTTCCAAGCAGGGGAAGAATAAGTGGAAAGGGAGAGAATACAAAAAAAAAAAAACAAAAATAATACACCACAAAAAATATCTGAGAAACAAATGCAACCACTATAACATTGATGGGCGTACAATGGAGAAGTGTTAAAAGTTCCATCAAGAGCTCAACCCTAAGAAATGAAAGAAATATTGTATGAATAAAAATATCATGACCATGAAGCCAAGTAATTAAGTTGAAAGTAGCTCAGATATGAATGAGAATATTTTTTGTACACCAATGAAATAGGTGGTGAATCTGAGTATCCTTTAACAATAGGAAGAGAAAGAACCGACCAAACTCTTCCATATAAAGGTACATGTCAAGAAGGAAAAAATTCATTCTCTATTCAACTAAGGATCACAAGTGAATATCATAGCAGCATATTTTTTTAATAAATTTGGACATAGAAGCATATTTATTTAAGAAATTTGGACTACATACTCATGACCATCCTATCGTGTATCCATTGGAATGGGTCGAAAATGAGGTAGAAATAAAGGTAACCAAACAATGCAAAATCAAATTTCCTATCAATGATGACTTTAATAATGAAGTAGAATTTGATATAGTTCCATTGGATGTATGTGGTGTTGTGTTTGGGAATCCTTATATGTACATGTGGGATGTTATCTTCATGATGATATTCAACCAATACTACCTCATCAATATGGAAAATCCTTCTTCGTCAATGCAAACAATGTCAAGTCGAATATCTCAATTGTAAGTGTCAACCTCACCAAAAAATTGATCAGTTTTTGAAATAATATGTTTTGTTATTTTTAAGATAAAATAAACATCTATAAGATTCCATGAGAGTTAGGTCATCCCTAGAGAGGCGCAATAAGGAATAGAAACAAGAATTGATGTTCTAGCCCAATCTGACCCTCTTTAAAAATTGGGCTACCTCTGTAAATTATACCTCACATGAACCCTTATTTGGTGACTGTTAGCCTTGTTCAGTCTCTCAATATTAATTTTGTCTAACCCAACCTACCCCTTACATTTAATCTCTACGTTAATCTTTTAAAGTTTAATCAAAATCACTCCCCCCTTGAATCATTGGATCATAACCATGATAAAAACATTTGAATCATTCAAAGGTTACTCATTGGATAATGTTTATAGATTAATGAGTAATGTTAATGACAAAAACCTTATAAATCATATCTTAATATATCTACATATTATTATAATTGTATATTCACCTATATGTTTATCATTAACCTAAGTAATGATCATATTATTCCAAATGATGACCACAACTAAACGCCATTAAAAATCATAATATGTATCAATAACTAATCAAAAGTCCAAAAAAAAGGAAAAATGTTCATAAAAAAGGGAAAATGTCCATAATAAGGTGTTGACGGTGTTGGATACCTCCAACATGCAAAGGGGGTATCCCTGATAAGAATTCCCAACTATACTTTGTATTTTTTAGTGTGGGGGCCCTTCAAGAAATAAGGCCTAACTGTCATATGTTCTTAGAGATTTGCCTTGGCTCTGATAGTCAGCACAAGAGAGTAATGTACATGCACTTTCGGCTGACCAAGTAAGTATTCCTGTTGGAATGTTCAACTGCAAAATGTATCAGGGTTCTTCTACTGAAGGAGAGAAAATAATTAGCCTTTAAAATAAAAGTAATAGTACTAATCTAGTAAAAACATGTGATCATATACATATGGATGAATCGTTGATCAACTAGAGAAACAGTTCACGTAGAAGCAATGATTGGTAAAACACATATAAAAAACCCTTCAATAATATAATACCAAAGCCATTGAAATAGTTTAATTTCCTTAGTATATATTAAAAAAAACATACAATGCAAACATTCATGGAATAGTCTTACAATATTTACGACATACACATGAAAGTGTGTTGGATCAGCGAGCTTCAAAAATTAAGCAAAAGTTCCAAGATACATCAATACAATGAACACCACTAGCTCCAATAGTGGAGCATTAGATAAACCACTTTCTCCTCAAAAAGAATTATCTTCCTCTATAATTCCTCGTAAGAGGAGCCAAGGTGAAAATTCCTTTGCATTAGATACGAGGGTGAATATATACAAATGGGGTGACCATTTACCTCCCTTGTGACTCTTAGGCTACACTCATGAATGTTTGACTTCTCTATGACCTTTTGAATCCTTCATGACTTTTCACATTCTATAGATGACTCTTGGACTTCCACTTTACATTCCATTTCACACATATTGAAAATTACATAATCCACAAACAATGTGGAAAATAAAGAATCATATGCATCTTCACATGTCACCTTAACAAGACATGACATGGCATTGATGACATAGACTGCATGATAATATGGAAATTTCAGGCCATTATTTATGTTGTTATATTTGTGTCTTTTTGAAAGATGGTGCATGTTCTTCCCCTTCCCCCTCCATAAGGCATGAAGATAGGAAGTCTTCGATATGAACTTGATCTCTAGCTGTAGTCACAATCTAGTGCCCCTTCTTCTTCTTGTTCAATGATCAACTTGTCTTTGTAGCTACAAAGGTGTCTTCCAACAGGGTCTCTAATCAGAATCTGGATCAGGGGCAAAAATTAGCTCAAAAATGAAAGTGCTCAGAATTTCACCAAACTAGAACTAAAGCAACCGTCCTGTCACAAGGAATCCAGCGCAACTCGTTTCATCGAAAACTGAGTTTGGATGAAGGAGTTATGGTCTGTTGATCATCATTAAGAACGAGCAAATTTTTAAAAAAAATATTGCAGAACAGGCACAAATGATTACATGGAAGTCCAGTCAGCATGCATAGAATATTCTTTGGTTTTTATGTCCAATGGGACTGTGACAAGTGTCACTGCAGGATTCTCCAGTTTGGTTGTGAAGGTAAAAATCGCCCAATGTCCTCTAAGGTTAAATTTGGATTCATGATGATGTTTTTTGTGGAAAATTATTATTTTTATATATTAAGGTTGAATTATATATATATATATATATATCCGCATATTATATTATTAAACCCATAATTCAATTTCAAAATTCGTATTTTAAAGTTCAAACATTCGATGCTCATATTATTAAAGTTTGAATATGAATTAATATGGTGGCAAGTATATTAAACATGGCATGGTTGTTGATTAAGGTTTGAATGGCGCAGGGTGTTAAAGTATTTAATACAATGGGTTGGCATATGTTTAATATTTCAGCACTGCAAAAACATACGAGGGGGGGTGGAGGTCCAGGTTTGAATCCATGACCTCACCCCCAACATCCCAGCGCCCTCACTATTGAGCCAAGCACCATGGTCCTTGAAAGATGTTGCAGCCACCTTATATTTAAATGCGCATTTGCTCCGATGGCAGGAACGGAGGGGCTAACCCCTCACCATGCGACCACCACCTTGTGACCGTACGAAGAGCTAATGCGCTAAATGTGCTTAGCCCTAATATTGTAGTTAATTAACACTAAATAGAATTTATCCATCCACTAATGACGAGAAGGATTTGGTGGAGTGTCATTTTTGGCAGACAGCTACAGATTTAGGCAGAGTTAACTCCCTTTTTCTAGATTTAGAGGCAGAATCTAGGGGAAACTTTAATGAGGCCTATATTGGTCAATTTTTGACCAATTTTTGCTCAAGGATAGTCATTCTTAGCATATTTGCATGCTCTCCATCCATTGGAACATCTTGCAGAGGCTTTAGAAATTTGCTGAATCAATCACTTATTCAATGGAGATTAACCTGATCACACATGAATTTCGAATTGCATGCATAACACATAATCTCTTCTACAATTAATTGTCACATGCGGAAAGAATAGAAGCGATTGCACATCAAATCATCACACACATTAACACAGTATGTATGGGGAAAGCTTATAGCTGAAAACCCCCAGCTATAGTATATTATAAATGGAGAGAACATGCAGCAAATACATAGTACAAACTCCTCACAAGTACTCAGTACTATCTCCCAAAGCTACACAAAAACTAGCTTGGTTTTGAACAAGTCACAAGTTCAAAACACACCCACTACTTCTCTGCCTCTATTGCGCAATCAAGGCTGGTCTAAATAGAGATCCAGGTTCGAATCTCACTGGCTCCAACTGCACAATTTTCATTGGTAATTTCCTCCAAGTGTGGTGCAAATCTCATGCACAACTGATGTCGCAACTGATAGCTAACTCAACCCTTTCATCTACCTCTTTCACTTGTCGCCACTGAACTGTCCATGCACCGAGTTAAACTGATGTGTTCTTTAGTTGAATAATGAGTTAATAATTTGTGAATTAAATAATATTTAATTCACACAACTCATCTCTAGTGTATTAGCCAGTTAAACTAAATACAACTAGTTCAACTAGTTAACCATAACACCACCTCCATTAACTGTCGCATCAACTCCACCGAACTCCGCCACTTGAGCTCTAACTGAATTCAACCATGCATTAGCTCACCTAACTCATAGGAAAAGCGTAAATCCTTCTGGAAACACATGCCACCACCTCCGTGGGGTCAAACCGAAGTGCTCCAAGAGAGTAAATTGAAGTTTAGAGTCCAAATATTATTAAGGGTAAATAATATTTGACTTTTCTATTTTTAGGATAGGCAGTCCTAAAATAGACTTCGACCTAAATGTCTAAAAATAGAGGTCCATCTATTTTTACCAACATGACCAATACTCCAAGAATAACATACTGCAACTCCCAGACCATGCTCCATATGTCTAAAAATAGACATAGTCTAAAAATAGATTTTGCGACAAAAATCACCTGTGTGGTCCCCACCTAGTTTAGGTGATCACTTTCCAACTAAGATCAGGAAAGATGTTTCAGGAGGCCTGCTTCATTGTTTCTTGTTTCCATTTTCAACACTCCCTCTTAACAAGAAAGGACTGTCATTGCATGCGACATGCAACTCCAAGCATTCGCCCTGCAACCTCCACAAGCGCCATGCAACTTCATGCATCTGCTCTGCAACTCCTCTGAAACTGAATAGGCTCCAAAAAAATCAATCAGTCTTGATGCATCTAGCATCTATCATCAAATTCTTCGAATTCTTCTTGGCCAACTGCACATGTCATCAGGAACCACTGCGCTGTTGAACTCTTGCACCCATGCACTCTTTGCACTCATCAAGCCAACCGATCCGTCCCGCTCCAAGATCCGACACCTGTCACTTTGATCTCATCTCGCCTTTAATTAACCGATCTTTGTAATGAAGCCACAGCCGTGGGCACTCCTTATAGTTGTTCAATCCATGAGATCCACACCATCTCATGAATCTGCCTAGAAATCTCCTCATGGGATTAATCATGCATGTCACCCCACCTCATACCTGGTGGTATAGCTGCATGCACTCCCTCTGCCCGTCTGGCACGAAATTTCTCTGCATGAGTGGTCTCTTCCACTCCATGATCCTCTTGTGGCTGCTCCACATCCTGAGGTTCACTGTCACCTGCATGCAAAACTTGCTCCCTCTCAAGCATCAATTGCATGTATTTCTCGCCTACATGCAACACTTGCTCCCTCTCAAGCTTCAGTTGCATGTCTTCCTTCCGCTTCCCAACAGTAGGAAGCTCCGTAGACATCCCATGTACTTCAAGTCTGTAGAGATTCTTTGCCTGAATCCCAAGCTTCTTGACTTGTCTCATTGCCTTGTGCCGAAGGAAAACTTTTCCTTCTCTAAAGACAACTTCATACCCTTTATCCTCTAACATTGCGACTGAGATCAGATTCTTTGTTAGACCTGGTACATGCAATACATCTTGTAAAAGAATGAGTTTACCTGACTCCCTCTGAAAGGTTATGGTACCAATTCCGGTCGCATTGTATCGTCCACCATCGCCCAACTCAACATGCATCTGGAGACCTTTCTCCACCAAGTCACTGAAAAGATTCACATCTCCCGTCATGTGAAAGGAAGCGCCACTATCAATATACCACCCTGATCCCAATGCACTAGACAACATGCATGCGATCAATGAGAAGTCCAGCTCAAATTGCGAGGCAAGAGCCTCACCAGCTGTAGCTCCAGCAGCCTGCTTGTTCTTCTTCTTCTTTGGGAAATTCGTGGCGTAATGTCCATGATCGTGACAGTGAAAACACTTCACTTTGGACATGTCACGCTCTTTACCATCTACACCGGATTGAGAAGCCTTCTCCTTGCCCTTCCCCTTCCTTGATTTGGCAGCCAAAGCGCAGTCTTCTTCATCAGATACCTTTGATGAAGATCCGTCCCTGGTAGTCCTCCTGATCTCCTCTTGCATGAGATCCGACCACAGTCGCTCCCATCCCGGCAACTTCTCCCGACCATTGACACTATCTTGATATGAATACCAAGCCTTCAAAAGACCAAGGAGATCCAGTTCCACCATATCCTCATCTTCGATAGTCACCCCCACACTTCCCAGCTCATCTCTGCACTGAGTGAACTTCGTGAGGTATTTTGCGATGCTGTCGCCTTTCTCCATCTTGATGTTTCTTAGTCTATCCTTGAGCGCCAGCTTCCTTTGGTTGCTCTTGCTTTGGTACAGATCCGTCAAAGCTTTCCACATCAAATATGGAGAAGCCTTTCCATGCAGGCTGGATACAATATGATCCTTTACGCCCTCCAACAGGATCCTTCGACACTTTGCTTGTTTCTTTCGCCAGGCTTCCACAACATCAGCATCATTAGAAGTAGGCTTTGGAATCTCTTTCTCCATGAACTCCAACAGCCCATGATCATCTAATACAGCCTCCATGCGGTCCTTCCATGCAACATAATTCGAACTTCCTTCCAAGGCATATTCTAGTCACAACTCGATGAAGGACATTTTCGCCGCGGCACCAAGAACACAAATCTGCAAATTCGAATTTCACCACCAGCTGATAACTCAATCGCTTCCGATCTACACTTGAGAACAAATTATTTCCAAATCAGAGATTGACTGCATGGGCTTTTACCAGACCTTTCACTTTCCGAAGAAAGATGAATCTGAAGGCTATCTGGCCCGTATGCAGGCTCTGTCCGAGGAAATAAGTTTGCAATCACCGTAATAGATCTCGACAATTAATATCGCTCCGATACCATGTAGAAATTTTCTGAATAAATCACTTATTCAATGGATATTAACCTGATCACACATCAATTTCGAATTGCATGCATAACACATAATCTCTTCTACAATTAATTGTCACATGTGGAAAGAATAGAAGCGATAGCACATCAAATCATCACACACATTAACACAGTATGTATGGGGAAAGCTTATAGCTGAAAACCCCCAGCTATAGTATATTATAAATGGAGAGAACATGCAGCAAATACATAGTACAAACTCCTCACAAGTACTCAGCACTATCTCCCAAAGCTACACAAAAACTAGCTTGGTTTTGAACAAGTCACAGGTTCAAAACACACCCACTACTTCTCTGCCTCTATTGCGCAATCAAGGCTGGTCTAAATAGAGATCCAGGTTCGAATCTCACTGGCTCCAACTGCGCAATTGTCATTGGTAATTTTCTCCAAGTGTGGTGCAAATCTCATGCACAACTGATGTCGCAACTGATAGCTAACTCAACCCTTTCATCTACCTCTTTCACTTGTCGCCACTGAACTGTCCATGCACTGAGTTAAACTGATGTGTTCTTTAGTTGAATAATGAGTTAATAATTAGTGAATTAAATATTATTTAGTTCACACCACTCATCTCTAGTGTATTATCCAGTTAAACTAAATACAACTAGTTCAACTAGTAAACCAGAACACCACCTCCATTAACTGTCGCATCAACTCCGCTGAACTCCGCTACTTGAGCTCTAATTGAAGTCAACCATGCATTAGATCACCTAATTCATAGGAAAAGCGTAATTCCTTCTGGAAGCTGCATGCCCCACCTCCGGGGGTCAAACTGAAGTGCTCCAAGAGAGTAAACTGAAGTTTAGAGTCCAAATATTATTAAGGGTAAATAATATTTGACTTCCCTATTTTTAGGATAGGCAGTCTAAAAATAGACTTCGACCTATCGGTCCAAAAAATAGATGTCCATCTATTTTTCCCAACATGACCAATACTCCAAGAATAACATACTGCAATCCCTGGACCATGCTCTGTATGTCTAAAAATAGACATAGTCTAAAAATAGATTTTTTCGATAAAAATCACATGTGTGGTCCCCACCTAGTTTAGGTGATCACTTTCCAACTAGGATCAGGAAAGATGTTTCAGGAGGCCTCCTTCACTGTTTCTTGTTTCCATTTTCAACAGAGGCAATGGCACTCATCTATAGGTGTTTTTGGCACGTTGAATAATTTTGAAGCTCAGGACCACCAGGAGGGAAGGCCATGCCTAGATCAGCTGAAGGCCAATTTCAGCAGGTGAATAGTCAATTTTTGATTTATTTTATGCTTTGAACACAATGGTATAGTTTATAGAGGCGTTGGATCACATCTGAAGGTGATTTTTTCACTTTGGAGATTAAACAAGCCCATAGCCACCGGGTGTGGAGGTCAATCCTAGAGAAGTTGTGAACCAAATTCAAAGAATGAATAGTCATTTTTGGGGTTTTGATGTCTTATAAAGCCAATGGAATAGTTATAAAATTCATTGGAGCATCACAGATTCTTGTAATCAGAATTTTGACTCATAATCCCAAGAGGGCCTAGCTAGTTAAAGCAGGTCGATGGAGATATAGCCCAGAAGGGGTGAAATCCATCATCATCCATTGTGTTATGTGATTGTTGTGAGTTATATTGCTGAATTTAATTTTTTTTATATGAGTTTTTAATTTTTAATTAACTCATAATTTTATCATGAAAAACACATGAAACTACACACATAAACCCCTTCACATATGGTTATGATGTGACGATCTTAATCATATTTTTAATACTGATGAGGGAGCTTGCATAACAATAAAAATTTTGCCCATATTCAGATCAATTTGGTATCAGAGAAATTTTTTATCTAATTTTAGCCAAGGTTAGCTATTGGTTCTATAGCTATTGGTTGTTGAATTTGTGCACGGAAAATTCAACATTGTGCAAGTTTATGTGTGAAGGAAAAGAAGTCAAGATTGAGAATTGAGATCTCGAATCACAACAAAGAAGATTTGTATGAATTGCATGTGTGATGGCAGCTTCATTAAGTGATGTTTCTAGTCAATCTTCCTTAGCAAAACTCTTTGATAAAGAGATGTTGCAGAAACTCTACATCATGATTGGTAGGATGCAAGAGAAGTATGATGATAAGAGGGAGAGCATTAAACTTCAAGAGAAATTGATTTCCATGAAGGAAGAGAAGCAAGAGCTTCTTGAAAAGTTGCATGAGATAGAGACTCAGCTCCATGTTGCAAATGAAAACTTAGTAAAGATGCATGAGATGGAGACTCAGCTCCATGATTCCAAGGAAACCTTAGCCAAGTGTGTACTTGAAGAAGAGGTAATAAATTCAAGTTTATCTTCAATTTCCTCTCAAGATTAATGCGTCGGTTCTTTTGAAAGACACACTAGAGGAATAGGGTCCAAATTATTGATGAATATGGGGTATGAAGGTAAAGGGTTAGGAAAACACGCACAAGGCATAGTTGAGCCAATTATTGTTGAGGAAAGGCCTAAGTATTTAAGTCTTGGTTATGGACAACATGATGGTAAGTATTTAGGTCTTGGTTATGGACAACATGATGGAGAAAGCTCTAAATCTAAGAAAGCACATGAAGGCATTCCAAGAAGAACTTTCATTTCATGTTCATTACCTCAAGCCTGTGAAGATTGTGTTCATGAGGAATCAAAAATTTTTACACTCACTTTGCAAGAAGGTTCTCATAAGCATGCAGCTAATGAGAATGGAGAACAAGAGGATGCTGAAATATATACAGTCATTTAATGCATTGTTGGTATTCTAAAGAGAGCTATTACCTCATCAAATTCACCTCCTCAAGAAGGCGACAAAGTTGAATGTTCAAGGTATAAATCTTCTTTTAATCAAGTTGCTTTTGATTATGATAAACATGGAAAATTCTCACATAATATTTGGAGAAATTTTGCATGTTCCTTTTGTGGTTTGGATAACCATAACGTTTCAAGGTGTTGGAAGAAGATATCCATGCACAAGAAAATTTCAAAGAAAAGGAGGCATAAAGCCAAAAACAAAGCAAGTCATGCTGAAAAGAAGAGGCAATTGTTTTGCACTCATTGCCATAAGCAAGGTCATCTTGTATACAAGTGTTGGACTTTGTATCCAACAAATCTTCCACGATATTTGAAGAGGGTGGAGAAAGAGAATGGCAAGAATGAAAAAGGGGATTCCGTATTTGATGTCGGTTAGGATGATTTGCATCATGATGATGTGCAATTGAAAGAAGCACCAATGAAATGGTTTTTTCATTTACATTGCATGTTGCATTTTTACGCCAAGAAGGTGATTGAAAGTGGAGTATGTTGACTCACTTTAGTGCAGCAAATTTTTTCATTTCAACTTGTTAAGTACATGTACATATGAATGGAGTCCTTGTACTTATGATTTTACTTGTGAGAGAGTTGAAGAAATGTATACATGCATGAGATTTTTTGTGTATGAACAATGGAATTTTGATAGTTTCATTGTGCTTTAACATGCATGAGTGATTGACTTGTGTTGGTCAATTGCTTTTTTGAACATGTATGTTGTCAAATTGAGAGTGTTGCTCATTTGCACGTGCATGAGTTTTAAATTGTGTTGATTGTGTGTTACATGCATGTCATACCGACTTGGAAGAGTTGATTTTGTCTCCAAAGATGGAAAGGAGATGTTGACGAAGTGTTTCATGAGATGTGAAATTCATTTTGTTTTACATGCTTATGCTTGACTTGAGAGTCATTTTTTTGAAGAGACATGTTTTTTTCGACTCATGTTTGGTCAATAGTTTGTACACCGATATGTGAGAGTACATGGCGATGTTCACATGATGTGAAATTGTTGCTTTGAAGGAGCAAAAGGATATGTCGTCAAGTTATGTTTCTTGCATATGTGTTTGTGACAAGATCTCAGAAAAAAATTTGCAGCCATTGTAGGCCATGTTATGTGTTGATGCCAAGAAGAGAAGAATATGGCGAATGCATTCTTCCAGATGTGGAATTTGGAACCGTGGAGGTAAAAGAATGGTCATTTATTTTCTTATTTTTACTGATGTTGGAAACTATTTGGTGTAGTTCACTCATTGTGCGAAGGAGGAACAATATTCTTAGTGGGAAGGCACCGAGGAATTGATTTGGTACAACAAAAGTATTATATCAGCAAGCAGCCGGCAAGTGTTGGTGTCAGTCAGCAGCAAAAGGAGAACAGTGGTTGAATAGCCAAGCCATTTGCAAGGCAAGGCAAGGCATGTTAGTGATGAAGTGGTTGTCATAGTGATTTATCCATGTAGAATCAAGATGATAGAAATTGGGAAAAAAAGAGTGTTCAACACTCATGAGATGACCGGCTTTTGGAGGTCCAAAACCATGTCAGTGGGAAGGAGTGATCAGAATCTGGATCAGGGGCAAACATTAGCTCAAAAATGAAAGTGCTCATAATTGCACCAAAATAGAACTAAACCAATCGGTCCATTGCAAGGAATCCAACACAACTCGTTTCGTCAAAAATCGAGTTCGGATGAAGGAGTTATGGTTTGTTGATTGTCATTTAGAACAGGCAAATTTGAAAAAAAAAATTGCAGAACAGGGACAGCCGATGACATGGAAGTCCAGTCAGCATGCAGAGAATATTCTTCAGTTTTTATTTCCAATGGGACTGTGACAAGTGTCACTGTGGGATTCGTCATTTTGGTTGTGAAGGTAAAAATTTCCCAATGTCTTCTAAGGTTGAATTTGGGTTCATGATGATGTTTATGTGGGAAATTATTATATTTATGTATTAAGGTTGAATTTAATATATTTTATATAAAACGTGCATGTTAACATATAAAATGTTAACACGCATTTTATATGTTATTTTTATATATTAAGGTTGAAATATGTTGCATCCACCTTATATTTAAACGCGCATTTTCTCCGATGGCGGGAATGGAGGGGCCAACCCCTCACCATGAGACCACCACCTTATGACCGTGCAGAGAGCTAATGCGTTAAATGCACTTAGAACTAAAAATGAAGTTAATTAACACAAAACAAATCTTATCCATCCGCTAATGACAAGATTAATATGGCATTGGATTTGGCGTAGCGCCATTTTTTGCGGACAACTCCAGATTTAGTCGGAGTTAACTCTAGTTTTCCAGATTTAGAGGCAGAATCTAAGGGAAACTTTAATGAGGCCTATCTTGGTCAATTTTCGACCATTTTTTGCTAAAGGATAGTCATTCTTAGTAGATTGGAATGCTATGAATCCATTGGAATATCTTGCAGAGGAAATGGAGCTCATCTACAGGTATTTTTGGCACATTGAATAAATTTGAAGCTTAAGGCCACCAGGAAGGAAGGCCATGCCTAGATCAGCTGAAGGCCATTTTCAGTGAGTGAATAATCAATTTTTGATGTATTTGATGCTCTGAAAACAAAAATATAGTTTATAGAGGCATTTGAGAATATCTGAAGGTGATTTTTTCACTTTGGAGATTAAACAAGTCCGTGGCCACCGGGTGTGGAGGTCAAGCCTATAGAAGATGTGAACCAAATTCAGAGATTGGATAGTAATTTTTGGGGTTTTCATCTCTTCTGAATCCAAAAGAATAGTTAGAAAATTCATTGGAGGATCACAGATTCTTTTAATCATACTTTTGACTCATAATCCCAAGAGGGCCTAGCTAGTTAAAGTAGGTCCATGGAGATGTAGCCCAAGAGGGGTGAACTCCATCATCATACATTGTGTTATGTGATTGATGTGAGTTATATTAATGCATTTAATTTTTTTTATATGATTTTTTAATTTTTAATTAACTCATAATTTGATCATGAAACTACACACATAAACCCCTTCACAAATGGTTATGATGAGACGATCCTAATCATATTTTTAATACTGATGAGGGAGCTTGCATAAAAATAACAAGTTTTCCCATATTCAGATCAGTCTCCCTATTCAACTCCTTGATTATCATCGTGTCATAACAAGATATAATACTTTCAAATAAAATCCACTCATGGCAAGACGAAATCAGTCTGAAAACCCCTAGTCTAACATGCTTCATGACAGCCACTGACTAAGCTGGAATTGGGTGTTGGGATGAGAGACTGGCTCAAGGATTCTAAAGTTACATATCTTAGGAGGCCAAGGGAAGTGACTGAGGCTTGAGACTGTGTAGTGCATGGTTTAGGAAGGCTAGGGAAAGGTGACTAGGAGGTAGGTGTAACACCACCTCTCACATTTACCCACTTTCACCGGACTGCCATGGTAAACATGATCTTAGGGCTACTATGACATGAATCAACCTCCTATATTACCTTAAGGAAATGGAATTGACAAACCAATACTTTACTGACTTCCCTCGGGTGCTACATGACCCCCAAGAACTAAACCACCCTTCCATGTGCCCAAACCCTGAGTTGAATTTATTTTTCACTAGCCTAAACTCCCAGTCACATGCAAAGGCCTAGATCCATGCGACTAAAATCCTCCAATCACATGCATAAGATTTCAAGGGAATGATTACAGTCTCAATTTCATAGTTTTTTTCCTGCTACCATGAAATTTGTACCACCTTTTCAGGGTTAGACTCCAAGTCACTTCCCATAACTTGCTGAAAATTTTCAAAACAAAAAATGACACAAGGAAAAATCGGATAACACAAAACTTCATCAAGGGCTTCACCTAAACCGGTCTAACCATGACAGAAATTATGTAAAACACATAGTGAAAACCATGTCCACCCCCAACCATTGGGATTTTCCTGAGACCACCTCAGTCAGATCCAAAAACCTTCCAGAAATCCAAAACTCAACCAAGAATGAATCCCATCATACCATGGCTATTCTAAAATGGAAAGGCAAGGCTAAAACCATTGTTGAACTTGGAAAAACTCATGTCAATGACAAAAAATGAACCAAATACGCACATGCATATACCATGCATGCTAAAACTAGCTAGGAAATCACACATGGAACCTATTATCTGTAAGTATTCCTGTTGAAGCCACTTGATCCAACCTTTCATTGCTTTCCTTGTCCTTCCTTTGCTTGCTTTCTTTCTCTTCTCCCCTCTCAAACCAATTCCAAAAATCAATTGACAAAAGTCCCCAAACTAATCCTCTGAATCCTTTTTATTATTGATGCCTCTAATTTCTTCATTTTTCCTCTATTTTCCTTTAATTTCATCCTCACATGCAACATGTGACATTTCACGTTCCTCTTCTCCTAATTTCCTTTATTTTCATAAATAAATGTCAATTAATGTCTTTTTTTCCTTTTCAAATACTTTTCAATTTCCTTTTCCAGTTTCCCTTAGCCATAATAAACAACAAGTAATGCCCACTGGGATGTTTTTCCCAACATTCAGCTTGGAATATGTGTCCTGTGACCTTGGTCTTATTTTTCTTTTATTAACTTTATTACATGAACTTTTAACCCGAGGTTGTTACATACCCCTCCCCCTTAGGGGAACACCGTCTTCGGTGTTCTATGACATCTACAACTAGCAAAACTGCTGAAAACCAAAACACACTACCCATGGAGATTTATAACTTAGCTCAATGCAGTATTTACAATAAACAACCTGCTCAAAAGAAAATCCATCATGACAAACATGACAACATGAAAACCATACCGCTTATTGGAGATTTATAACACAACTCAATGTGATATTTACAATAACAACCATACATAAACGTAAATATGCCAAAAAATAATTTGCATCCATCGGTAAATTATGAAGGATACATAGCCTACATTTGATCAGTCATCTCCCATGTAGCTTCATCGGGCCCAAAGTGCTTCCACTACACTTTAACTTGCTTGATTACTCAATTTTAGAGCATGATTTGTTTCCGTTGCAATATTCCTTGAGGTTCTAGCTCGAATTATCCTTCTAGCTCCACCTGCAATAAGTACCAATAAATCAGATGATCAACATATTTCACATATATTTTAACCAATGAAACATCGAAAACATCATGTACTTTCATTTTCGGAGGCAGTGCAATTCTGTAGGCTACTAGTCCAATCCTCTCGAGGATCTCGAAAGGCCCACAATACCGAAGGAAAACATGGCACATGAACCAATCCTCAAGGAGATCTTATTGGGCTTGATGCACAATTACACATTCTCCCCAACGTGAACTCCTTAAATGCCCAATGCATATCTGGATAACTATTTTTCTATCTTGTGCTACATTTAAATTCTTCTTAATAAACCTACATTTCTTGTTCCATATTTTCCAACATGTCTGATCCAATAACTACCATGTTCACTGGATCACTCCAGCTGATGGGAGTATTACAACTTCGCCCATAGAGTTCCTCAAACAGACTCGTCATTAGTGACTCCTGATAAAACAAAGTTACCGATCAAACGAGAACGGTTAACTCAAAACAAGAACTCTAGCCAAAAAAACCCCAAAAAAACTTGAAAAAACAACCTGAAAACAAAAAGTGTTGATTCTACATCACCATTTTTTCAGGGTAAATTTTCAAAAAAAAAAATTAATGACAGTAAAAGCCAATAAAAGCCAATTTTTTTGTGCAAAAAACACCATGAAAATGAAAAGTGTTGATGCTGGAATAATTTTTTTTTACTTGGGGAAAATTTTCAAAAAAATTTAGTAATGACATTAAAAAATATATCATGACTCCGAAAAACCTTAAAATTCCAATAATTTTTAAGCATGGCATTAATGATAAAATATCATGTCTCTGAAAAGCCTTAAAATTCTAACAATTTTTAACCATAACATTAAAGATAAAATAATTATAATTTTCTTCAACCATAGCATTAAATATATAATATCGTGATTTAGAAAAAAACTTAAAATTTTGGCAATTTTTCAGCCATGGACTTAAAACCAAATATCATGTCTACAAAAAACCTTAAGTTTTTTAATATATTTCAACCATGGCATTATGGAAAAATTATATGACTAAAAAATCTTTTAAAATGGACACATGAATGAAAGAGTCATTATACCAAGAGTAATTTCTTTTTTAAATACTAAATGTATAGCTATTTTAAAATCTTAGCCTAAGACAACTTGACACTTTGCAACGGAAATTTAAAAAACAACCATCAAATTGACATGCAATGTAAGCAAACTCAACTTATTGCAATGAAATCTTAAAAATCTACCATGAAATTTACACACTATGGGGGCATACTTGATCCATTATAACGAAAACTTGAAAATCAAATTTCAAATTGACACATAATGGGATCAGGTTTTTAGTCGATGATCGACATAGACCCTGCAAAAATAATAATAAATAAATAGATAAATAAATAAAAATGTAATATACAAAACAAAACAAAAATTGAAAAATAGAAAAAAAGTAAAAGTAAAACAAAAAAAAAAAAGTTAAAAAAATAATAACTAATAAATAAAAATATATATTAAAACATTAAAAAAATTGAAAATATGAAAAATGAAAAAAAAAAAAAAACCAAACATAAATAAATATATACAAAATATCTCCCGGATAAATCACAAAGTAGTTTTCGACGTGTTTCAAAAAAAGAAAAAGAAAAAACAAATAAACATTTCCAAAAAAACATAAATTAAAGAAAAAATTTAAAATTTTAACGATTAAAAATAAAAAAATAAACAAAACAAAAATATAAATTAAAAATAACTAAAAAATAAATTAAATGAAATAATAAACTTATATATATATATGTGTGTGTGTGTTTTTGTTATTTAAAAAGAAACATTAAAAAGTAAAAACAAAATTAAACAAACAAAAATTATATATATAATTAAAAAAAAATAAAAATAAAACAAAAATACAATAAACATTTTAAAATTAAAAATTAATAAAAAAACACTTAAAAATATAAATTAAATTATTTTTTCAAATTAATTAAAAACAAAAAAATGATGGGTCGATGGAGGGGCATGGATGCCCGCTCTGTCGACCCTGTGGCAACCCCCAGGCCACCGCCTAGCCCGAGATCGATTTTGTGCAGGCCCGCTCAGTAGGCCCTACGGCAGCCCTCAGGCCCCCGCTTGGTCAGACGGGGCCAAAGGGATGTCGCAAGTCCTGTGAAGTGAGCCGTCAGGCGGGGGGCAAGGGTTGTTTTTTTATTATTTTAATTAATTTTTTCAAAAAAAAAATATTTATATTTTTTAATTGACTTTTTTACTATTTTTTAATTTTAATATATGTGTGTGTGTGTGTTTTTAATTTTAATTATAATTTTATTTTTTATTTTTTTAAATGTTATTTAAATTCATTTTTTTTAAATATTGTTTTTAAAATCATTTTTAATGTGTCTGTGCATGTTTTTTAAAGTTTTTGTTTTTTTGTTTTCTAAGAATTTTTTTATTTTTATTTTTATGTTTTATTATTATTATTATTATTTTTAATTTAGATGTATTTTTTTATTTTTAAATTTTCTATGTTTAAATTTTTATTCTCGAAGGATTTTGTTTCTTTTGTTTTTTTAAATTGTATGTTTTATTGTTTTTGTTATTTTTACTTAAAATTTTATGTGAATCATTTTTTTGAAAAAAAAAAAAAAGGAAAACTTCAAATGACATATCTTTGGATATAAAAATCATACAAATTTCATAAAAATAAGTATTTTTCCAACTTTTTTATTCAATGTTTTCATAAAAATATTTTATTTAACATGTCATATTTAGCGAAAAGGTAATGAAATACATATTTTTTTAATTATATCTATATGAAAAATGTATATTTTTGTTCGTGTTTAAATTTATTATTGTTTATTGACAACTATTTTATGTGTATTGAAGTATTAATTAATGATATATAAATTTATAAAAAAACACAACCTAAAAATGTTAATGTTATTATTTTTTTAAACGTTGCAAAAACATTTAAAATATTCATTATAAAAAACATTGCGAAGAAAAACAAAAAACACATGTTTGGAAAACCCTTAAAAAACAAACATCTTAGGATGAAAAACAAGAAGAGGAGTAAGACAACTTGAAAAATGGCTAAATAATCAACATTTTAAAAAATTAGGCATACTTAGGACATCAAAAAATTTAAAGTGTCAAAAATATGCCTAAAAAAATGTTGATGTTTTTGAAAATCCGCATGAAAATTTAAAGTGTCAAAATAAGCCCTCTAAAAAAAAGGGTTGATGTTGCATTGACACTTTTCAAAATGAGCATGAAAGTCACTAACATTTAAAAAAAAAGTTCATACTTGATACATAAGAAAATTTAAAGTGTCATAAATATGCTAAAAAAAAGGATGTATTTTGAATCAACACTTTTCAAAATCAGATGATTTTTTGCTACCTCAAAAAAATGGATGATCGGTAAAGTTCTCGTTTGATCGGTAACTATGTTATAGCCGTTGTTGTAAGAAAACTCCACCGGTGGAAAATACTCCTCCCACCTTCGATGTTGATGCATGACATACATCCTCAGCATATCCTCCAGTATCCTATTGACCCTCTTTGTATGCCCATATGTTTATGGATGGTAGGTTGTACTGAAGGTCAAATCCGTACCCAAACCTGTAAATAGATCCTTCCAAAACCTGGAAGTGAACTTAGCATCTCTATATGGCACAATATTCTTCACAATACCATGAAATCTCACTATCTCCTTGATGAAGACCTCATTTGCCTTGTTGGTTGAATACGTAGCCTTCACTATAATGAAGTGAGCTACTTTGCTCAACCTATCAACCACAACCATGATGGAATCATGCTGCCTCGATGTCCTCAGAAAACCTGCAATGAAATCCATGGAAATGACGTCCCATTTCCACTCTGGAATTGGAATAGGTTTTAACAAACTAGTTGGGTGCTTGCACTTTGCCTTCACCTGCAGACAATCCAAACATCTAGCCACAAAATTTGCCACTTCCTTCTTCAAATTAGACCAATAGTAAAACTTCTTCACATTTTTCAACATCTTCTGATATCCCAGGTGACCTTAATATGGCTTGACATGAAACTCCCTCAAGATAAACTTCTTGAGCTCACTGTCATCTGACACATAGATCCCCTCCCTAAATCTCACCAATCCATTTGATGTGAGATGAGATTCCACATCCTATTCACCTTTACCTTATTTTAACCTATTTTTAAGCTTCTAATACCTGTCATCTTGTTGTCTTGTTTGTAAGATATGATCTTGTACATCTGTCCCATATGAGCTTATAGTTGTCACATGGTTTACCTACACTCTTCTACTGAGAGCATCTACAACCTTGTTCTCCTTTCCTTTAATGTATCTGATCTCAAATTGAAACTCATTGAGGGTATCCAACCATCTAGCTTGTCGGGCGTTCAGATTCAGTTGGTCAAAAAAATACCTTAGTCCACTATGATCGCTCATAAACAAAAACCTCCTGACAAGAAGATAATGCGTCCATGTCTTTAAGGTGTGAATAATAACTACCAACTCAATATCATGTGTCACATAGTTCTGTTCATGATCATTCAGCTTCCTTGACTCATAACACACCGCCTGTCCCTCCTACATTAGGACTCCACTAATTCCTCTCTTCAAAGCATCAATACATACCACAAACTCTTTATCTGGATCTGCAATCTTGAGAACTGGATCATTTGTCAACAACTTCTTCAACTACTCAAAACCTATTGTACATTCCTCTATTCATTCAAATTTACTTCCCTTTCTCTACAATGATGTAATTGGATAGGAAATTTGTGATAAGTTCTTGATGAACCTCCTGTAATAACCTGTTAACCCCATGAATTATAACCTCATCCACATTCCTAGGAGCTTCCCATTCCATGATATCTCTTACCTTTCCTAGATCCACTGTTATGCCTTCCTTGGAAACAACATGTTACAAGTAATGTACCTTTGTCTGAAAGAAGCTGCATTTACTAAGCTTGGCATACAATTTATGCTCTCTTAGCAATCTCAACACTGTCACTAAGTGTTCGACGTGTTATTCCTCATTTTTAGAATATATCAATATATCATCAATGAATACAATCACAAACTTGTCCAAATAAGGATGCAACACACTATTCATCAAACACATAAAAGTAGTTGGAGCATTAGTCAAATTGAAAGGAACCACAAAAAACTCATAATTCCCATACCTTGTCTGGAAAGCAGCCTTGTAGATGTCCTCTTTCTTGATGCGTACCTAATGATATCTTGATCTCAAATCAATATTTAAGAACATTGTTTCTCCCTTCAACTGGTAAAACAAATCATCAACCCTTGGTAACGGATACTTGTTCTTAATCATTACCTTTTTCAATTGTCTATAGTCAATGCATAATATGAGAGTACCATCCTTCTTATTCACAAACAGAACTGGTGCACCCCAAGGCGATACACTTGGCCTAATGTACCCCTTGTCAAGTATTTCCTTCAAATGCAACTTAAATTCCACTAACTATGGTGTGCTCATCCTGTAAGGTGCCTTTGATGTTGGTTTCACTCCTAATACCAACTCAATAGAAAATTCCACTTCCCTATGAGGAGACAACTCTGAAATATATGTTGAAAATACATCCCCAAAATGTTGCAATACTAGATACCTCTTCAAGACTTCCACATCCTCAACACATCCTTACCCTTGTCACTGGAAATATGAACTGCAATTAGTACACACCCCTTCCTGCAACTAAACTTTTCCTGCATAGTTGTGACCATCATCACTGAGGCAAGATTCTTCTTTCCTTGCAAGATTCTCTTTTCTCCATTATCATCCAAGAACTCAATAGCCTTTTCATAAAAATCTACTTTGTTTTTTTGTAGGTACAACCAATCCATACCCAAAATCATACTACGTGATCCCAATGGAAGCACATTTAGATGTGCAGATGTAGGCATACCATTCAACTAAAATGCACAAGATCTTCCTCAATGATGAACTCTCTTCTTAGTACCTATAGCCTACTGCTCCAACCAAGACTCTACATAAAATTCTTTTCTCAAACCACACTTATCCACCAGGTTAGGATTAACATAACTATAATTAGATCTAGGGTCAATCAAAATATAAACAAATTGAGCACGTAAATTACCTTCCATCTCAATATGTTGATATTCTTGCTTTTTGTCCACAATTGCATAGATACAAGGAATGTTATGACTCACATCCCCAACTGTATGTGCCTCCTAAGAACTCTAGAACTGAGACTTGCACCCAATTACAATGGAAAATCCTTCTTGCAATGATATTTGCCACAAATTAATCAAGGCAATGGTCCCCTACCATCACCTATATTCTGCTACTCTTCAGGTTGTGACCAAGTCCCTTCTCAATTGCATTAAACTTCTTGTAAGGAGAAACATTTCCTTTCTCACTTGCATCTTGAGATATTCCCCGCTTCGGTGGCCACTTCCATTTAAATTTCTCATTCCCCTTCAAATAATGCTTAGGCTCAGCTTTACACTTTGACTGATCATAACAATGCTTTAGTTTCTTGATGGCTTCCTCCAATGACTGAGGCTCGTCAAACTCAATCTGGTCTCTATATGTTCTTGGTAACCCATTGATGAACCTTTGAATGTTTTTGTTTTCATCCTTGAGGTAAGGCACATACCTCATCAACTCCAAAAACCTACTAGTATAATCATATGTCATAGAACCCATCTACAACTCATAAAACTCCTTAGCTATGTCATCTTAGTATCTTTCAGATAGGTACTTTTTCTTGAAAATTCTCTCGAACTCATCCCAAATCAACTCTTCTTCTCGAATTCCCTTGACATTATTTAAATATTCCCACAAAATATATGCTTTCCCTTTGAGACTGAAGGTAATTATTTTGGCTTTGAATCATGTTCTTTGAATAGCTATGCAATTTGAAGATTTTTTTCATCCTAAAAAATCATGCCTCTGCATCTTCTAACTTCTTCATCTCTCCATCAAATGTAGGAGTCTTGACTTTCTTGAACTCCTTAGGAATGTACTCACTCCTCCTATAAGGATGATGATAGTGTTGACGATGATGATGTCTCCTTGATGAGGAACTAGAGTGATACCCATACATACCATTCCTTATGTCAGGTGTATCTAATGATCTTCCACCTCTGACTATGTCCCATTTATCCAAAATGTATCCTAACCAAGACCTCCTACCATATGCCCCATTAGTATTATCTTCATGTTCTTGACTAATCCTCAATTTACTTTGTCTCTGCAAGTTTGACAAACTCTGAAGGATCACTGCATTAACCTTTGCCTTCTTTTCATGAAACTTGCAAGTCTTTCTTGAGCCTCAACCAACTTGTCATTGTATTATTTTTAACTTCTGATATTTTCCCTCAAACTCCTCAATGTGTCTTCTATATCAGGAGAGTACTCATTTCCTTGTTGCCCAACTGATCTATAGGGAAATTCACGTGAACTTTAGTGCACCATTTTTCTCATATTCTTTGATTATCTTCTTCTTGTAAACATGCCATGTCAGATAAACCAAATAGAAACCATAATTAAAATCATACCTCAATAACGTTCATGGGAGGCTTATCTCATCTGCAAAATCAGTCCAAATCATCTTGATACATGTATAATCATAATCATATCAATATGTCAACATCATGCATGACAATACCAACAACATACCAAGACCTCATGCATGACAACCATAACCATAACAATGCATGCATAACCACATGCATCTAACCCATGCAGCCCAAGTATTTGAATCATGCTCTGATACCATTTTGTAATTCCACCTCCCAAATTTACCCAAATTGTTCCTCCATCTCCACGAGCCTCTGAAGCAGTCCTTCCCCACCCCACTGGTTTTTATAACATGTTTATCGTGTTTTCTATGGGTAAGCCTCAAATGTGAGAATTCACACTGTCACGCTGGCGCTTGTGTTAAAAGACCATCACAGAGTTGAAGAGCACCGAAGAAGAAATCAAAGATATCAAAGGATTAAAAGCATAATATTGAAATATTAAGAAGCATAATCCCCGGTCTCATCGGATTAAATACTATCATTGATCATAGCAAGACGCAGGACATATCAATAAGATGCTTTTTATCAAGAAAGGACCAAAATCACTACCGCCCATTCCTTTATTCTTCATCGAGTCGAGTGCGCTTATTATTCTAACAAAGAAGTCCTAGAAAGAACTGACAAGCAGCATTAGTTACAAAGCATGAAAGGCCCGAAGGGAAAATCTTCTATCCTTTCTTGTCTCAAAGTACAAATAGAGTACTCCAACTAAAAGTACTTCATGGAACATACCCCGGAGTTATTCTCAAACTAACGAAGACCCAATTCATCTAAAAAGTACCGAAAGTCAATGTAAAGATATTAAGACATAACATTTCAAAGACATTTCTCCATATGTTTTAATGAGTCATTTATGTTCTACCTTACCACTACTATCACTTCTTTCGCCTCATAGGAACTAATAAGAAACATAATATAAATGTTGTTCGATTATTAGAAAAACACCGATTAGAAGTAGTTCTTAATCGAAAGCTGTAGGTCCCATGAGTAGTAGATTGTGTCAGGTCGTGAGATGATTTCTGATAATACCAAGCTATTGGACAAGGATGTATGTGACTCGGTTTTTCTCTTCTAATATGACAAGCATGTTCATCGAATCCCCGATCTAAATCGGCTGGTGATGTGTTCCTTCTTTGTTATTTTTTTCTCTCTGCTTTACATCATGTTTCATTTTCTCCGATAAGAGAACAATAAATTTAGCTTAGGACATACTACCGCAATTCTAATGCTCAATTAGTATTTTCTTATCTTTATGTTTTCCATCGATTGTGTATCTAAAGACAAATTCAATATAATTTAACCTAGCTAGGAGACGTTGGTTCTTTCCATGCCATCGATGTATGAATTATAATTGCTTCTTGGGATGTTCTTGTTTGGTTTAGTCAAGGAATTGGGAAACCTGGGATTTAGAGTTAGCCATGTCCACTAGGTCTCTTTTCCGGGTCGCTTATCCTTTCTAAGATCCCTTTCGAGTTGAATGCCGTGCGAGAAGGTTAAAAGCTCCTTTCGATCTTAGGTTTCACTCGTGTTAAACTTAAATGTTTTCTATTGTTTCTGGAAAGAACTGAGGACCGCCGGATTTTTGTCTTCAAAGTTAGCCTCATTAGGAGTTTAGATCATAGAGGTTAAGGTATGCCCGTCCCTAGGTTTCATTCAAGTGGTCACCTTGGAAGGTTTTCCTTGTTATTCCCATTCATTTCCTTATCAAGCTTCATCCCACACAATCATCTTACCGTATCCTCTATTTTAGATGACTAGCCCTTTGAACGCCTTGGATATTTGACCGCAAGTAAATCCTTTTATGACCCCATTGCCCAATGGACTTGTGTTTCCTTTGAATTGTCTCCCCATCGCCCCAAAAATCCTTCTCTCCTACTTTACCTTGCTAATCGAACCCTTCTTTCATGTTTTCCAACCAAACAAACAAACAAAACAAAACCCTTGTGCCCCATAACTAGCCTAATATCTTAATTGAACTTTCGTGGGATATATATTTCTTTGCATTTATAGAGAGATCCCTCTCTAGATCTAGAGGGCTAGATCCGAGATCCCAAAGTGGTTTGATGTTGTCTTATCATTTGTATTTTCCACCGCCAAATCATAGGAACCACAACAAATCCTAAGAGTTTGATTTTAGTACCAAAGAGAAACTTCTTCACCATTTTCATGCTTAAATCAATTACCATAGATATATTTAATTTATATAAATGTACTAACATAATTGAAGTATCCCCTACTAATTGTCAATTTATTTGAAAGAGGCCTTTCTTTATCTTCGAAAGTTCATGTACTCAAAATGTTTCTACTATATTTGGATGATTAGGTCCATTTATGAATAGTGGTTTTTATGGTTACTTTTCAATTTATTTGAAAGTGATGACTAAGTCATTTTATAGTTAGTATTTTTTATAATTACGTCAATTTATTTAAAAGTGATTTTTATTTTTATTTTAAAAAACACTGTAATGAAACTTCTTTTCCATTACATTAGAAATTTTATTTTCAAAATTTCCAAACCATTGGAAATTTACTTACATAATTAGAATTTAATGTTCAAGAACAAGAATCTTGTGAAGAATATGAATAATATGTACTCATAGAAAGAGTATAATGTGTAATAATTTTATATTTCCAAAGTGAACTTAAAGATCAAGCGAACAATAGACTAAAGGGTCAAATAAATAAATTACAACGAGAAGAGTTGACAATTATCTTAAAAAAAATCCACTATTATGACCGGAAAATATGTGTCATGAATATTTTCAACTCAATAAAGGTAAGAATTTTAGGAAGAGCCTTTGTGAGAAAAACATCATAGACATGAATAGAATGAGCATATTAATTTTAGTTAGAAGAATTAAAGAGGATATTAACGATGAAAAAACTTCTTAATGAACGAAACAAGAAGAAATGAATGCCTCTGATTAAAATCACACATTGCATTTATAGGATTCGTATTGGAATAAAACCACACATTGCATTTTCATTTATAGGATTTTCCTCAAGGAAGGAAGGTTATTGAATGAAAATGGGTGTTCAAGAAGAAGACTAATGTAGATGGTTTTATGGAGTGGTATAAATATTATTTTGGTAGAAATGGGGTATTTTATTTTAAAGGGTGTTAAATTATGAGAGGAAATTCTTTTATGTGGCTAATATAGTCTCTATTAAGTTTGTTGTTATTATTGGTGTTTTTTATGATTTTGAGGTGGAGAAAATAGACAAGAAAGAATAAATTCTTCATGATGAGATTAAAACAAAATTTTCATAAAGAAACATGAAATCAATAACATGTAGGGTTTGAAGTATAGGGAGAGAATACTTGGTATTATTGTTAAAGGTATCGAATGGATCAGTTGTAGTTGTTAGTGTACCAATAACAAATACGTTATAGAAATGGGTCAGAGAATTGAATTGGAGCATTGTATTTACTTCAACAAGAGGGTGATAATGTCATCGCACCTATTTAGAAGAGATCATTGACCAACCGTTTAGATGATCTTTACGTAACTATAATATTAGGTATGAATTTATTTTTCTGGCCAAGTATATAGAAGCAAGAAGATTCATATGCATGGGTTTAATGATATTTTCCAAGAAAGTTAATATGAAAACTACAAAGCCCAATGTTACTTATAAGTGTATATATGTACTAGATTTGAAATATTTATGAGTTCGAAGTGTAAAAGGTAACAAGTGATTTCCCCATTCCCATACAAAAGTGGAGTATCAGAACCACCGGCTGGCTTGTTAACTAGTTGTTAAGTTGTTTGTTAGATTTTTTGCAAAAAAATATTTTTATTATATTGAAAAATAAATTTTGTGGAAAAAAATTTAATTTCTTGAATAGTAAAAAGAAATTGATTATGGAATTAGTTCCATAAGTGAAAGACTGATAGTGAAAAATATAATTTCAAGATCTGAGGATTGGTTGAACAAAATTCAGTTGGAACAGTTACCCAAACTCTAAGGATAAATATGGAATCCCAGTGAGGTTTGGGGGTTCCCAGTTTCTGAATGATAAAAGGAAGAAATTGCTGAGAAAAAATTTTGCGTAGTAGAACTAGTGGAATATTTAGTTTTCTTCTGTGGATACTAGAATTGGAGATTGGACTGAATGGTCCTGAGATCTCTTCCAGGTTTCCTGTTCACAATGTTTCCCAGGCTTGGAGCACAGGGAAGAGTTGGAGGACGTAATAACCTCACTCACGGACGGGAGGCAATAAAAATATCAGTCACAGAAAAGTGAACAGATAAGTAAATTTTTTTACTGTAATTGAGAATTGAAGTTGTAAGATTTTCATTCTGAATATTTGGTTTGAGATGTTACTGTAATTTTTCTTGTTATAGTTATGTTACATTTAACATGAAATTCCATAAATAAAGTGTTAGTATCTAGCTAAATATAAAAAAAATAGGACTGTAAACCCTGACCCCTCTAATGAAGGTTTTGGGTAGATCGTCCTCGATAGCTATGATATTACACAGACAATTATGGTCTGGACATTTTCTTTGGATTGTTTGATTAAAGAAATACCGTTGAAATGAAAAGAAAGAAATAGTAAATTAGAGAAGCAAAGTGTAACCCTGGTTATCAAGCTTAAATAGAATTGCATAACTGTTTGTAAAAATATGAGAGATAAACCTTAAGTAATGGGCTATAACTTGCAGGAATTAGAATTTCTCTCGCAAAGACAAACTGAAAAATCATATTTTTGTACAAATAAAAGATAAACAGTTCACTGTAAAATTTCCATTCACACAAACAGGATTTATATATGGCATAAAGCTTCAAAACTACATGCAGACTACTATAGCGAATTATAGTTTAGAAATAGTGCTAAACAATATTGGAGAAATCCACGTAAACCCTTAGTATCACAATTTAACTAACAATCTGAGTGGAAAGAAGAGCACAATATCAACTAATGATTATTCTCTGTTATTTCAGTATTAGCATAAATACTGTAGGAAGCGATCAATCAAAACCTTACAGAGGTTCAAGTACCTCTCAGAGTTATACAAATATTACAGTTTGAATTGAAACAAAAATTAATAATTTACATATCTGAAGTCAAACGTCAACATTACTTTTCCATGGAGGGGCACTGTTGGAACGCAGGGACAAACCCTCGTTCCTAACCAAAAAAAAATGATAATATTCGGGAACCGAAAATAAAAGAAGAAGAATGTCATTTCTTATACAAGGGTAAAACTCCATATAACAGTAAACTTGGAAGCAGAGATTCATAATGTAAATAACTGAATAAACAAGAAGCCCTTAGTCATTGGTCGACTAATAACAAGGATAAACCTCACCTGCAGGGAAGCAAAGGTGAGAATTATGAACTGAAACATATGAAAGATTTCGGGTGTAACGCTTTAAATTTACTTACCTGTTCTGATAACAAGGTGAAGCAGGTAACTCAAACCCCTGTAGAGCCACCAAAGTGAAATCTACTTGCAGTCGAACCATTACAGAACTTTTGGAGTAGAATCTACCATAAACAATAACCAGAGATAGTAAACAGTAAGTTCATAAAAATAATTACTGGTTGGGTTACGTTGAAGGAATTTTAGTAAGATAATAAAAAACTACAAACATCATAAATCGAAATCCTGAGAATGAAACAATAGCTTACATGTTAATTAAACTAGGCACTTGGGCAGTTGCGAGAAGAAGTGGTGTAGACCTTTAGGACTTGCCCAACTGAGAAGGGGCCGAACTAAAACAAAAGACTCATGCCGAATGAAGGAAATATAAACCGGAAGTAGAAAACCAACTTTTCAGATTAACATAGAAACTCAGTGATAAATCAAGCCATGATGGCTTCCGTCGTAGCCTCTATGGCATGCAAAAGCAGTAGGGTGTTGCAGAGCTCAACCCTTCCGCGGAGAAGAAACGAAAAATGAAAACCAGAACAAGGGTTTGGGGTAAAATTGGTTGCGTGCCCTAGAAATCCTTGAATATTACGAGGTAGGCAGATCGGACGGTGGATCGAATGCCACGTAAAACCAACACAGTTGTTGCCATAACTTAGCCCAAACCTATTAAATGCTAATTGTGGAATGCGGATTGAAAATTAAAGAATTAAACCTCTACTATTAATGTTTCCAGGCCTGACACCTTGGGATAAGGTGATTGGGAATCAAAACCTTAAAATATCCAAATCATATGGTACAAATAAATGGAATGAAATCATACTTCAAGGTTATACATGGCACTATATGCCAGAGTGGTTTGCGTTACCCAAAAGCTATGGATTCGGTATGATAATTTTTAATGAGGGTTAATGGTATATATATATATATATATATATAATGTATGATTGTGAGATAATTAATCAAGGGTGTGATGATTATGTTTTGTATGTGTTGAATTGACCTTATGATAAGTAAATTTGATAGTAAGTTAGTAATAATGTAATTATCTTAGAAATGATGATTGCATAGTTAACACAATGGCAAGATAAAAAAAAAAAATTATGATAGAATTGGTATGGTGTATGTTACAAGTGGTATCAAAGCAGAGTTGTAACGCTGGGACCCTAAAGGGTAAACTAAAACCGTAATTTGCATATTAATGAATGCACAGAGATAAAGAGGAGTTTAACAGGATAATATGAGGAGGAAAACGACACAGCAACAACCTCCAAGTGTTGGGGAGACACAATCCCGATCTGAATTAAACCCAGAAATGTGGATACAACTGGGGGTAGAACAACACCAGCAAACAAGCCACTTATTAGAGGAACAACAGCACCAAACTAGTATCCTTTTAAATACTATACAGAAAATACAAGAAGAAATGGAAAAGGTGTGAAATGATAATGCACTACTAATACAAGAATAGGAGAGGATATTGAAAAGTCTTCCTGATAAACAAAATCAAGAAAATGAAAAGCCCAGTACTGACAGAGAATTTCGGGAAAGATTTGAACAGCAAAATAGAGATCATGATACAGACAGAATGGACAGGAGTCAGTCGTAGCATAGTAATCGAAATAGAAATCACAATGAAGCCGAATCTGATAACGTATCGGATCCGAGGGAAGTAAAAAGGCAGAAGGTAGAGCTTCAAGGCGAATTCAGGAAAATCAAGCCCCCTATGTTTGATGGAGTGGATGAGGAAGTAGTTGAAGCATGGTTGATTAATATGAATAAATATTTTCAGGTATATGAATACAACAATAATCTTAAGGCAAGATTATCTATTTATCAGCTAAGGGAGAAAGCCACCTTATGGTGGGAGAAAGTGAAAAATGTTCGTAATATAGATGACCAAGATGTAACTTGGGATGCATTTCAGCAGTATTTTAAGGATAAGTACCTAGCTGAACACTTTTACGATGAGAAATCAAAGGAATTCCATGAATTTAAGTTAAAACAAATGACAATGGATGAATATAACACTAAATTTACTTCATTGTTGCGTTATGTACCTTACTTGAGAGATGAAAAAGCTAAGGTGCAGAGATTCCTAAGCAGTTTTCCAATTCATATGAAAGAACGTATAGAGTTCGTAAATCCTAAAATGATGGATGAGGCTATTAGAAAGGCCAGAATGTGCTACCAACAAGAAAAATCCAAGGTGGAGCAAGCTAAAAGCTAGCAGACAAAGAAGGAACATAAAGGTAGCTCTAGTTTTAAAAGAAATAAAACCAATAATTTTAAAGGTACTATGAGGAGTTCAGTTAGTAAGCAGTTTGGTAAAAATGATCAAAGTGTAAGGTTCCCTGCAGATGATAAACCTATAGAAGCTTCTAGTAAGTTGGAAAAAATGCAGAATCGGAAACCACCTTTACAATGATGGGACTGTGGGGAGGCTCATTATTACCGAAATTGTCCTCAGCGAGGAAGAACAAAAACAATAGCCAATCTACAGGAAGCCTCAACAGTGGGTGATGTTGCCAGAAACATACCCAGGATTAATGTTGCATTGGAGGATCGACAAGCTGATTATTAGCCCATAATGATTGAGCTAGAAGGTAAATTGTTGTGCCAATCTGTTTCTATCTTGGTAGATCCTGGTGCAAGTTTAAGCTATATAAGTCCAAAAATAGTAGAATGTTGTAAATTATCAAGTTAGAAATTTAGGAAATCATGGCTAGTACAGTTAGCTACGGGAGCTAAGAGAAAAGTTAGTGCTAAAATACTGAACTGTGCACTAAAAATTAATGAGCAGCAGCTAACTATGGATTTGAATATTTTTCTGCTAGGATCTTATGATATGTTACTTGGTATGGATTGGTTAGAAAGGCATTGGACACTAGAAGACTGCAAAGAGAAAGTTAATTACTACAGAAACCAAGATGGCACTCGCCAGGAAATACAAGAAACAAAGAAGCCCTTACAGCTGCGCCCAATCACAACATCTCAAATGGGCAGATGCATGAGGAAAGGATGTCAGATGTACGCTATTCAGGTGTGTTAGGAATTTACAGGAGAAATAAAACAAGAATTTACTGAGAGATAAATAAACAAAGAAGGCCAGCAACAAAACATTAACATAAACACATATGTTTATCCGGGAAAACCCCAAACTCAGGGGAAAAACCCAACCAATGAAATTTCATTAACCATTAGCCAAAACCCTGGCCAATCCGGCCAAGTGAGCATTCACCGCTCACCTCCAGGCCTACATTACAATGAATTTTTCCCAGCCTTTTATAGGCTCTATTACATGCAATACCATGGGCTAAAACTATGGTTGCACAATACCATGTGCCCCAAAACCATCACTGTTTACCCTAGTCAACATTGACTCTATCCCGAGTCAAGTTTACCTAACAAGGTGGGCTTTACTAACTCTAAAGAGAAGACTCCAGTGTTGGAAACTATACCAATAGTGCAGGAATTCAAGGATGTATTTCCATAAGAAATACTAGGTTTGCCACCTAGAAGGGATATAGATTTTACGATAGAATTGTTACCGGGAGCGTCACTAATTCAATATCACCTTATCGAATGAGCATACCAGAACTAACTGAGTTAAAAATGTAGCTACAGGAATTATTGGATAAGGGATATATACAACCAAGTGTATCACCTTGGGGATCACCTGTATTATTTGTGAAGAAAAAGGACAGAACCATGCGGATGTGCATGGATTACCGTCAGTTGAATAAATTAACTGATAAAAACAGATATCCATTGCCATGAATAGATGATCTATTTGATCAAAGAAAGGGAGCCACAGTATTTTCAAAGATAGATCTGAGATCGAGATATCATCAGATCCGAATAAAGGACAAAGACATACATAAAACTGCCTTCCATACAAGGTACGGGCATTACGAATTTGTGGTGCTACATTTTGGGTTGACCAATGCACCCGTAACCTTCATGAGATTAATGAATGGTATATTTCACCCTTATCTAGATAACTTTGTGCTGATCTTTATTGAGGACATTTTAGTTTACTCTAAGAATTTAGAGGAACACAAAGAACACTTGTGAATAGTGCTGGAAATGTTGAGAAGGCATCAATTATATGAAAAATTCAGCAAATGTGATTTCTTCAAGGAAGAAATACAGTACCTTGGACATGTAATCACTGTTGAAGGCATCACATAGATCTTGAGAAAATCAGAACAATTATGGAATGGAAGGTACCTCAAAATGTGGCCGACATACGATCATTTATGTGGCTGCCCGGTTATTACCAATGGTTTATTAAAGATTTTTCAAAGATTTATTTTCCTATCACTTCATTGCAAAGGAAAGGAAAAGTATTTAAATGGACAAGGGAGTGTCAGGAAGGTTTTGAAAAGCTAATGCAGTTATTAACAATAGCACCTGTGTTAAGAGTAGCAGATCCTAATAAATAATTTGAAGTTTGCACGGATGCATGCAAATAAGGTGTTGGGGCGATTTTTTCCCAAGAAGGTAAGGTAATTTCTTATGAGTCCAGTAAATTAAAAGAACATGAACAATGATATTCAGCATATGACTTGGAGTTAACCGTAGTGGTGCATGCACTCCAGGTATGGAGGCATTATCTACTTGGGAAAAGATTTATACTCAAAACTGATCATAGCAGTTTAACCAGTTACTTTAAACAAGCTAATCTTAATTCTTTCCAAGCGAGATGGAACGCTTTCCTAAGTGAATTTGATATTGATATTCAACACGTAAAAGGTAAGGAGAACAGAGTAGTTGATGCCATAAGCAAAATACTGCATGGTATTTATGAAATATATTATAATGAGGTTGAGTGCAGATTGCTAGAGAAAATCAAATCAGAGGCGAGTAAATATCCTGAATATAATTTTATGTGGTAGCAAGCAAAAGAATGCAAGGATCAGGGAAAATCTACATATTGTGAAATTGATAAGGATGGGCTGCTAAAATTTCGGAAAATAATTTTCATTCCTAACAAAATGGAGTTGAAAGAACTAATTTTGGATGAATACCATTGTAGTAACTACTCCAGACATTCTGGCTATCAAAAGATGCTAACAGCAATGAAGAAAGATTACTTCTAGCCAGGAATGAGGAAGGATATTGCAGAATATCTAAACAGATGTATAGAATGCCAGCACGTAAAAGTAGAGAACCGACATCCAACTGGACTAATGCAGCCTATATCAATACCTGAATGGAAATGGGAGGTGATCTCGCTAGATTTTATTACCAGAATACCAAAGTCCAAGAGGCATAATGATTCAATCATGGTAGTGGTGGATTGGTTGAGTAAATCAGCACACTTTATACCGATACAATCCACTTACAAGACCGTGCAGATAGCAGATATTTTCATGCGATAAATATTTAGATTGCATGGTATTCCAAAGACTGACATTTCTGACAGGGATGTAAAATTTACATCAGCCTTTTGGAAAACATTGTTCACTGGATTGGGAACTCAAATTAACTTCAGCACTACGTATCATTCGCAAACCGATGATCAGACAGAGCGACTGACCCAAATTTTGGAAGATATGTTATTTACTGGGCAAAAGGTTCGTACTTAAAACATACCATAGCAGTTTGACCAACTATTTTAAGCAGGCGGATTTAAACTCTAGGCAAGCAAGGTGGAATGCCTTTTTAAGTGAGTTTGACATGGACATACAACATGTTAATGGAAAAGAAAACCGAGTTGCAGATGCCCTGAGCAGGAAATTGCATGGGATTTATGCAATGTACTTCAGCCAACCGGTAAGCCAGCTGTCGGAGCAATTGAGAGAAGAAGCACGAAAGGATCCAGAATACAAGTTTCTATGGCAGCAGATGGAAGCGGACAAAGAGCAAGGTAAGCCATCTGAGTATGGAAGCAATGAAGAACAAATTTTAACTTTTCGCGGAAGAACTTTTGTTCCTAACCGTGCAAGTCTCAAGGAGTTAATTCTAGACGAGTACCATCGCAGCAATTATGCTGGCCATCCCGGCTACCAAAAGATGCTTTCGGTAATTAGAAAGATATATTACTGGCCAGGTATGCGCAGAGACATTGCGGGATATTTAAGCAAGTGCTTAGAATTCCAATAGGTTAAAGCAAAGCATCGGCACCCAGCGGGGCTACTACAGCACATACCCATTCCTAAATTGAAATGGGAGGTGATCTCTTTGGACTTCATTACAGGTTTACCTCGAACAAGGAAACAGAATGATTCAATAATGGTAGTGGTGGACAGACTAAGTAAATCTGCCCATTTCATACCTGTGCAATCCACTTACAAGACAGTGCAGATTGCAGACATATTTATGAGAGAAATTTTCAGGTTGTATGGTATACCCAAGACTGTGATTTCAGACCAAAATGTTAAATTTACCTCCGCATTTTGGAAAACCCTGTTTTCAGGTTTAGGTACCCAAATACACTTCAGTATTGCCTATCACCCTCAGACGGATGGGCAGACAGAACGGGTAAACCAAGTTTTGGAGGATATGCTGCGCATGTATGTGATGCGGCAGCCAACTAAATGGGAGGACTACCTGCACCTAGTGGAGTTTTCATATAACAACGGATATCAGGAGTCTCTAAAAATGAGTCCCTTCGAAGCGTTATATGGAGGACAGTGTCATACACCAATTAACTGGAGTAGTCCGGAGACAAAATTAATGTTGGGGCCAGAAATTTTGGCTGAGCTAGAAGCAGAAGTAAAAAGAATAAGGCAAAATTTGAAAGCCGCTTAGGATCGACAAAAGGTCTTTGCAGATAAGAAAAGATCTTATCGCGAATTCAGAGTGGGTGACCATGTGTATGTCAGGATTAAGCCTAAAAGAAGTACCTTAAGGTGGACTTCTTGCACCAAGTTAGCCCCTCGTTACTACGGACCCTTCCAAATTCTGGAAAGGGTGGGGCCAGTACCTTACAGACTGGCGCTGCCTAGTCATATTAAAGTGCATAATGTACTCCATGTATCGTTGTTAAAGCGATACGTGCATGATGAGAAACATGTAATTTATTGGCAGAATGTTCAGGTAAAAGAAAATATATATATATATATATATATATATATATAGATATATTTTATTACTATATAAAGTACTAACTGAGAACACTTGTTTTTCAGGTAGAACTGGACGGAGAGTTTCTGGTCGAGCCGCTACGTATACTTGATCGAAGAGAGATAGAAATTCGCAAAAGAGTAGTTGTCCAGGTGAAAGTGCAATGGAAGCACTTTGGACCGGACGAGGCTACTTGGTAGGATGAAAGATTCATGCAGGAGGCTTATCCGAAACTTTTCGCAGATATGAGCTAAAAACACCGAGGACAGTGTTACCCTCAGGGGGGGAAGATGTAACAGTCTCGTTAAATAAAAAAATTAACTAGTAGGTACTAGTTAAAAGACAAATTATTATTTTTACTATTGGAAAAAGACTAGAGATATTGTTTTGAATTAAAACCAGGAATTAATTATGTTTATGAAATTTTATTAAAAGATGATTCAAAAATAAAAAGGAAATCTTTTAAAAGCTGATGGTAAAAAGTTTTATAGAATAGGAGGTGGTTGGGCAGTTAGGAGATACAATTACTCACCCCTTGAGGATAAAAAGTGAATCTTGGAAAGGGGTGGGGGTTCTTAAATTCTTGGAAGAAAGGGGAAAGCATTTTTCCTGAGCTGGAAGGATCCAGTGGAAAAATTGCTTCTGAACTCCATTGAATGATCGAACTTCACTGCTGGTGACTGGATTGGCCTTCCAGAGGTCACAACAGAGGTATCTCCACTGATAACCCGTGGCACCGTCCAGATTTCTGGAGCTTGGGGGCAAGTGGAGGACGTCATCGCCTCCCTTGAAGGTTGGGAGGACATCAGCTAAAAAGAAAGAATTCTCTAACCAGATAAGTATATTCCGTGAGTTTGTAAATCAGAAATGTCTATAGGTGTTCTATAAAGATAAGAAGATAGACTGTTAAGTAAGTCTCAGAGTAATACTGTTAAATAGATGTATACGTGTATGTGTTTGCAATAGCAAGAATGACGCTTTTTGAGTAAAACCTTGTAGGGCATGGCTAAACAGAAGTTTCTTTGAGTTCGGCATGAAATTAGAACAATGATTTAAAATTACCTGTAGTTGAAATTGATGAACTATTCTCTGTTACTGTTAATATGTCGAGAATAGTAAGTAAAGTTCTGTGTTAATCTAAAGTAGAATGCGAAAGGTTACTTATGCATATACCATGTATTCATTCTTTCTTAAACAATAGACTTTGAAAGGCATTACTGTAGGCTTAAATAGACTTCAGCAAACAATTTACTTGTCAAATAGAAACCATCGAAATATTTGATGCAGAGAAAATATACAGGTAACATTTCAAAACTGTCTATGTAAATTTTGAATGAAATACCTGTAGAGAAAGATTATAAGCTCTAGCAAAACTGAATTTAGACAGGGAAAAACAACAATAACTCCTTGTTCCCTGACCTAAGGGTTAACAGAGGAAATGCTTGTGAACCACAAACTATTAGACTGCTAAACTCAACTCCGCAAGATAGAAGAAGCGCGGCCATAACTACCACGGCTCTACAGGAAAGAAAAAGAAACAATAATCTGAGCTTTTGCTTATAAACGAACAGTAGAAGGAGAAATCCTGTCATGATAGAGTTATTGTAGAACTTTAACCGAAAACGAAACTAGAATCATAGAAAGAAATTCCATAGCGAAACAGGAACCCGAATTGAGAATTTGCATGCAATATATCACATAACTATAAAGGAGACTAATACAGTAAACGGGAGAGGTTATAGGAGCAAATGTTCAAAGTTATAGAAATATCCATTATAAAAAAAAACGGAAGAGCTTGCATAAGCTGACTCGCTTATAAGCGCATGCAACCATTGAAAAACTGTATAATGTGCATAACTTACATAATAACCAGGTCGAGAGGTAACTCCGACTCATTTACCAAATAGAAAAGAAATAGCTAAAGATTATAACTGTGGTATATCGGAATGTAACTATTAGTATTTATGGACTGAACCCCAGACGCCATCGGTCTGCAGATGGGCAATGACAGAACAAGCCAAGAACAGAGTAGCCTCACGGTTCAAGCCGTGCCAAACTTTAATCGACCAGGGTTCAAAACAAAAGCGAATCTATAAACCCGATGGACAGATTGAGGAGGAGAGCACCCTGGACGGGTTAAATACCTGTGCAGTAGGGGCACCCTCTTATTAGACGCAACTCACATGATTTCGCCGATTCCGAAAACGTTAAACCCAATGAGAGGATAGTATCACGTCATACCTGTAAACAAACATAACGGTTAAGAGCTCTACACGCCCAAAGGAGTAAGGGAAAATCCCATTAATAAACCGACAACGACTATTTTCTGAGAAGGAGAATACCTGACAAGAGAATAAGAACCTTTCCTTTACCTGGAGCATTAACATGGAGATAGGGTTTAGATATACTGATTAAAACAGAAGTAGGCAGAGAAGAACTCTTCCGAGCATGAATGGCAACGAAAAGAAAGGAACGGTGCCTTACCATCGTTCTGAGGAATGAGGGCGCTGCTTTGGGAAGCATCTGTCAGCTGGTTGAAGCAGCAATAGGGTGGCCTATGCGTGGAAACCCTGCAGGAGATGCATACACCAGTAAACCAGTTAATAAGTTAAACAAAAAAAAAATGCAAATACCTGATAGCAGAAAGTAAATAGGATCGATTGCTTGCAAGAAAGAAGAAAAACCTTGGTTTGCTACCTGGTACTGCGAACTTGTTTAATAAACTCCAGGGCGGAATTTGCTAGGCACATCCTCCGGATTGTAACTGTAAGTCTTGGAGACATTGAGCGACAAACAGGCTACCAGAGAGCTCTGAGTCGGCATACTGCCGGTGATAGCCATGGGAACGACAATGGGAATGGCACCGCCAAGTCTGGCGGGAGTATCAATCTGCCGAAGATGACGGGATCTGCCACTGGATGGAAACAATGAATGGAATTGCCAAATGGCGCCAATGCTTATCCCGAGAGATCTGAGAGTAAAGCCACATTAAAGCTCGCATGCAGATCGCTTGCCACCTCATACAAAACCTTGGGTTAATCACGTGGAGGAGACCCATTATGGGTATGATCGTAATATCAGAGTTAAAGCGATCACGTCGAGGTGTTAATGCACAAGGGTTTGTAGTATAAGAGGGTTAAACAAGACTTCAGTATTGACAAATGAACAACCATGCAAAACCTTGTAACCTGTGTATGATATGTTCGTTGTTTAGAACATAATTAAGGTTGGATAATTCGTATTATAGCTATGTGTACCCTTGTAAGTTATGATTGATAATCACGATATAGCTCATGAATCCGATTGAAGATTTGAGTACTATCGTTACAATAAATATTTACTTTCGTTTTTATTAGGATGAAGTGTTAAAGTTACCATTGCCGGGAATAGTAAATATGTACATAAAAATTTTTGCTATGTAGAATGTATGTGACAAGTGGTAATGAGTCAGGTTACTACACTAGCACCTAAGGGTCTACTAACAAAGCCGTGTGTGTATTAGTGTAATCGAGAAGAGGAAAGAATATGAGGGAAGATATAGCATCTCAATCACAACCAAATAAGACTCAAGGTCCATCAAATATGGGACCCGTAGATGTGGGTCCTACTAACTCGTGGAACAACATCAAAAAACGAGTAAATTGTCGGGAAGAATGTTAAAGAATAAACTATTTTTCCCCGCTAAACACCGACAAATGGGCTAAGGAGGAGATGATGAGAGTCCGAAAGGATAATGAAAAATTGTTGCAAGACTGTAGAAAATATCCCGAAAAGTATATCGATAAACAAAATCAGAAAATGCGACAACCTGCCAGGAAAAAGAACTATCAAATGTAATAGAGGGACCATGAAACCGTAAATAACACCACCTGGAAAGACTAAAAGAGTTACCTCACAGAGAAAAAATCGTAATAACAATGGCGTAATCGTAAAACTGGCTCCGATCGCACAGGATCATAAGAGGGCGCAGTTGAGTCGCAAGGGGAGTTCCGCAAGATTAAGCCACCAATGTTTCCGATGGCGAGGCGAGGAGGCAATGTGGCATGGTCGATTAACATCAATAAATATTTTCTGTGTATATATATAGTAGCAATCAAAGCCCGATTGGCTATATATCACCAAGGAGAAAGCCACCCTATGGTGGGAGGAGGTTAAAATGGCTTTGCAAGATTGGATGAGCGAGACATTACCTGGAATTATCTCCAAGAAAGACTAAGGATAAATATCTAATCTGAAAGATTCTATGATGATAAAGCTAAGGAATTCCACTGATCTTCTACTGGGTCAAATGACTATGGACGAGTATGTCACAAAATTTACTTCATCGCTACGGCCATGTACCATATCTCGTAGAGGAAAAGGCCAAGGTACAAGAGATTTCTCGTAGTAGTTTGCCTGCTTCCATGAGGGAAAGAATAGAGTTTGTTAACCCCAAACGATTTAACTGTTGTCTTAAAGCACGCATGTGCTACCGTAGTTTAAGACCAAAGGGGATGGTAGGTAATAGAAATATAAGAAAATCGAAGAATTCTCCTACCTTTAAAAAGCAAAAGAAATCACTTTAAAGGGGTAGGACGGAATGTCACAGAAATGTCAGCGAATGAACCATCAAAGGATCGTGTGGCCACCGAAGAAAAACCTACTTAAGCATCAAGCAACCAGAAAGTAAGGGGCAGTAATTCTAAGCCTCCCTACAATGTTGGGGTCAGGGAAGCACATTACTATAAGAACTGGCCCACAACGGGAAAAGAATGAGTCTCGTGGCAAAAGGCAGAAGCATCAATAAAGGGGGATGGGTGACGACACGTATAAACGTTAAAGGTTGGAGGATCGACAGTTGACTTTCAACCCACAATGATTGAACTGAAGGTACTATACTTTCTAAACTCCGTCTCGATTTTAGTAGATCCCTGAGCTGGTTTAAGCTATGTAAGTCCTAAACTAGTGGAGATGTAATTTGAAAAGAGAAGAGGTTTAAAAACTCTCGGTTAGTTCAACTAGCCACCGGGGGCAAAACGCAAAGTGACCGCGAAAATTGTCGATTGCATACCGAAGTTGCAAAGCAGACCCAGTGCACTCCAAATATTCTACCATTAGGTTCATATGATGTATTACTTCCTAATGGACCTGGTTGGAAAACACCGGACTTTAGTGGACCGTAAGGAAAAGACCATTTATTATAGAGCGCTAGATGGTACGCGTAAGGAAATTAAAGGAATTAAAAAGTCTTCAGGCAATTACGCCCCATAACAAAGATCTCGGCTAAGCAAGTGTATTCGAAAAGGATGTCGATGTACGCAATTCAAGTAGGGCAGTGAATCAGGGAAAGGAAGTAGACATAAAAGACATTCCTATAGTATTACAGAATTCTCGGATGTGTTTCCGTAAAAACATTCCGTGGTTGTCGCCTAAAAGAGATATTGATTTCACTATTGAATTGCTACCTGAGCCTCTGTCAAGAGCACCTTGGCGTAATGAGTACTCGGTAATTAATGCAGTTAAAGATGTAGCCGTAGGAGTTGTTGGATAAGGGATATATCCGCCTCAAGTGTGTTCAATTGGGGAGCAATCTTCTGGGCCTCTCTTGTTAAAAAGAAGGATGGAACCTTACGTATGTGTATGGATTACCGACAACTCAACAAGCCGATAGTTAAGAATAAATATCCTCTACCTAATCGATGATTTATTCGATCAGTGAGGGGGAGCCAAAGTGTTCTCCAAAATAGATTTGAGATCCTGGATATCACCGCATTCGAATCGTGATGAGGATATTTGCAAACAAGATTCACACTGGCATGGGCATTATGAATTTGTGGTGTTGCCTTGGATTGACAAATGCACCCAAGAACCTTATGAGGTTGATGAATGGCATTTTCCACGCTAGATCGCTTTATTGGCTTTTATAGATGACATTTTGATCTACTCAAAGAGCGAGGGAAGAACATAAGAGCATCCGAGAATAGTATTGGAAATATTGAGGAAGCATCACCAGATTGTGCTAAATTCAAGAAGTGCGATTTCTTTTAAATTAGAGATCCAAACATTTGGGTCATGTAGTGATAGTTGAAGGGATAGCAAAGGGGACCCCGAAAAGTTAAACTATCATGGAATGGAGAGTACCACAAATAATGTGGCGTATATCGATCACAGAACTGGCCGATACTACAAAGTTCAGATGAAAGGGTTTTCTAAGATTGCTCATCCTGCTTGCATCCTCAAAGAGTACAAACTTTCTGGCAGACGGATGAATGCTATTAATGGTTTTGAGAAGTCGAAGTAGCCTTTCAACCACAGCACTGCTAAGGAAAGTTGCCGATCCCAAGAAAGACTATGTGGTGTGTACAGATGCCACAAGGAGGGAGTTGGTGCGTTGTTAACGTTAAGAATGCAAGGTAATAGCCTATGAATCCGTAAAATTGAGAGAACATGAACAAAAGTATTCCTAGATATGATCTAGAACTCACAAATAAGCCGCCGTGCATGCTCTCCGATGTGGAGGCATTATTTAATGGGCAAAAGGTTCGTACTTAAAATGTACTCATAGCAGCTTGACCAACTATTTTAAGCAGTGATTAAACTCTAGGCAAGCAAGGTGGAATGCCTTTTTAAGTGAGTCTCGACATGGACATACAACATGTTAAGGGAAAAGAAAATCGAGTTGCGATGCCCCGAAAGCAGGAAATTGCATGGGATTTATGCAATGTACTTCAAACCCAACCTAAGCCACCACGGAGCAATTAGAGAAGAAGCATGAAAGGACCTGGCATTACAAGTTTCCTATGGAAGCAGATGGAAGCGGATGAAGAGCAAGGTAAGCTATCCGAGGAAGGAAGTAATAAGAGCCTAAATGTTATTCAAGGGAAGAACTTTTGTTCCTAACCATGCAAGTCTCAAGTAGTTAATTCTAAACGAGTGACTATCGCAAGAATTATGTCACATCCTACACGTAAAATATGCTTTCTGTAATTAGAAAGATATATTATCACGTGTATGCGCAGAGACATTGCAATATTTAAGCAAGTGCTTGAATGCCAACAAAAGTTAAAGCAGTAACATCGGCACCGGGGCCACACATACCTATACCCATTCTAATGGAAATGGGAGGTGATCTCTTTGATTCTCATTGAGCAGTTGCTCGAACAAGGAAATTTAATGATTCAATAATGGGTAGTGGTGATGATTGGCACCGCCCATTTCATAATTGCAATCCACTTACAAGATGCTGCAGATTGCAAACATATTTATGAGAGAAATTTTCAAAGCTGTATGGTATACCCAAGACCGTGATTTCGTAATCGGGATGTTAAATTTACCTTCGTATTTTGGAAACCTTGTTTTCAGGTTTAGGTACCCAAATATACTCCCCGCATCGCCTACTGCTCCCTCGTACCTGACATACATTTAACTGCAAACCAAGTTTTGGAGGATAAGTGCTGCGCATGTACAAGATGCGCACCAACTAAATGGGAGGGATTGATCGCACTCAGGTGGAGTTTGCATATAACAATGGATATCAGAGTCCCACCAGTCCCTTCAAGAGTTATATGGACGATAGTGTCGTATACACCACCAACTGAGTAGTCCGAGAAAAATTAATGTTGGGGCGTAATGTTGGCTGAGCTAGAAGCGAAATTAAAAAGAATAAGGCAGAATTTGAAAGCCGCTCAGATCGACAAAAGGTCTTTGCAGATAAGAAAAGATATTATCACGAATTCGGAGTGGGTGACCATGTGTATGTCAGATTAAGCCTAAAAGAAGTACCTAAGGTGGACTTCTGCGCCAAGCTAGCCCCTCACATCGTGGACCCTTCCAAATTCTCGAAAGGGTGGGGCGAGTAGCTGCGATCGCGCCGCCTAACCATATTAAAGTGCATAATGTATTCCATGTATCGTTGCTAGAGCGATACATGCATGATGAGAAACATGTAATTTATTGGCAGAATGTTCAGGTAAAAGAAAAATATATATATATATATATATATATATAGATATATATATATATATATATAGATATGTATATATATATATATATATATATATATATATATATATATTTGATTACTATATAAAGTACTAACTGAGAACACTTGTTTTTCAGGTAGAACCGGACGGAGAGTTTCTGGTCGAGCCGCTCCGTATACTTGATCAAAGAGAAATAGAACTCCGCAAAAGAGTAGTTTTCCAGGTGAAAGTGCAATGGAAGCACTTTGGACCGGACGAGGCTACTTGGGAGGATGAAAAATTCATGCAGGAGGCTTATCCTAACTTTTCACAGATATGAGCTGAAAACACCGAGGACGGTGTCACCCTCAGGGGGGGAAGATGTAACAGTCTCGTTAAAAGAATAATTAACTAGTAGGTACTAGTTAAAAGACAATTACTATTTTTACTGTTGGAAAAAGACTAGAGATATTATTTTGAATTAAAAACAAGGAATTAATTATGTTTATGAAATTTTATTAAAAGAGGGTTTGAAAATAAAAAGGAAATCTTTTAAAAGCTGATGGTAAAAAGTTTTCTAGAATAGGAGGTGGTTGGGCAGTTAGGAGATACAATTACTCACCCCTTGAGGATAAAAAGTGAATCTTGGAAAGGGGTGAGGGTTCTGAAATTCTTGGAAGAGAGGGGAAAGCATTTTTCTTGAGCTGGAAGGATCCAGTGGAAAAATTGCTACCAAACTCCATTGAATGATCGAACTTCACTGCTGGTGACTCGATTGGCCATCCAGAGGTCACAGCAGAGGTATCTCCACTGATAACCCGTGGCACCGTCCAGATTTCTGGAGCTTGGGGGCAAGTGGAGGACGTCATCGCCTCCCTTGAAGGTTGGGAGGACATCAGCTAGAAAGAAAGAATTCTCTAACCAGATAGGTATATTCCGTGAGTTTGTAAATCAGAAGTGTCTATAGGTGTTCTATAAAGATAAGTAGACAGACTGTTAAGTAAGCCTCAGAGTATTACTGTTAATAGATGTATACGTGTATGTGTTTGCAATAGCAGGAATAACGATCTCTGGGTAAACCCTGGTAGGGCAACGCATAACAGAAGTCTCTTAGAATTCGACATGAAATTAGAAAAATGATTTAAAAGTACCTGTAGATGAAAATGATGTATCTGTTCTCTGTTACTATTAACATGTCGAGAATGGAATGTAAAGTTCCGTGTTACTCTAAAGCAGAATACGAAGGGTTACTTATGCACGTATCATGTATTCATTCTTTTTTTAAACAGTATACTTTGAAAGACCTTACTGTAGGCTTAAATAGACTTCAGCAAACAATTTACTTGTCATATATAAACCATCGAAATATTTGATGCAGAGAAAATATACAGGTAACATTTCCAAAACTGTTTATGTAAATTTTGAATTAAATACCTGTAGAGAAAGAGTATAAGCTCTAGCAACAATGATTTTAAACAAGGATAAACAACAACTATTCCTTTTTCCCTGATTTAAGGGTTAACAGAGGAAATGCTTGTAAACAATAACTATTAGACTGCGAAACTCCACTTCGCAAGACAAAAGAAGCGCGGCCATAACTGCCACGGTTCTACAGGAAAGAAAAAGAAACAATAATCCGAGTTTTTGCTTATAAAGGAACAGTAGAAGGGGAAATCCTGTCATGCTAGGGTTATTGTAGAACTTTAACTGAAAATGGAACTGGAATCATAGAAAGAAAATTCCATAGCAAAACAGAAACCCGAGTTGAAAATTTGCATGCAATATAACACATAAATATAATGGAGACTAATACAGTAACCGGAGAGGTTATATGAGCAAATGTTCAAAGTTATAGAAATATCCATTATCAATACAAACGAAAGAGCTTGCATAAGCCAACTCGCTTATAGGCACATGCAACCATTGAAAAACTGTATAATGTGCATAACTTACATAATAACCTTGTCGAGAGGTAACTCCGACTCATTTCACAAATAGTAAAAAGAAATAGCTAAAGATTATAACTGTGGTATAGCAAAATGTATCTAATAGTAACTATGGACTGAACCCCAGATGCCATCGGTCTGCATTTGGGCAACGATAGAACAAGCCAAGAAAAGAGTAGCCCCACGGTTTGAGCCGTGCCAAACTTTAATCGACCAGGGTTCGAAACAAAAGCGAATATGTAGACCCGATGGACAGATTGAGGAGGAGAGCACCCTGAATGGGTTAAATACCTGTGCAATAGGGGCACCTTCTTATTAGACGCAACTCGCATAATTTCGCTGTTCCAGAAAATGTTAAACTCGATGAGAGGATTGAGTCATGGCATACCTACAAACAAACATAATGGTTAAGAACTCTATGCACCCAAAGGAGTATGGGAAAATCCCATTAGTAAACCGACAGCGTTTATTTCCTGAGAAGGCGAATACCTGACAAGAGAATAAGAACCTTTTCTTTACCTGGAGCAATAACATAGAGATAGGGTTTAGATATACTGATTAAAACAGAAGTAAGCAGAGAAGAACTCTTCCGAGCATGAATGGCAACGAAAAGAAAGGAACGGTGCCTTACCATCGTTTTGAGTAATGAGGGCACTGCTTGGGAAAGCATCTGTCAGCTGGTTGAAGCGGCGATAGGGTGGCCTATGCGTGGAAACCCTGCAGAAGATGCATACACCAGTAAAACAGTTAATAAGCTAAACAAGAAAATAAAATACAAATACCTGATAGCAGAAGGTAGATAGGTTCGATTTCTTGCAAGATAGAAGAAAAACCTTGGTTTGCTACCTGGTACCGTGAGCGTGTTTAATAAACTCCAGGGTGGAATTTGCTAGGCACATCCTCCAGATTGTAACTAAAAGTCTTGGAGACATTGAGCGCCGAACAGGTTACCAGAGAGCTCCGAGTCGGAATACTGCCGGTGATAGCCATGGGAGCAACAATGAGAATGGCACCGCCAAGTCTGGCGGGAGTATCAATTCTGCCGAAGGCGACGGGATCTGCCACGGATAGAAACAATGAATGGAATTGCCAAATGGCGCCAATGCTTATCCCGAGAGATATGAGAGAAAGCCACAATCAAGCTCGCATGCAGATCGCATGCCACCTCACACAAAACCTTGGGTTAATCACGTGGAGGAGACCCATTACGGGTATGATCGTAATATCAGAGTTAAAGCGATCACGTTGAGGTGTTAATGCGCAAGGGTTTGTAGTATTAAGAGGGTCTTACAAGACTACAGTATTGTCAAATAAACAACCATGCGTAACCTTGTAACCTGTGTATGTTATGTTCGTTAATTAGAACATAATTAAGAGTTGATAATTCGTATAATAACTATGTGTACCTTTGTAAGTTATGGTTGAAAATCACGATATAGCTCATGAATCCGATTTAAGATTTGAGTACTGTCGATACAATAAAGATTTACTTCCTGTTTTTATTAGGATGAAGTGTTAAAGTTACCATTGCTGGGAATAGTAAAATATGTACATAAAAAAAAATTTGTTATGTAGAATGTATGTGACAAGTGGTATCAGAGCCGGTTACTACACTGGCACCTAAGGGTCTACTAACAAAGCTGTGTGTGTATTAGTGCACTGAGAAGAGGAAAGAATATGAGGGAAGATATAGCATCTCAATCACAACCAAACGAGACTCAAGGTCCAACTCGTGAATGTGAAAAAAAATGATCTTGGACAAGTCTCTCTTGCCCTGTTTTCCTTGGGACTTCTTTCCCTTACCTTTATTGCATTTTCCAACTAATGAAAAATCTTCTTCTTTGTCTTTGGAAGAGTCCTACAGCTGGTGCTCTGTCTTATCTCTTCTTGTACCAAGTGAGACCACAATCACTCCCACTCCAGTAACTTCTCCCTCCCATTTATCGAATATTAGTAGCTATGTTAGTTCTTGAGAAGGCCTATAAGTGTTAGTCTCACCAAATCTTCCTTGGGAACGATAACACCAAAAACTTCCAAGCTCATCTCAACATTGAGTGAACTTCGTCAAGTATTTTGGTATTGTCTCGCCCTCCTCCATATTGATCTTTTTAAGCTTGTCCTTCAACACCAAATTCTTATGGTCGCTTCTATTTTGAAACATATATGTTAAGGCCTTCCACATAACATATGGATTTTCCTTTCCATGGGGGTTCGAGACAATATGATCTTGAAATCCTTCTTGCCTTTGCTACATTCTTCTTCCATGCATCAAGATTTTGAGCATATGTTGTTGCGGGCTTGGGAATAACACTGTCTATGAATTCCTTCAACCCAATTTCCTCTAACACAACCTCTGTCATTTCCTTCCATGATATATATTTCAAACTACCCTCAAGGGCATATTCGAGTCTCAATCCATAGAAAGATATCTTAATCTACTAATGGTCCTAAAGAATAAATTTGAAAATTTGATTCACCTGTTCAAAAAAAACTCTAGTTCTTATCTTCTATAGTGATTCCTGTTGAGAATTTGGTAGGGCAGTGATTAATTAAAATTCTCTTCTTGATAATTACTTGTGAGCTTACTTATGTATTCTCTTCTTAGATTATAATGCCTTTCATCAAGTTAATTACCAAAACAGATGAGACACAAAGTTAGGCTCTTCAAGCCAAGGCGAAAACCTCTCCCTCTTGGAGAGGAAAACCCACAAAAAAATTATTCTAATATACTTTCAGTTGATAAGTACCATGACCATGACTCAGACCCTTGACCTATGTATGCCTCCAAGACCTTGTCATTTCTTCTTCATTCATTCCTTGAGTTGATCCATCTTTCTTGCACTATCCTACACCATTTTGCACCTTATGCTTTATCCTTACTGACTATGCACACTTATCTTGTTTCCTTTTATAGAACATACCACCCTATACACAGTCGTGTTCAAGTGCTTGACATAGTACTATTCTTTTTATTTTAACATAATCTCCTCCTTGTATTAGATACAAACCCGTCCTCTCACTTATTGTAGTCTAGATTTCGCAACTTAAAAAAACACTTCTTCACCATTGAACGTAGTCTTCTTTCTGCTCCTTGACACAAACCTTCTTCACTGTTGAACACAATCATTTATTTTATCTTTAACACAGTCCTTATTTACTGTTGAACATAGTCCTATTTTCGCATTTATTCATATATGTATAACTGCAATAAACTTAGAATTTAACCAAAGTTTTGTCTCCCTTTAATCGCACTTATATCATATATATATTATCAAAGTGCATAGAGACTTGTCCAAAGTTCTTCATGTAAATTTGTCTACAAATTACAGACCTGTCCAAGCTTTTGTTCCCATACTTCGCATTTATTGCAGTTGTGCAAATTCATTTTTGTTTTGCGCAGTATATATAGGGTATATATAGTGGTCAGCCCCTATATTAGCTGACCTGACAGCCAATAGACGTGACTGTGCATTGGGTCGACATGATCATTGTTAATAGGCCAACTTGTACGCTGATTTTGAAGAGTGTTACAACGCTAATATTGAGCCATATTCTGAGCCATGAATTCAAGGATTATGTGACAAGGTATTGAGGCATAAAAGTGTGCCTTGAATCATCATAAACATGACTCTTAATTCGTACATTTATGACAAGAAAAAAATCTATAAAAGACATCAAGAAGAAGTATTTTGACCTGTAATAAAACCTTTCTCATGAAACCCATGATGCAATCATACCAAAAATATATTTTATTATCTTTTCCTTCTTCATTACATAAATACATAATTACATAGTCAATATGATGATCGATCCTAGTTACACTTTCCAACAATTCCTGCTCTGAAACCATGTAGAAATATATAAATAGATTCAACTCATCTTGTAATGTACTAAAACTAAATATTGAATCAATTATACAAATTGCAGAAGCCAATTATGATCACACAATCACATGAACAAGAAAAATAAATAATTTCAATCGCACAACACAAAGATGTATCTAGGGAAAGCCTCAGCTAAAAACCCTGCTATCTGTATATTGCATAAAGTCAAGAACATGAAACAATACAATGATATTCCTCTTCCTGAAAAACCTCTACACTTTGTTGACTATCTCACTCTGATCTTGGAAAGTTTGGTCCAATATTTAACCACTTCCCCGCACCTGAATAACCGATCTTGATTACGCATTCCCGAGATAATTGAGCCCCTATTAATTAGGAAATTCTCATCAATAGATTCTGTAATACATCCAAGGCATCCTGATGATCTCATGTATGACTTGTACAATTTCAATTATACCACTGATAGTTGTCTTCCCTTTAACCCCAATCTCAATTGGGCCTCCCTTAGAACTAACACATGCAATAACTATTTATAGTGAATTATTATTTATCTGATTGGTCACTACATGTGAATTAAATCAGATTTAATTCACTGGACCTCTCACTAGCTCATCCATTAATTAGAACTTGTTAAAATGATTTTAACTCAAATAATCTAAGTTAACTAATTACAACTCAAAATAAACTGCAATTGGACCCCCTAAAACTTAGGGAGAACTCTACATGCCTTCGGTTTGACCCTCAACTCGAATTGACTGAGCTAACTAAGTCTTCCTGACTAATTTAACACTTACAAGTTGTCATGTGATGTGGAATTACAATTTACTTCTATTTTAATTAAGGGAAAATTAAACTAGAAGCCTAGTGGGTGCCATTTTAATTAGTTAAATATAATAAAATATATTTTTTATATTCATATTCTAAATTAACTATTTTATATAATTCTTATGTCTTCTCTTTTAATAATAGTTTAATTAATAATAATTAAATTATTATTAATGATATATATTATTTATTATTAATTATAAATATTATTAATTTGTTTTCCTTTCTTTTATATTTTTTAAATTAGGTTATATAATTTTTAGTAAAATTATTATTTTTTATTAGGGACGGTACGAGTGGAGGGATATTACTTAATTCTGATGGAATTATAGAATCCAAATTTGCATGGGGTCTGGGAAGGAAAACAAATGGCATAGATGTATGACCTCAATGACATTATTATTCTTGGAGATTTGCTAATCACAATTCATTATCTCATTAAAGAATAAATCTAAAATTTCAACTCCCTAGCATTAGTGCTCCAAAGAATAAAAGGACTAATAAAGTCCTTCCATTTCAAAAAAAATCTATCATATTCTTAAAATTCATAATGTTGAGGCTGATTCACAAGAAAATAGAGCTTGCTCCATGGGAGAGACAAAAATTGAAATCATTGAATATGTTTTTGTCCCATCCCCTAAGGTTATATGTCTCTTGGTTCTTGGTTTTTCTCTTAGTCTCCCCAATTTATGAAATTTTGTTTTGGAAAAATTTCAAAACACATCACTCTTCCTCAAATTTGATTACTTGCTGGCATAGTTTCATACATTTTTGACTGTACACCATCTATAAAGTTAATATCATCATGTCATCACATCATTCATGTCATCATGAAGTTCAGTGCTTCAAGGTTTCATTAGGTCTTTTAGTGTCAATCAAGGTTTCCAAAGGTCATTAGGGTTTCCAAGGTCCAATAAAAATTCATTTCCACTGTATAAGACCAGTAAGTAAAGGGTGATCTAATAACATCTCTTCACCATATGAAGATGATTTGTAAAGGAAAATTCTTATTTCAGCATGTAATTTTGGTTTTAACATGTAATTTTTAGTTTTCATTATGTAGTTTTATTTCATTCAAAATGTAACAAGTTCATGATTCCCAAGCTACTAAATCAGAGTTCCAACATGCCAAAGCATCATAAATGTCAAATCAAAGAGTTATCAAAGTCATCAGATGATCAGTTTGTCAACGAAAAAATCAAGTGCAAAGGTAAAAATTCAGAGTTTAAAGTGAAAGTGAAGAAAGAAAAATTGGGTCCCAAAGCCCAATTCATTCAAATCATGAAGTATAAAGACCACCAAGACATCACAAAGAAGCTCATTTGTCATTTCATCTATCGAGCTTGCACTCCCATAGTTGGAAAAGTTGATTTTTAGGGTCAGAGGTGATTTTTTCACTAGCGATACACTTTTATAGGGTGGCACTATGCTTAGAGAAGTGACTATGTGCTTAGAGTAGGCAACGTTGCGCTTATTCTCCACTGGCACCACACTTCTGGGAAAGGCATTGCACTTTTTCCCGATGCGCTGCGCTTTTGCTCACTGACCCCTCCAGGCATCAAAACTCAACAAAACACCTCCAAACTCTTAAAAAAATTCAGCAAGTGCCTCTTACATATTCTTCCAATTAAGTACAACAAATTTTTTTCTTCCTTGCACTCCTAAAGAAATATTTCATAGTTTTTTTTCTTAAGAAAAATTGGCATTTGTCTAGTGAGAAACCCTAATTTTACCCCTAATTCCAAAAATTTAATGCCCTAATACCTTACATACACTTCCCACACATCTAAAAATCATATCCCTAGTCCCTAATTCCCTTTCCCTAAGAACCCTAAATCCTAGGCGTCTACATTCCTATGCAGCCCCTTCCCTAAACCTGTAATCAAATTCTCATTTCCAATTCCCTTAACATTTTGAACACCTGTTACACGTTATTTTGTCACCATGACATTTTACTATCCATATAGGTTCATCACTACCTATATTGTGCTCCCTTAGAAGTCAAAAACCCTAATGTTCCTAAACCAAGTCTTGGAATTGGAGAAAAGCTCATTAAAACCCTTAAAAGTCTAACTCCGCACTTTTCCTAGCATTTTCCTGCAGGTTCACGGATACTTGTTCTATAGCCTGCGGCAGCTCCCACACGTTCTGCTAATAAAACCCGCGGACCCCCGTAAAAATTCAAATAAAGGAAAAAGTAATTTGTATAAGCCCAGTTGGTCAAATATTCTCCCAACTGGAAGCTTCTATAGGCGTGATCAGTTCAAGCTTTATCCCTCCACTTATGGAGCTCTATTCCCCCACTCATGGAGGTTATCCCTTGGTCTATGGAACTCAAATCCCTTCATGAGAGGAATCGATCCCCCTCTTCATGCAACTGAAACTACCTCCATTTCGCTATAAATTGAGCTCATGTTTCAGTCTCAAGGGTAGATGGTATCTTGTATAAGGTAATTGCTAAAGAAATTATCAAGAGATCATACTCTCTACACTAGTTGTTGTTTGCATGAGAATGTTCACACCCTTATGTCCATAACTCCATGCTGGTTCAAAGAGAGGAAGGCTTGTCAAACTGAAGGAGGAACGATTGCTCAGGACCTCGGGAGAAGCATGTACGACATCAAGGCATCAGGTTGTAAATTTACTCTTTCATTCAAAGATAATACATATGGATCTCCTTTTCTCATTGATTTTTTCTTGTGCTTATTTGAATAATTCAATACTTAAACTCCTTGATCACTAAGTTAGATTAGTTGCTCTTAACTATTATATGTTACAGGTGCTTTTAATTCTTTTGTCTCTCTTTGATTGTAGGTTCTGCGTATTGGAGAAGCCTCTTTGGAGCGAATGGATAAAATACTGCACCGAATGATTGATTTCAAGGTAGGGGCATGTCCTCTTTCTTTGTTTATAATAATTCTGAATTGCAAATAATCTAGAGAAAATGATTTACAAATGGATGTTTGTTTCTAGCTATTCATAGAATACTGGGGAGATCACTCTTGTCCGCAAGAGGGATTAATCCACATAACACCTCCCATCACCTCCTAAATTTCCCTAATCCCTTTCCCCATCTCCCTAAATTTTCATAGAGTTATCCCTATTCCTTATACATATCTTCACTCCCTATTCCCATCTACCTTATCCTTAGGGTTTCTAGACCACCAAAACACTATGGAGGAAGATAGAGATTATGTGGAGGAGGAGAGTAGACAGAGAGAGGAGAATATAGAACAGAGAAGGCCTCACAAAGGAGGAAGAATCCTCAAATTGGAGCCCACCAACAAAAAATGAATTGAGAGCCTCCCCCATGACTGTCAGTTTTTTTGAGTATGTAGGTTTCCTAAATTTTTGTAGCATGATTCAAAGGGTCCAACATCATCCCATATTGAGTAGAGTTTTCACTTCAAACCTTAGAGACAATCAGGTGACCCTTGTAGGTGTGACTTTCAATGTATCTACATCTACTGCCATAGGGATTCCAAAAATGGGAGAGAAATTATTTAAATCTAAGGATTTGGAGGATCAGTACTATGAACCATTCATTAAACCTAGATACAGGAATGAAAAGAGGATGGTTTTCCCTTTCAACTACCTTCTTTATAGGTATGCACCCATGATGAATATCATCATGAAGTACTTCTCTTGTGAAGGAAACTTTTCTAGGCTCTACACATATCACATTAGACTACTGATGCACTTCACAAGAGTAAGATTTCTCAATATTCGATACTTTTTATTCAGGAGCATAGATAAAATGGATTACATTGTGTAAAAGAGAGACTATCACCAACATATGAATAGCCTCTTCCACCACCCATTGACCAAAATTATTGTTCTCCATCACCTTCATCAAGTGGGCATCTCATGGGACACCTTGTTCTTCTTATGTTTCATTATGTATGAATGTTTTGTTTCATGATCCATTTCATTTCTATGATATGATGGTTTTCAAGTTGATAAAAGAATACATCTCTCATGCTCTGTTTTGGGAAAATATTCATAGTTTGTTCATTTTCTTCAGTTTAGAAAGAATACATGCTTTTCCTTACTTTTTCTAGCTCCTCATCAGTCTGATCCATCTCACCCTGAAACCCTAAAGCGTTAGGTTTTCTACTTATCTTGCCCCATTGAATCTCTGCAACCCTTATCTTATTTTCCCTGACCTAGCCTCTTTGACCTAATCCTCATCCAGCAAACCAATTCAAACAAACAAACCCCTGTACTTATACCTATCCTAAAACCCTAATTCATCTAGCCCTCTTGGCTGTGATTTTGTGGAGAGAGTCCTCTCCACTTTGGTAGGGCTAGCTAACAAGCTAAAATATTGGTCTGTGGTTACCTCTGTTTGGACTCTTTTTCAGCCTTAGAGATCCTGTGGAGTGATAACAAACATCTCCTTCTAATATTTGGAGACAAAATCAACTCTTCCAAGTCAATATGACATGCATGCAACACAAAATTGACCAACACAAGTCAACACTCATGCATGTGCAAATGATCAACACTCTCAAGTTGACAACATACATGTTAAATAAGAAATCGATCAACACAAGTCAATTACTCATGCATGTTCAAGCACAATGAAACCATAAACATTCCACTGTTCATACACACAAACTCTCATTCATGTATATAATTCTTCAACTCTCTCACAAATACAATCATAAGTACAAGAACTCTATTCATATGTACATGTACTTAAAGCTGAAATGAAAATTTTTTGCTGGAATAAAGTGAGGTAACAAACCCCTGTACTTATACCTATCCTAAAACCCTAATTCATCTAGCCCTCTTGGCTGTGATTTTGTGGAGAGAGTCCTCTCCACTTTGGTAGGGCTAGCTAACAAGCTAAAATATTGGTCTGTGGTTACCTCTGTTTGGACTCTTTTTCAGCCTTAGAGATCCTGTGGAGTGATAACAAACATCTCCTTCTAATCTTTGGAGACAAAACCAACTCTTCCAAGTCAATATGACATGCATGCAACACACAATTTACCAACACAAGTCAACACTCATGCATGTGCAAATGATCAACACTCTCAAGTTGACAACATACATGTTAAATAAGAAATCGACCAACACAAGTCAATTACTCATGCATGTTCAAGCACAATGAAACCATAAACATTCTACTGTTCATACACACAAACTCTCATTCATGTATATAATTCTTCAACTCTCTCACAAATACAATCATAAGTACAAGAACTCTATTCATATGTACATGTACTTAAAGCTGAAATGAAAAAATTTTGTTGCAATAAAGTGAGGTAACATACTCCACTTTCAAACACCTTCTTGGCATAAACATGCAACATGCATTCCATTGGAAAAGAAATGCATCAATCATCAAAAGACATGCAAAGCCTTAATTGGATAAGAAATCTAACCATCTCTTACCAAACCATTTCAATGGCGCTTCTTTCAGCTGCACATCATCATCACGTGAATCATCTTGAGCCACATCAATTATGGAACCTTATTTTCCATTCTTGCCATTCTCTTTCTACGCCTCCTTCAAATGTTGTGGATGACTTGCTGGATACAAATTCCAACACTTGTCTACAAGGTGACCTTGCTTATGGAAATGAGTGTAAAACAATTTCCTCTTCTTTTCAACATGGTTTGCTTTGTTCCTTAGCTTTCTGCCTCCTTTGCTTCAAGTTTCCGGTGCATGGCTATCTTCTTCCAAAATCTTGAAACATTATGGTTATTCAAACCACAAAAGGAACATGCAACTTTTCTCCAAATATTATGTGAAAAATTTCCATGTTTATCATAATCAAAAGCAACTTGATTAAAAGAAGATTTATACCTTGAAAATTCACTTTTATCGCCTTCGTGAGGAGGTGAATTTGATGAGGTAGTGGCTCTCTTCAGAATACCAACAATGTATTCAAAAAATTTAGAGCTTTCAACATCCTTTTGTTCGTCATTCTCATTAGCTGCATTATTATGAGCACCTTCTTGTAAAGTGGGTGTAAAAATTTTTCAGTCCTCATGAACACAATCTTCACAAGCTTGAGGTAATGAACATGAAATGAAAGTCCTTCTTTGAACACCTTTATGTAACTCATTTTATTTAGAGCTTTATCCATCATGTTTTCCATAACCAAGACCAAAATACTTAGGCCTTTCCTCAACAACAATTGGCTCAACTATGCCTTGTGCATGTTTACCTAATCCTTTACCTTCATAACCCATATGCATCAATAATTTGGACCCTATTCCTCTAGTTTGTCTTTCCAAAGAACCGACACATTCATTTTGAGAGGAAATTGAAGATAAACTTGAATTTCATACCTCTTTCATGTACATACATGGCTAAGGCTTCCTTGACATCATGGAGTTGAGTCTCCTTCTCATGCATCCTTTCAAGAAACTCTTTCTTTTCCTCCTTCATGGCAATCAACTGCTCTCGAAGTTTAAAAATCTCTCTCTTATCTTCATACTTCTCTTGCATCCTATCAATCATGATGCAGAGCTTCTACAACATCTATTTATCAGAGATTTTTTCTAAGGAAGATTGATTAGAACCATCACTTAATGAAGTTGCCATCACACCTACAATGCATACAAATCTTATTTTTTGTGTTTTGAGATCTGGAATCTCAATATTGACTTATTTTCTTTCACACATAAATGTACAAGTTCACAGTTAAATTCTCCTTGCACGAATTCAAATACGAATAGCTATAGATGAATTAGCTAACCTTAATTAAAATTAAATAAAAAATTTCTCTGATACAAACTTGATCTCAATCTGGGAAAACTAGTTTTTGCTATGTAAGCTCCCTCGTCAGTATTAAAAATGTGTTTAAGGATCACATCATGTTAACCATTTGTGAAAGGGTTTATGTGTGTAGTTTCATGTGTCTTTGATTGTCAAATTATGATTTAATTGGATTTTAAAAACTCATGTACATCAAATGAAATGCAGTAAGATAACTCACAGCAATCACATAACATAATGGATGATAATGCATTTCACCCCTCCTGGGCTACATCTCCATGGAACTGCTTTTACTAGGTAGGCCCTCTTGGGATTAAGAGTAAAATGTTTGATTACAAGAACCTGTATTGATCCAATGGATTTTTTTACTGTTCCATTGGCTTCAAAACACTCAAATACCCCAAAAAGGACTGTTCAATCTCTGAATTTGGTTACCAGCTCCTCTAGGCTCGACCTCCCATCTTGGTGTCCCTGGGCTTATTTAATATCCAAAGTGACAAAATCACCTTCAGAGGTGCTCCAAAGCATCTGAAAAATATACCACTATGTTCAGAGCATCAAATACATTAAAAATTTACTATTCATTCCCCCCATTTGGCCTTCAGCTAATCTAGGCATGGCCTTCCCTCTTGGTGGCCCTAGGCTTCAAAATTTTTCAAGTGACCAAAAAAACCTTTAGATTTGTTCCATTGCCTCTCCAAGCTATTCCAATGGATTCATAGCATGCCAATATGTTAGGAATTACTATTCCTAAGCCAAAATTGATTGAAGTTTTCTCAAGATAGGCCTCATTAAAGTTTCTCCTAGATTCTGCCTCTAAATCTAGAAAACTACCAGTTAACTCTGATAAATCTAGAAGTGGCGCCGGATTTGGAGATGGCTGCCAAAATTTTGCCAACTTAATCTCATGATTAATTAATGGATAAATGCATATTAACTATTTCTAAGTGCACACTAAGTGTTATTAACAGGGCACTTGTGCTAAGGTTATATGAAACGGTCATGTGGAGGAGGGTTTGCCCCCTCCATTTCACCATTTGACATCGCATAATTGTTCAAATAAAATTTCTCTGCCTTCCATTTCAAGAAACAAATACTGCCTCATTAGTGAACGGATTTTATGGTATGGGGGAGGTCATGGGGTCGAAACCTGACCTCGCCCCTCTATATTCATTTTCTCATATCTACTTTGTGTTTTTTTACATTGTGTTTACAACGTATATAAAATACGCACACAAAACTATAGACTTTGGACCATTTACTATAGCATAAAAAACCTTTAAAATTTTAATACGTTCCACCATTATAAAATGCCCATCGTAATATAAAACCCATGGTTTAAAATGCATCATTTGAACCTTAGGTTAATGAATATGCCACCATTGTAAATGGATATTAACACATAGTTTACAAACATATGTGTTTGGATTTAATATTATGTGTGGAATATTAATAATAATAAAAGTATGAGGGGTTTCCGCAGTGCATTATATATATATGATTAAAAAAAACATATAAATATTATATATATCAACCAACTTTAATACATTAAAAATAATAATTTCCAACACATGAATTTATGAACTCACATTTAACTTTGGAGGACATTGGGAGATTTTTACCTTCACAAACCAAACTAGAGAATGTGAAAATTGTCACAGTCCTATTGGACTACAAACTGAATAAAATTCTCTTCATGCTGATTGGACTACCATGTCATCAGTTGTACATGTTCTGCGACATTTTTTTTTTAATTTGTTTGTTTTGAACGGTGATCAGTAGACCACAAATTCATCATCCTAACTCGATTTTCAACAAAACAAGTTTCATTGGATTCTTGGCGATGGGCTAGTCGCTTTCATTATAGTTTGGTGCAATTTTGAGCACTTTAAGTTTTGAGCTAATTTTTGCCCCTGATCTAGATTTTGATCAAGGGAGAACAAGACGAAAATAATGTTGAAGATGGCAGTCAAAGACTGCGTCATCCCTCACATCAGAGATTGTAAGTCAGTGAATGAGATCTAGACAACTTTCAAAGTTTTGTACGAAATTAGAAATACAAATCGCCTATTGTTACTAAAAAGAAAGATTATCTCCATCAAAATGGAGGAGAATAAAACAATATTTGTGTTCATCTCACACATCAAGGACCTTAAAGACAAGCTTCGCGACATAGGAGAGGTTGTATGTAATATTCATCTAGTAATAATTACTATGAATGGTATGACTGACAACTATCAAATGTTTATAATAGGCTTGAATGTGAGAGAGAAATCCCCCAAATTCGAAGAATTGTCAGTGATTATCATGCAAGAGGAGGAAAGGCGGATGACACTTAAATCCCAAAATTCATATCTTGTGTTAATTGCAAAAAAGAATCCCTTCCGAGGGAAAGAAAATGGAGGTAAGAGAGGTGGAGGTACAACATAGAAAAGGTCGAATCCATCTCAATATATGTCACCAAATAGGAATTATTCACCATTAAAATGTTTCTATTGTGGAAAAATTGGCCATATGGCTAAACATTGTCGAAAGAAAAAATTTGATGAAGGTCAGTAGAGATACAAGAGACATGCAAGACACCTCACAAATGATGACCATAACTAGGACCTCAGAGTGTTTATTCCTGACTCTGATGAGAAGAACGAAGCATATACGTGGTATTTTGATTCAAGAGCATCCACCCACATGATAGGTAATAGACAACGGATTAAAGACTTCACAGAAACCAACACTGGAGAAAAAATATACCTAGGCGACGACAAAGGGTACCCAATGAAAGGACATGGTAATGTTCCTGTAATTCTACCTGATGGAAATATCAAGCACATTCAGAACGTGATGTATGTAACCAGAGTTAATAAGAATCCGATTTCTGTTTCAATGATAACATATCAGAAACTTAAGATAGAATTTTATAAATCATCTTGTGTTGTTAAATATTTGCTAGATAGTATGAAGACGATTGCAACAGGGATTCATGTGGGTGGTATTTACAAGTTGAATGTGAGTGTGCTACATCAAGCATTGACATCATCAGGTATGACAACAGAAGGCTTATGGCATCAGAGATTTGGCCATATTAATTTCAATGATTTGATGTTACTTCAGAAAAGTGGTATGTTCACTGGTCTTCCTGATTTAAAGCATATACATGTTGATTATGAAGCATGTTCTCTTGGGAAGATGCACATAGATGAGTTTCTTGTTATTTTAAATAGAAAATAGAGAGATATACTAGAGTTAGTCCACACTGATCTATGTGGGCCAATGCAGTCAAGATCATTGGGAGGTGCTTATTATTTCTTATTATTTGTTGATGACTATACAAGATTTACGTGGGTTTATTTTCTCAGCAAAAGGAGTCATACTTTTGAATATTTCAAGCAATTTAGAAGCATGATTGAGAATCAAACAATTAAATTCATCAATATTCTTTGATCGGATCAAGGGGGAGAGTACATGAAGGCTGATTTTAGAAAATATTGCAAAGACCATGGAATACTGCAACAGTTTATAGTACCCCACACTCCTCAACGGAACGAGGTTGCAGAGAGGAAAAAGATAACCCTTGTGGAGTGTGGGCGCAATATGTTGAAAGGTAAGAATATTTCTAATGGATTTTAGACTGAAGCGATAATTACTGTAGTGTATTTGAAAAATAGGAATCCTAAAAAGAGTCTTGAATTTAAAACTCCTTTTGAATCTTTATTAGGATTTAAACTCGTAGAAAAACACTTAAGAATTTTTGGATCCAAAGTCTTTGCTCATGTTCCAAAGGAGGATAGAAAGAAACTAGATTCAAAGGCCATAAAATGCAGTTTTGTTGGGTATTGTATAGAATTTAAAGCTTAAAAAATGTTTGATACCTATACTCATAAATTTTTGTGAGTAGAGATTTAGTGTTTCATGAATAGTTTCATGATGGAAAAAATAAGAACAACAATGAAGAATGGGACATTCCTTTACTAGTGGAAAAAGGGAGTGGTGAAACACGAGAAAGCCATGAACAACAAACACAGTAGAAAAAGGAAGGATCAGATGTTACAGATGTAATCGTTGAACCAATTCCATCAAGGGATAATCAGAACATGTTGGATGCCACTCCAACACTCAAGAGATCAGGTAGGAAAACACAACTGCCAGCAAGATATAGAGAGAATGGTTATATAACTAGCATGTTAAATGTTGTTGAACCCTCTAGTTATAAAGAAGTGAGTCAATATAATGAATGGAGGGAATCCATGGAAGAGGAACATGAATCAATTCTTAAAAAAAAAACTTGGGAGTTAGTTGAATTACCCAAGGGCAAACAAACCATAGGTTGAAAATGGCTATACAAACCCAAATTTAAAGCAAATGGGAGCATAGATAAATACAAAGCTAGGTTGTTTGCAGAGGGGTATTCACAAGAAGAAGGTATAGACTATGAGGAAACCCTTGCCCTCGTAGCTAAACTTAATACAATCATAATGTTAATTTCCTTAGCTACTAATCATCACTGGATGATGCACCAGATAGATGTCAAATATACTTTCTTAAATGGGGAATTGAAAGAGGAAGTTTATTTAGAGAAACCTGAGGGGTTTTTCAAACAGGGAAAATAACATTAGTCTGTAGATTAAAGAAAACTTTATATGGACTAAAACAAGCTCCCACATCATGGTATGATAAAATTGATTCATTCTTCTTACAACAAAGCTATAATAGAAGAAAAAATGACCCCAATCTCTATATTGGGTTTGATGAAAAGGGGTGAATAGTTTTTATTTATTCAAAGTGATGACGGTTCAAAGGAGGCAGATGAAACATTGTATAGGCAATTGGTTGTGAGTTTAACTACTTAACCACTACTAGACCAGATTTGGCTTATCCAGTTAGTGCATTGAGCCAATTTATGTCCAAGCCACTTGAGAGTCATTGGGTTGCAACAAAATGTGTCTTAAGGTATCTACAAGGAACTTTAGACTATGGCATTTTCTATGTTGATTCTTGTGATGTTAAATTGACAGGTTTTTCAGACTCCGATTGGGCTGGAAACATAGATGACAAGAGATCCATAACAAAATATGCACTTAAAATTGGGTCCTTTGTAATTGTATGGATTATTAAAAATCAAAACACAATTTCCTTTCCTTTAGCAGAAGCAGAGTACCAAGCGATGTGTGTAGCGACTTGTGAGGCAGTTTGGTTGAGGCGACTTCTCCAAGATGTAGGAGAAGACCATAAAGTTGCAATAGTTATCAGATGTGATAACCAGAGCTCCATCAAACTTGCAAACAATCCGATGTTTCATAAAAACACGAAGCACATTGATACACAGTTCCACTTCGTCAGGGAGAAATTTCAGTCAAAAGAAATCCATATTGAATATTGTATTACTTGTGATAATGTTGTCGATATTTTTACTAAGCCTCTTGGTAGACCAGAACCTTAGATTAGGAGTTTTCTCCTATTTCTTAGGTATTGCTTCTAACTTCCCTATTTGCATGTAACCTATATATTGTTTGATATGTAATGAGAACGTAGGGCAACCTATGGACGTAGTCCCTCCTGGTGTATCCTCTCAGGGTATATCTAACTAGTAATGTTTTCATTAATTTGACTTTGTCATTTTTATCAAAAGAATATAACAGTTCATAGAAAACAAACAAGGAATGATTATAGGTTAATAAGTATTCATTGTTAAAAATAAGTATGATAATGAATGGAAAGAAAATATTAATTTTATATATATATATATATATATATATATATATATATATATATATATATATGAGGACTATTAGATTGTTATTAGAAAAAACATTGTTATTAGAAAGAATACAACAATTAATAGAAAGCAAATAAAGAATGTTGATATGTTAATATTCATCATGTTCAATATATCATCCCAATCAAGGCCGGGAATTGAACATATGACTTCACAACAAGGAGTGTCTTAATAAGCACCCAATCATTGTCTTATTTAGTGTTAAAAATAAGATTGATCATTGTCTTATTTAGTGTTAAAAATAAGTATGATAATGAATGACAAGAAAATATTAATTATTAAAAATCCATATATTTAAATTTTTTTAGACAATTAATTTATGAAGACACTTTGCCATTAGAGATTTTTTTTTTTCAATTTATTTTAAACTGTTTTTATTAATTAGGAGTCAAATTATTTTGAACCAAGCTCCCAAATTTCAACTATTGTTATAATTCTTTTAAAATTAAACAATAATTACAATATACCATGCAAATATAAAAATTATATACTATCATTATTAATAATTAATTTTTCCTAATTTCAATTATTCTTAAATTTCTTTTTAAATTAAACAATATTATTTAGAAATATATAATAACAATTAATAGAAATAAATTAACCACAAAATTATGTTTGAAAAATAAAACAACAAAAAATATCTTCCTCTGATAAAACCAAGCTCTAAGTTTTAAAATGCTACACCATTGCTTTAAGAGAGTTTGGACAACCTTTAAATGCCCATAATTTTCTCACTGCAGTTAGATTTATTATTCGGTTCTAAATCAACAATTTATGAGGAGGGAAAAAGAGAAATAATATTTGAGTAACCAAAACCCATTCCATAACCCAGTTGGACTAAAATAGGCTGCGGTTATGGTACAGTGTTTAGGCCGATGAACGTTGGCACTGTATATATTATTAAAATTTTTCAGTTCCCTACAGATTGATGAATAGTGGGTGTAACAGAAACAGTGGTGTTAGCTGATAAGAGGAAGCACTTGTGAAAATATGTATTGGGCGAGGATCGCGTAAAGAAGGCTTGTTGGATGAACTGAATCCCAGAACACATATTTGGATGCATCCCGAAAGGTTGGGGTTTCGGAGTTGCACGAATAGGAGGCCTCCATCAAACTCGTTCCAAAACAACCTCTCCTCGCATGTTCAAACCCTCCAATGAAAAACAACACATTACATTGTCAAGCGAACTAACAACAACAACCCATTTTAACAATTGGGAAAATCTAAAAAAATTTAGGTCAGGGATAGTCTCAACTCTTTAAGAATTGGGCAGTTTTTAGATATTTTTGTTTATTTAAAGTGGAAAGAATAATATTGAGAATAATTAGTTAGCAAAGTAAGATTGGGATTAAAATTACTAAAGAGGAAGGGAAAGTGACATGGAATACAAAATATTACCATATGCACTTGGATTTTGTATGATGTCAAATAACTTATCATATATGTCAATATAAATCATTGTAAGTCCAGGAAGTCTGGGCCTCAGCATCTCTAGGAAACATCATTATACTCATCAATGCAGGTGTTACCCATCAAGTTATGTATATTTATTTGTGAAGGTAAACAACAGGGAAAATTTTAAGGGCTAATATTCGCAGGTGGGCTAATTTTCCATGCTTTTTCAAAAAAAAGGATTTGCCAATTTCCATTTTTTTTGTAAAATGATTCACCAAAATTTTATAGTACACCATTATTTTACCTTAAAAATCACCAAAATATTATATTGACTAATATAAAATCATTGGAAATATAAATATTTCTACAAAAAGATCGCCAAAAATTTTACAATTTGCATATTGGGGACTAGTGAGATTCGCCAAGGATTCTAAACTTTAAGATGACCTTCCATCCTTAAAATTTTCCTTGGTAAACAACCAAAAGCAGGCAGGCTAATGACACCAAGTCTGAATGCACCCTCGATGTAAATACTCTGTCATGCAGGCAGTTCAACAGTGATTTAATATAGATCCGCTGCCTAAAACAATAAATGCTTAATACTACTATTTATAATTACATTGATGATTCTATGGATAGCTTGTATAAATTCTGAAAGAGAATGTAGTAGAAGATCTTGGAACTGCATTACAGTGTATTCTTCACATAGAATAGGATTCATATAATAATTAAGAGAAAAATCATTAGTTGGCATGCTTATCGCAAACAGGCCTCCTGATATGATCTTGTTGGCATAAAGCCAAAGACAAAGCAAGTCATGCTGAAAAGAAGAGGCAATTGTTTTGCACTCATTGCCATAAGCAAGGTCATCTTGTATACAAGTGTTGGACTTTGTATCCAACAAATCTTCCACGATATTTAAAGAGGGTGGAGAAAGAGAATGGCAAGAATGAGGATTACGTATTTGATGTCGGTTAGGATGATTTGCATCATGATGATGTCAGAAATTGAAAGAAGCACCAATGAAATGGTTTTTCATTTACATTGCATGTTGCATTTTTACGCCAGAGAAAGGTGATTGAAAGTGGAGTATGTTGACTCACTTTAGTGCGGCAATTTTCATTTCAACTTGTTAAGTACATGTACATATGAATAGGTCCTTGTACTTATGATTTTACTTGTGAGAGAGTTGAAGAAATGTATACATGCATGAGATTTTTTGTGTGTATGAACAATGGAATTTTCATAGTTTCATTGTGCTTTAACATGCATGAGTGATTGACTTGTGTTGGTCAATTGCTTTTTTGAACATGTATGTTGTCAAATTGAGAGTGTTGCTCATTTGCACATGCATGAGTTTTTAAGTGTGTTGATTGTGTGTTACATGCATGTCATATCGACTTGGAAAGTTCGTTTTGTCTTGGATGGAAAGGGATGTTGACGAAAGTGTTTCATGAGATGTGAAATTCATTTTTTACATGCTTATGCTTGACTTGAGAGTCATTTTTTGAAGAGACATGTTTTTTAGAGCTGTGTTTGATTAAATAGTTTGTGGAAGTATGTGAGAGTACATGGCGATGTTCACATGATGTGAAATTGTTGCTTTGAAGGAGCAAAGGATGTGTCGTCCAAGTTATGTTTCTTGCATATGTGTTTGTGACAAGATCTCAAAAAAATTTACGTCATTGTAGGCCATGTTATGTGTTGATGCCAAGAAGAGAAGAATATGGCGAATGCATTCTTCGAGATGTAGATTGGAGCAAAGTGGAGGTAAAAGAATGGTCATTTATTTTTTTCTTATTTTACTTGATGTTGGAAACTATTTGGTGTAGTTCACTCATTGTGCCGAAGGAGGAACAATATTCTTAGTGGAAGGCAGAATTGATTTGGTACAACAAAAGTATTATGCTTGACAAGCGGCAGAGCAGAGTGTTGGTGTCGGTCGACGGCAAAGGAGAACGGTGGTTGAATAGCCAAGCCATTTGCAAGGCAAGGCAAGGCATGTTAGTGATGAAGTGGTTGTCATAGTGATTTATCCATGTAGAATCAAGATGATAGAAATTGGGAAAAAAGAGTGTTCAACACTCATGGGGTAATGAGCTTTTGGGGGTCCAAAACCATGTCGATTGGGAAGAGGTGATCGGGGCTCTGGATCGGGGGCAAACATTAGCTCAAAAATGAAAGTGCTCATAATTGCACCAAAAATGAGAACTAAACCAATCGGTCCATTGCAAGGAATCCAACACAACTCGTTTCGTCGAAAATCAAGTTCGGATGAAGGAGTTATGGTTTTGATTGTCATTTAGAACGGGCAAATTTGAAAAAAAAAATTAACGAGAACGGGGACGGTAGATGACATGGAAGTCCGGTCGGCATGCGAGAGAATATTCTTCGGTTTTATTTCCAATGGGAGTTTGTGATAGCCAAGTGTCCTTGTGGATTCGTCATTTTGGTTGTGAAGGTAAATTTCCCAATGTCTTCTAAGGTTGAATTTGGGTTCATGATGATGTTTATGTGGGAAATTATTATTTTTATGTATTAAGTTGAATTTAATATATTTTATATAACGTGCATGTTAACATATAAAATGTTAACACGCATTTATATGTTATTTTTATATATTAAGTTTGAAATATGTTTCATCACATATATTTAAACACGCATTTTCTGCGATGGCGGAATGGAGGGGCCAACCTCACCATGAGACCACCACCTTATGACCGTGCGAGAGAGCTAATCGTTAAATGCCTTAGAACTAAAAAATGAAGTTAATTAACACAAAACAAATCTTATCCATCCGCTAATGAGAAGATTAATATGGCATTGGATTTGGCGTAGCACCATTTTTGCGGACGACTCCCGGATTTAGTCGGAGTTAACTCTGGTTTTCCCGGATTTCGTGAGAATCTAGAGGGAAACTTTAATGAGGCCTATCTTGGTCAATTTTTCGACCATTGTTTGCTCAGGATAGTCATTCTTAGTAGATTGGAATGCTATGAATCCATTGGAATATCTTCTGGAAGAAATGGAGCTCATACGGAGTATTTTTGGCACATTGAATAAATTTGAAGCTTAAGGCACGAGGAAGGAAGGCCATGCCCGGATCAGTGAAGGCCATTTCGAGTGAGTGAATAATCAATTTTTGATTTATTTGATGCTCTGAACACAAAAATATAGTTTATAGAGGCATTTGAGAATATACGGAAGGTGATTTTTTCACTTTGGAGATTAAACAAGTCCCGTGTACCGGTGTGGAGGTCGAGCCTATAGAAGATGTGAACCAAATTCGGAGATTGGATAGTAATTTTGGGGTTTTCATGTCTTACGAATCCAAAAAGAATAGTTAGAAAATTCATTGGAGGATCACGAGATTCTTTTAATCATACTTTCAGGTCATAATCCCAAGAGGGCCTAGCTAGTTAAAGTAGGTCCATGGAGATGTAGCCCGAGAAGGGTGAACTCCATCATCATACATTGTGTTATGTGATTGATGTGAGTTATATTAATATATGATTTTTAATTTTTAATTAACTCATAATTTGATCATGAAACTACACATAAACCCCTTCACAAATGGTTATGATGAGACGATCCTAATCATATTTTTAATGCCGATGAGGGAGCTTGCATAAAAATAACAAGTTTTCCCATATTCGGATCGGTCTCCTATTCAACTCCTTGATTATCATCGTGTCATAACAAGATATAATACTTTCAAATAAAATCCACTCATGGCAGACGAAATCGATTAAAGCCTAGTCTAACATGCTTCATGACGGCCATGACTAGGCGGAATTGGGTGTTGGGATGAGAGACTTGCTCAAGGATTCTAAAATTACATATCTTAGGAGGCCAAAGAGTAGGCGAGGCTTGAGGCTGTGTAGTGCATGGTTTAGGAGAGGCTAGGGAAAGGTGACTAGGAGGTAGTTGTAACACCACCTCACATTTGCCCACTTTCCATACATTGCCATAGTAAACATGATCTTAGGAATCTTATGACATGAATCAACCTCCTATATTACCTTAAGGAAATGGAATTGACAAACCAATACTTCTTGACTTCCCTCGGGTGCTACATGACCCACAGGAACCCAACCCACCCTTCCATGTGCCCAAACCCCAAGTTGAATTTATTTTTCACTAGCCTAAACTCCCCGAGTCACATGCAGACTAGATCATGCGACTAAAATCCTCCAATCACATGCATAAGATTTCAAGGGAATGATTAAAGTCTCAATTTCATAGTTTTTGCAGCTACCATGAAATTTGTACCACCTTTTGAGGTTAGACTCCAAGTCACTTCCCATAACTTCTTGAAAATTTTCAAAATAAAAAATGACACAAGGAAAAATCGGATAACACAAAACTTCATCGAGAGACTTCACACAACAGGTCTAACCATGACGAAGTCTGTAAAACACATAGTGAAAACCATGTCCACCCCCAACCATTGGGATTTTCACCGAGACCACCTCGATCGAATCCAAAAACCTTCCAGAAAATCCAAAACTTCAACCAAGAATGAATCATCATACCATGGCCTATTCCTAAAATGGAAAGGCAAGGCTAAAACCATTGTTGAACTTGGAAAAACTCTACATCATCGATGACGAAGAAAATGAACCAAATACGCACATGCATATACCATGCATCTTCAAACTAACTAGGAAATCACACATGGAACCTATTATCTTTGTAAGTATTCTGTTGAAGCCACTTGATCCAACCTTTCATTACTTTCCTTGTCCTTCCTTTGCTTGCTTTCTTTCTCTTCTCCCCTCTCAAACCAATTCCAAATCAATTGACAAAAGTCCCCAAACTAATCCTACGAATCCTTTTTATTATTGATGCCTCTAATTTCTTCATTTTTCCTCTATTTTCCTTTATTTTCATAAATAAATGTCAATTAATGTCTTTTTTCCTTTTAGAATACTTTTCAATTTCCTTTTCCGGTTTCCCTTAGCCATAATAAACAATGTGCCCAGCGGGATGTTTTCCCAACATTCGGCTTGGAATATGTGTCACGTGACCTTGGTATTATTTTTCTTTTATTAACTTTATTACATGAACTTTTAACTTTGAGGTTGTTACATACCCCTCCCCCTTGGGGAACACGGGTCTTCGGTGTTATGACATCTACAACTAGCAAAGCTGTTTGAAAACCAAAACACACTACCCATGAAGTTATATAACTTAGCTCAATGCAGTGTTTACAATAAACAACCTGCTCAAAGAAAATCCATCATGACAAACATGACAACATATGAAAACCATACCGCTTATTGGAGACTTATATGACTTCAATGTGATATTTACAATAACAACCATACATAAACGTAAATATGCCAAAAAATAATTTGCATCCATCGGTAAATTATGAAGGATACATAGCTTGCATTTGATCGGTCATCTCCCATGTAGCTTCATCAGGCCCAAAAGTGCTTCCACTACACTTTAACTTGCTTGATTACTCGGTTTTAGAGCATGATTTGTTTTAAGATTTAAATATTCACGAGGTTCCTTTCCCGAATTATCCCTTCGGCTCCACTATGACCAAGTACCAATAAATCGGATGATCAACATATTTCACATATATTTTAACCAATGAAACATCGAAAACATCATGTACTTTCATTTTCGGGCCAGTGCAGTGCAGCAGGCTACTAGTGCAATCCTCTCAGGATCACAAAGGCCCACAATCACAGAAGAAAACATGGCACGAACCAATCCTTAAGGAGATCTTATTGAGCTTGATGCACAATTACCATTCTCCCCCAACGTGAACTCCTTAAATGCCCAATACATATCTGGATAACTATTTTTTTTCTATCTTGTGCTACATTTAAATTCTTCTTAATAAACCTACATTTCTTGTTCCATATTTTCCAACATGTACGATCCAGTAACTACCATGTTCCTTTGGATCACTCTGGGCGATGGGAGTATTACGAAGCTTCGCCCATAGAGTTCCTCAAACGAGACTCGTCATTAGTGACTCACGATAAAACAAAGTTAGATCCAGCAGGCAGTTAACTCAAAACAAGAACTCTGGCAAAAAACCCCAAAAAACTTGAAAAACAAACAGAAGAACAAAAATTGTTGATTCTACATCACCATTTATTCACGCTAAATTTTGAAAAAAAAAATTAATGACGGTAAAAGCCAATAAAAGCCAATTTTTGTGCAAAAAACACCATGAAAATGAAAAGAAAGTGTTGATCTTTGGAATAATTTTTTTTTACTTGGAAAATTTTCAAAAAAATTTAGTAATGACATTAAAAAATATATCATGACTCAGAAAAACCTTAAAAATTCCAATAATTTTTAAGCATGGCATTAATGATAAAATATCATGTCTGCGAAAAGCCTTAAATTCTAACTTGATTTTTTAACCATAACATTAAAGATAAAATAATTATAATTTTCTTCAACCATAGCATTAAATATATAATATCGTGATTTAGAAAAAAAACTTAAAATTTTGGCAATTTTCAGCCATGGACTTAAAACCAAATATCATGTCTACAAAAACCTTAAGTTTTTAATATATTTCAACCATGGCATTATGGAAAAATTATATGACTAAAAAATCTTTTAAAATGGACACATGAATGAAAGTCATTATACCAAGAGTAATTTCTTTTTTAAATACTAAATGTATAGCTATTTTAAAATCTTAGCCTAGACAACTTGACACTTTGCAACGGAAATTTAAAAAACAACCATCAAATTGACATGCAATGTAAGCAAACTCAACATTGCAATGAAATCTTAAAAATCTACCATGAAATTTACACTATGGAGCATACTTGATCCATTATAACGAAAACTTGAAAATCAAATTTCAAATTGACACATAATGGGATCGAGTTTTTAGTCGATGATCGACATAGACCACTGCAAAAATAATAATAAATAAATAGATAAATAAATAAAAATGTAATATACAAAACAAAACAAAAATTGAAAAATAGAAAAAAGTAAAAAATACAAAACAAAAAAAAAAAGTTAAAAAAATAATAACTAATAAATAAAAATATATATTAAAACATTAAAAAATTTGAAAATATGAAAAATGAAAAAAAAAAAAAAAAAAAAACCAAACATAAATAAATATATACAAAATTTCTCCCGGATAAATCACAAAGTAGTTTTCGACGCGTTTCAAAAAAAGAAAAGAAAAAAACAAATAAACATTTCCAAAAAAACATAAATTAAAGAAAAAAATTTAAAATTTTAACGATTAAAAATAAAAAAATAAATAATAAAAATATAAATTAAAAATAACTAAAAAATAAATTAAATGAAATAATAAACTTATATATATATATATATATGTGTGTGTGTATGTGTGTGTTATTTAAAAAGAAATATTAAAAAGTAAAAACAAAATTAAACAAACAAAAATTTTATATGTAATTAAAAAAAAATAAAAAAAAACAAAAATACAAAAAACATTTTAAAATTAAAAATTAATAAAAAACACTTACAAATATAAATTAAATTATTTTTCAAATTAATTAAAAACAAAAAAAATGATGGGTCGATGGAGGGGCATGGATGCAGCTCACCCATCCCGACTCCTATGTACCCAGGCCACGCCTAGCGAGATCGATTTTGTGCGGGCAGCTCGGAGTAGGCCCTACGGCGGCCTCGGGCCCAAGCAGTCGGACGGGGCCAAAGGGATGTCGCAAGTCTGTGAAGTGAGCGGCCGTCGGGCGGGGAGCAAAGGGTTGTTTTATTATTTTAATTAATTTTCCAAAAAAAATATTTATATTTTTTAATTGACTTTTTACTATTTTTTAATTTTAATATATGTGTGTGTGTGTGTGTTTTTTAATTTTAATTATAATAATTTTATTTTATTTTTTAAATGTTGTTAAATTCATTTTTTTTTTTAAATGTTGTTTTTAAAATCATTTTTAATGTGTACGTATGTTTTCTAAAGTTTTTTTGTTTTTTTGTTTCTAAATTTTTTATTTTATTTTTATGTTTTATTAATATTATTATTATTTTTAATTTAGATGTATTTTTTTATTTTTAAATTTTCTATGTTTAAATTTTTTTTATTAGGAAGGATTTGTTTCTTTTGTTTTTTTTTAAATTGTATGTTTTATTGTTTTTGTTATTTTACTTAAAATTTTATGTGAATCATTTTTTTTAAAAAAAAAAAAAGGAAAACTTCAAATGACATATCTTTGGATATAAAAATCATACAAATTTCATAAAAATAAGTATTTTTCCAACTTTTTTATTCAATGTTTTCATAAAAATATTTTATTTAACATGTCATATTTAGCGAAAAGGTAATGAAATACATATTTTTTTAATTATATCTATATAGAGAAAAATGTATATTTTTGTTCGTGTTTAAATTTATTATTGTTTATTGACAACTATTTTATGTGTATTGAAGTATTAATTAATGATATATAAATTTATAAAAAAACGCAACCTAAAAATGTTAATGTTATTATTTTTTTTTTAAACGTTACCAAAAACATTTAAAATATTCATTATAAAAAACATTGCGAAGAAAAACAAAAAACACATGTTTTGGAAAACCCTTAAAAAACAAACATCTTAGGATGAAAAACAAGAAGAGGTAAGACAACTTGAAAAATGGCTAAATAATCAACATTTTAAAAAATTAGGCATACTTAGGACATCAAAAAATTTAAAGTGTCAAAAATATGCCTAAAAAAATGTTGATGTTTTTGAAAATCCGCATGAAAATCACCAACATTTAAAAACAATTATGGACACTTAATACTTTAGAAAATTTAAAGTGTCAAAATAAGCCCTCTAAAAAAAAGGGTTGATGTTGCATTGACACTTTTCAAAATGAGCATGAAAGTCACTAACATTTAAAAAAAATTTCACATTTGATACATAAGAAAATTTAAAGTGTCATAAATATGCTAAAAAAAAAGATGTATTTTGAATCAGCACTTTCAAAATCAGATGATTTTTTGCTACCTCAAAAAAATGGACGATCGGTAAAGTTCTCGTTTGATCGGTAACTATGTTATAGCCGTTGTTGTAAGAAAACTCCACTAGGTGGAAAATACTCCTCCCACCTTCGATGTTGATGCATGACATACATCCTCGACATATCCTCCGGTATCCTGTTGACCCTCTTTGTATGCCCATATGTTTATGGATGGTGGGTTGTCTTGGTCAATCATTAAACCTATAAATAGATCCTTCCAAAACACGGAAGTGAACTTAGCATCTCTATATGGCACAATATTCTTCACAATACCATGAAATCTCACTATCTCCTTGATGAAGACCTCATTTGCCTTGTTGGTTGAATACGTAGCCTTCCATATAATTAAGTGAGCTACTTTGCTCGACCTATCAGCCACGGCCATGATGGAATCATGCGCCTCGATGTCCTCGGAAAACTGCTTGTTAAATCCATGGAAATTACGTCCCATTTCCACTCTGGAATTGGAATAGGTTTTAACAAACTAGTAGGGTGCTTGCACTTTGCCTTCACCTATGAGACAATCCAAACATCTAGCCATAAGCACATGCTTCCTTCTTAATTAGACCAATAGTAAAACTTCTTCACATTTTCCAACATCTTACGATATCCCGAGGTGACCTTAATATGGCTTGACATGAAACTCCCTCAAGATAAACTTCTTGAGCTCAGCATCCATCGACACATAGATCCCCTCCCTAAATCTCACCAATCCATTTGATGTGAGATGAGAGTCCACATCCTATTCACCTTTACCTTATTGTAACCTATTTTTAAGCTTCTAATACTGTCATCTTGTTGTCTTGTTTGTAAGATATGATCTTGTACATACGCTGTCCTCATAGGCTTATAGTTGTCACATGGTTTACCTACACTCTTCTACGAAGACATATACAACCTTGTTCTCCTTTCCTTTAATGTATCGATCTCAGAAATTGAAACTCATTGAGGGTATCCAACCATCTAGCTTGCGGGCGTTCGAGATTCGAGTTGGTGAAAAAAATGTATCTTAGTCCACTATGATCGCTCATAAACAAAAAACCTCCTGACAGAAGATAATGCGTCCATGTCTTTAAGGTGTGAATAATAACTACCAACCCAACTCAATATCATGTGTCACATGGTCTGTTCATGATCATTCAACTTCCTTGACTCATAACACACACTTTGTCCCTCCTACATTAGGACTCCACTAATTCCTCTCTTCAAAGCATCGATACATACCACAAACTCTTTGTACGGATAAATCTTGACTGGATCATTTGTCAACAACTTCTTCAACTACTCAGCCATATTGTACATTCCTCTATTCATTCAAATTTACTTCCTTTCTCTCTGATGATGTAATTGGATAGGAAATTTGTGATATTGATGAACCTCCTGTAATAACTGTTAACCCCATGAATTATAACCTCATCCACATTCCTAGGAGCTTCCCATTCCATGATATCTCTTACCTTTCCTAGATCCTTTGTTATGCCTTCCTTGGAAACAACATGTTACAAGTAATGTACCTTTGTGAAAAGAAGGCTGCCATTTACCCAAGCTTGGCATACAATTTATGCTCTCTTAGCAATCTCAACAACGTCACTAAGTGTTCGACGTGTTATTCCTCATTTTTTAGAATATATCAATATGTCATCAATGAATACAATCACAAACTTGTCCAAATAAGGGATGCAACACCTTTATTCATCAAACACATAAAAGTAGTTAGACACATTAGTCAAATTGAAAGGAACCACAAAAAACTCATAATTCCCATACCTTGTACGAACGGCCTTGTAGATGTCCTCTTTCTTGATGCGTACCTAATGATATCTTGATCTCAAATCAATATTTAAGAACATTGTTTCTCCCTTCGGCGAGGTCAAACAAATCATCAACCCTTGGTAACGGATACTTGTTCTTGATCATTACCTTTTCAATTGTCTATAAATCGATACATAATATGAGAGTACCATCCTTCTTATTCACAAAGCAGCAGTAGGTACCCCAAGGCGATACACTTGGCCTAATGTACCCCTTGTCAAGTATTTCCTTCAAATGCAACTTAAATTCCACTAATATGGTGTGCTCATCTGTAAGGTGCCTTTGATGTTGGTTTCACTCTAATACCAACTCAATAGAAAATTCCACTTCCCTAATGAGGAGACAACTACTTGAAATATGTTGAAAATACATCCCCAAAATGTTGCAATACTAGATACCTCTTCAAAGACTTCCACATCCTCAACACATCCTTACCCTTGTCCTTTGAAATATGAATTGCAATTAGTACACACCTTCTGCCAACTAAACTTTCTGCTGGTGTGACCATCATCAGAGGCAAGATTCTTCTTTCCTTGCAAGATTCTCTTTTCTCCATTATCATCCAAGAACTCAATAGCCTTTTCATAAAAATCTACTTTGTTTTTTTGTAGGTACAACCAATCCATACCCAAAATCATACTACGTGATCCCAATGGAAGCACATTTAGATGTGCAGAGATGTAGGCATACCATTCAACTAAAATGCACAAGATCTTCCTCGATGATGAACTCTCTTCTTAGTACCTATAGCCCTCTTGCTCAGCAGACTCTACATAAAATTCTTTTCTCAAAACCACACTTATCCACAGGGTTAGGATTAACATAACTATAATTAGATCTAGGGTCCAATCAAAATATAAACAAATTGAGCACGTAAATTACCTTCCATCTCAATATGTTGATATTCTTGCTTTTCGTCCACAATTGCATAGATACGAGGAATGTTATGACTCACATCTGGCTTGTGTAGTGCCTCCCTGAACTCTAGAAGCTGAGACTTGCACCCAATTACAATGGAAAATCCTTCTTGCAATGATATTTGCCACAAATTAATCAAGGCAATGAATTTCATCTTTTATGTTCTACTTTCTCTTTAGGTTGTGACAGATCCCTTCTCAATTGCATTAAACTTCTTGTAAGGAGAAACATTTCCTTTCTCACTTGCATCTTGAGATATTCCACCGCTTCGGTGGCCACTTCCATTTAAATTTCTCATTCCCCTTCCAAATAATGCTTAGGCTCGGCTTTACACTTTTGTTGATCATAACAATGCTTTAGTTTCTTGATGGCTTCCTCCAATAGTAAGGGCTCGTCAAACTCAATGCGAATGCTCTATATGTTCTTGTGTCCATTGATGAACCTTTGAATGTTTTGTTTTCATCCTTGATGAGCACACCACTCATCAACTCCAAAAACCTAGTAGTATAATCATATGTCATAGAACCCATCTACAACTCATAAAACTCCTTAGCTATGTCATCTTAGTATCTTTCGGATAGGTACTTTTCTTGAAAATTCTCTCGAACTCATCCCAAATCAACTCTTCTTCTCGAATTCCCTTGACTTTATTATTTAAATATTTCCACAAAATATGCTTTCCCTTTGAGGCGAAGGTAATTGTTTGGCTTTGAATCATGTTCTTTGAATAGCTATGCAATTTGAAGATTTTTTTCATCCTAAAAAATCATGCCTGCATCTTCTAACTTCTTCATCTCTCCATCAAATGTAGGAGTCTTGACTTTCTTGAACTCCTTAGGAATGTACTCACTCCTCCTATAAGGATGATGATAGTGTTGACGATGATGATGTCTTCTTGATGAGGAACTAGAGTGATACCCATACATACCATTCCTTATGTCGAATTATTGTCTAATGATCTTCCACCTCTGTTATGTCCCATTTATCCAAAGTATTGTCTAACCAAGACCTCCTGCCATATGCCCCATTAGTATTATCTTCATGTTCTTGACTAATCCTCAATTTACTTTGTCTACATAAGTTTGACAAACTACGAAGGATCAACGCATTAACCTTTGCCTTCTTTTCATGAAACTTGCAAGTCTTTCTTGAGCCTCAGCCAACTTGTCATTGTATTATTTTTAACCACGATATTTTCCCTCAAACTCCTCAATGTGTCTTCTATATCGGGGAGAGTACTCATTTCACTTGTTGCCCAACTGATCTATAGGGAGATTCACGTGAACTTTAGTGCACCATTTTTCTCATATTCTTTGATTATCTTCTTCTTGTAAACATGCCATGTCGAGATAAACCAAATGAAAACCATAATTAAAATCATACCTCAATAACGTTCATGAGGCTTATCTCATCTGCAAAATCGGTCAAATCATCTTGATACATGTATAATCATAATCATATCAATATGTCAACATCTCATGCATGACAATACCAACAACATACCAAGACCTCATGCAGCAGAAAACCATAACCATAACAATGCATGCATAACCACATGCATCCCTTCATGCGACCCAGTATTTGAATCATGCTCGATGCCATTTTGTAATTCCACCTCCCAATTACCCACTTTCATAGGCTTTGTCAAGGTAAAAATGGTGAGGGGCTACTATGACATGACTCAACCTCCTAGATTACCATAAGGAAATGGAGTTGGAAAACCAAGACTTTACAGACTTCCCTCAAGTGCTACAGGACCCCCAAGAGCTAAACCACCCTTCTCGGTGCCCAAACCCTGAGTTAACTTGTTTTTTCACTGACCTGAACTCCCAGACATATGCACAATCCTACATGCATGTGACTAAAATCCTCCAATCACATGCATAATCCTACAAGGGAGTGACTTCAATCTCAATTTCATAGTTTTGTGCCTGCTACTGCAAAATTTAGGCCACCTTTTCAGGGCTAAACTCCAGGTCACTGCCTAGAACTTGTTGAAACTTTCCAAAACAAAAATGACACAAGGAGAAAACCTTTAACACAAAACTTAGTTAATGGCTTGACCCAACTTGGTCTAAACATGACGTAATTCCTCCAAACACATAATGAACATGAAATTATAGGTCACGAATTCATATCTGAACACAGATATTTAAAACTTATCTGAAAAGCATCAATAAGGTATAATTCCCTCTCACGATAGTTGCAATAACATCCATTAGGTCATGCATTCATTAACTAGTCATTTACAAGTAAAAACATGATAAGATCCATAGCTTGAATCTGTCATAAAACCATGTTTATAACCAACATATAACTAGATAAATAAAAGTGATAGAAAAGCCATTAAATCCACATAATAACAAGTATAATTTCTCATGAATTACAATGGGAAATATCTCTTATCAATCATATGCAAAATCCAACCAAGTTAGGGACTTCCACGTACCACCCGACCATAGATTAGGTTCAACCAAATCTCTCTTTTATCCAGTCACCCTCATGCCATATTCTAATCATGAATGTGGGATCTCACGGGATAAGATGATGCATAAAAAACCGAGGGAATGTAGGGTTTAAACCACCTCCACCCTCATACTACCTCGATCTCACATAAACTGGTCCCAAGATCAAAAAACCAAACTGAGCTTGGATTCCTTAGAATTCCTTCACCATCCCTTCAGGAATTTTCTTGTCTCCACCCACCTATTGAGGGCTTCCCAAAGAAAAATATATCCACCCCCAACCCTTGGGATTTTCCTAAGACCACATCACCAAGATCCAAAAACCGTCCATCAATCCAAATATCAACAGAGTTTTAAATATAAAATGTTTTGTTTCTCCAGTTTTCTCCTGAGAGTAGGACTTATTTCGTGGATAAGTTCTACTCTGGTTTTATTCTTATTGTATTAATTTCGTATCTGACTCGTATTAACCTTATAATAACTTTGATTCTAGAAAGTAAATCTGTAACTTATTTTATTTGTTTTCCAAAATTAGCATTTCTTGGAAAAGTGTCCTTTCCGCATTCTGAGGATTAATTTCTTTCTTGACTTATAAAGGCTGGTATAAATTTACAGTTTTAAAAACATGTATCTCTAATTACAGTACTCAATCATATGTATACTATGCATGGTTTAATTTGCAGTTTCCTTTTCTAGATGTTATTTTTCTTTAGCAAAATGGTCGAACCATACTGTCTTTGTATTATCATAGATACGGAGAACAACCTACACAGAACCTTGTTTTGAGGTTTTGTGTTAACAATTCTATGTCGGGTAGATAATATATCAAGTTTATACTAGATATCATCCTACTGTGAAGAAAATACATACTACAAATTTTTATACAATATTCTCAACATACAACTGCTAATTCCTTTCATACATTAAAATAATAATTTCAGTGATAGGTAACTTATTTGTTTTTCCTTAGGCCTTTGACTGATTTTGTTCCTCCATACCTCGAGAGAGGCACTCATGTCCTCATCTCTCCCCCATGCTCCAAGTCTAAGCTATGAGAGTTGACAAAAACTACTGGAAGAGACCTCGGGACATTCCAGTCTAGTCTTCTATTCTAGTCAAATATCAGAAATCAGAGTATTCCACTGGTTACCACCAGCTCAGGAATTCTTCTATGCAAATTTCATTTTTCCAGTTACCGAATAGAACCCCCAAACCTCACCGGGATTAAGCCTTTATCCTCAGAGGTTGGGTAACTGTTTGAATTGATTCTGTCCAACTAACTCTCAGTTCTTGAATTACTTTTTACCATCAGTTTTTTTATTCTTTTATGGAAATCACTTCCATAATTAATTTAATCAAGATTAATTTCTGAAGCTAGCTGTTACAAATAATAAAAAATATTTTAATCTAGATTATATGTAAAATATTTTAATATTCACTTTTCTATTTTTAAATTAATAATATTTATTTTAAAAAATAATAAAATAATTAAAAATAATTATATATATATATATATATATATAATTATTATAGAAATGATTTAAGGAGATTAGTTTTATGGTGGAAAGTGAGAATATTTTTACCATTGGGTAAGGGTCAATTCCCATGAGAGCTTCTCTAGAGCTATAAGTACACCTTGTTTTTTAATTTCAGTTTAAAACAATTTCTTCAAATTTATTAATACAAAGTTTATTATATTATTAATAATAATATTTAATTTATTAAAATTTGTTTTATTTTTAATATTCATTATACTACAGAACTATTTTTAATCAATATAATAAAATAAAATATATTTTTTATATTGATATTTTAAATTAATTATATTATTTAATTACTATCTCTTCTCTTTAAAATATTATTAAAGATATATATATTTTTATTATTAATTATAAAATATTATTATTATTATTATTATTTTTGAATTTTTTAAAATTAGGTTATATAAATTTTGGTAAAATTATTGTTTTTTATTAGGGGTGATAGGAGGGGAGGTATATTACTTAATACTGATGGAATAATAGAATCCAAATTTACATGGGCCTGGAAAGGAAAACAAATAATCAAACAAAGATGTATGGCGTCTTTCAAGGATTGCATATTGCTAAAGGTAAAGGAATCAAAGACATCATTAGTCTTGGAGAACACTAATCACAATTCATTATCTCTATTAGGAAAGAAACCCAAAGAATAACTCCCTAGCACCAGTGCTCCAAAGAATAAAAGAACTTATATAGAATCCTTCCATTCCAATTTTTTTTATCATATCCTTAAAATTCATAATTTTGAGGCTGATTCACAGGAACATAGAGCTTGCTCCATGGAAGAGACCAAGCTTGAAATCAATGACTCTAGTTTTTTTTTGTCCCATCCCCTAAGGTGTCATATGTTTCTTAGTCTCCCCCTTTTATAAATTTTAGTTTTGGGAAAATTCCTAAGCTCATATTCCCTTCTTTCCTTATATATATTTCCCCTTCCCCCTATCATCCCTCACCCTCCATATCCCATGCTTTCTAGTTGCCCAACCACCTTCTATTGCCTTATCAATCTCCCCGCATGTGTAACATTCAGGAGGCATGAATGGATTCCCCTTGACGTGGCATCACAGGAAGCCTACCACCATGCATATGATGCTACCTCTTATTCACTTGCCTGTTATTACTACATCTATATACTCAGTTCTTAGAAATGACCTCCACCCAGGATCATGATGGTTTTCGTTGGAAGAAACACTAAGGAATTTAATGGAAGAATGATGAAAATCGTATGTCTGAGTAGGGGAATTAATATTAATCAGACTCTAGTCTGACTCCTACAACTTCCATGACTGAATTGACTTCTCGGTCCATTTCACCACCTTTGAGAACTGAGAATTTTGTTATAGCTTTGTCCCTGAAATCCACTGTAGCGTCCAGGCATTCATCTTTCAGGAAGCTCTGTGAAGAGCTCATCCGTCTCAGATTCCTGTCACTTATCCATTAGATTTTTCATGAGTGGGCTTGACACTCCTATTTGTGGGAAATTTGGCGTAAAGGTCTCTCTAGCTCTCAAACAAATCTGACAATGCCCAATCCTTTATTCTTGGTTAGTTAAAAATTGACTCAAGCTCATTTGCATGACGATATATCTGGGTTCCCTTTTCTAATTTTTTCATTAACAATAGAAAAGATTCATATGGAAACCCCTTTGAGGTAGGCTCGTATTCTGTCACTTTTCATTCTAATTCGATCTTTTTAGAATGGTCTGGGGGTTGGTTGCTGGGCATCTAGAAATTCTGTTCTTCTCCCTTATTTTTCCCCTCCCTGAAGGAGACATTTTATAATCCCTCCGTACGTTACTTGTTATATACGATACTTTTATTGCTTCTTAAAATAGTCTTTACTCTTCCCATACCACGAACCAATGTTCGTTCTATTTTCTCTATTACAAATAGAGGTAGATTGATCCTGTAATTAGGAAATCGTCCTATTGGGATTCAATAGATTGGAAAAACAATGGATGAGAAGAAAATAGTAGGGTGAAAATACGGAAAGAGAGGGATTCGAACCCTCGATAAGCAAAAGCCTACATAGCAGTTCCAATGCTACGCCTTGAACCGCTTAACCATCTTTCCTATTAGATTTCTTGGTTCTAATTAACAAAATTAGTGAATAGCAACTTCCTTACAAATTCTTCTGAATGAGTCTAAATAAATAATGTGGATATTTAGACCTATTTTGTGTCTATAAGAGTTCTATCTTATATCATCTAAAATAGATATAGATATCCTATATGTTCTGCAAAAGATCCAAACCCATTTATTAAATCTGATTTGATTAGATTCATACAATCTCGTCATTTTGAATATACAGATGAGAAAGAACCATTGTAATTGCCAGAAGTAATAAGCCGACTAAAGGAACCAAAATAGAGGGTAGGATAGAGGGTAGGTTAGGAATTATCATAGAACGAGTACCTTACTTAATCAATTTTGATCCATGCCAGGTGCCTTTGGACTAGTTCACAGGTCTTCTCCCTTTGGTAGTTTTAAGAATCATTTGGCTCAACAAGGAGTCTACTCATTTTAGGCATACAAGATTCCAACAAATTATCTTGGAATTTGGAGATTTGGAAATCAATCTAGACCAAGAAATTGTCTTTTATGTTCAAGAGACCACTAATTGGAAATCCACCCTCAATTTCTTGTCTTCTCGACCAATTTTGACAAATTTCCTCTGTGTCATTCCTTCGAGAAGGTTTGTTATATCTCCTCATACTGTTTGTTTCTCTCACTATTTTCTCCTGCATATCACTATGAATGACGTCTCCGACTCTTCATTGGTAGTGAGCCTCTGTTCACACTGTCTAGATAATCATGAAGCCCTGCAGAGGGTGGATTATGATTTGTAGGTTAAGTTTTTCCAATTGTATCACTCTCAAATTGAACATACTAACAAAATCATGGCTCTCCAAGATCAAATATCATGACAGGGAGAGGAAGTGGATGCGCTCAGGGAATCAATAATGGACCTCAACCTCCAATACAGGTAAAGTTCAGCTTCAGGAGGATCCAATCAAGAGAGACATCAATCTCAACATATGAAAATGATTAACGTGCATGTAGAAGATCACTCGCTATGGATGTCTTTTAGTGTCTTTTGGGCATGTTGTAGTTTTGCAAGTATTTTGAAATGCTATATCTCTATGTAATGGGTTTTTATTCAATCTAAATATGGGCCAGAATTGAAAAATAGAATGTAATATCTTGTATAGTTGTTGCAACTAGGCACAAATTTAATAACCATGATACTCATTTTTGTTTTAAAAAATATATTATTTTTTATTATTTAAAATATATTTTTAATCAATTTTTATTTATTTTTATTAATGTTATGTCAATTTTTTCATATTATATTCACTGTCTATGCTTGTTGCTAAGTCTATAAGCTTGTTTCAGTCTTTTCCTATAACTGTTTCCAATCTGGGTAATTATTATCAATATTATTTCAACCCTTTCCATCTTATGATTTTTCCATTTAAATATCAAACTCCAAACATGGTATGTTCAAATTTATTGAAAAATAAAAACAATTTGATCGATGCATTCAACGTCAATGGGATGTGGCCATTACACATTCCCATATCATTACACCAAAGCCATAAATCCTTACATGGTCGTTTCTCTTGAAATTGCAAAAGTTTAATTGTACATATATGTCAAATCCAAAAAAATGATTTATAATTAATATTTAAAAAATATGAATTATAAAAAATATTTTAATATTAATTTAATTTTAATATTTTATTATTAAAAATATTAATAGTACATTGTAGTTTTAAAGGCTTACAAGGAAATGTTATATTTATGTTAGTTATCCAATGCCAATAGACTTAATATGGGTACTTAGCGTATTTGTTGGGACAATTGGAATGTGATTGAAATTTCAAACTTTCATCAACATACATGGAAATTGGTAAATTGGTAGGAAATTGGTGTGACCATTAGAGTATAGTTCAAATTTCAAATTTTTTTCACACTAAGGTATATTGTGAAGAAATTCTATCTCATTAAAAGGTGGTGAAAAAAATCCATCTCATTAAAGCGTTGAAAGTTAATGTGATAATTATATGGGTGGTGAAATTTAGAGTGATAATTATATTTAAAATTATATTTCAATATTTTTTAATTAAAATTGTAGATGAGAAGAGATTTGTTTGATGTTAGAGTTATATATATATATATATATTCGGAAGATAATTTTTCCATGCTCAGTTTAGAATTAGTTGTAGATTGGTAGGTGGATGTTGAGAAAATATCTCAACTTCCCTATTCATATTTGGAATTGGTTGGATCTCACAAGCACCATAAATATGTGACATATCCGTGTGATTTGTAGTGTGTAATATACACATTATTTTGCGTGTAATCTATCCACCATGTCTTTTCCTCTAATTTTCTACTTGTTATCAGAGCTAGCTCTAGCGTAACTCCCTTTAGGGATAGCTAGGAAGATGTAGGGCCATGATGGCTAACCCTTCCTTGTAAATAAGTAGATTAGTACATGTGAGATTTCTGTATATTTTTGTGTGTGTTATTATGTTTGTAAGAATATTGTAGCAGCATATGAATTGTTGTGCGTTGTGTGCAAGAAGGTGTCCGTTTGATTAAGTGCAGGCAAGAGGATCTCAAATCTGCCTACTATTCTTGGAGGACACAATTTTATTTATAACCTTTCACTTCCAGTTGGTTCCGTATCACGAGAGGCTTCATAAGAGCGGCATATTAAACTATGGGATGGTGCTGCTAGAAAGTATCACGAGGAGCAAGAGAATGGATAACTCTTGGGATTCAGATAGATAGTATTTTTCATCTTTTTCTTTCAGTAAGGTGAGCTAGGGGAATATGGAGGAATTGTTGGAGAGTGGACTGAAATTGAATAGGCTAGAGGACATGGATGGAGTGTATCGACTGATAAAAATAGCGTTGTGGTGTATTCAGAGCAACTGGGCGTTGAGGCCTCTGATGGGAAATGTAGGTCGAATACTGGAAGGAGATTCAAAGTTATCGGATCCTCCATTTGACAACAGCTTCCTTTCGCTCTGTGGATCGATGACGGGATGAAAATAAAAACCCAGTGAATTCTGAAGGTATTTTATTTGAATGACATAGGTAATCGAAATGCAGTGAAATTAGAAGGTATTTATTTTGAACAACATAGGTAATGTAATATACTTGCTCGGTGATGTTGAAATAAATCACTTATGTTGAAATAAGTGAAGAAAAAGGCGCAACACAAAGAAGATCTGATATCGTATTTTCTTAATGGATACCGCAAACCATATGCCGCTCTAACAATTGTGGAAGTTGTGAGTAAATTCAGAGTTGTTGTTGTAGGTGAGGAAGATGTCAGTTGTGGAAGCGAACCAGATTTGCAATTCTCTTCAAAATTTTGAATCGTTTCTTCTACAATGATTGGAAGTATGTTTCTTTCATTCTATCTATGGTTTAGCTATATTCATTACAATAGAAGAGACATTTACCACTATGTTTTCCAGAGACGGGAGTGTTGATGTAATTTGTGTGCTATTAAAATTATATTTTTTGGTTCGTAAATGAAAGATGCATAACCTATAAAACTTTTTGTGAACGGAAGATGTATAACCTATCAATGATGTATCAATGATGTATGTTGTATCTAAGTTATATTTGGTGCAGAATCAACTATTGAACAATGTTTTATAATTCAAATTAGTGGTTATTGGCACTTGGAAACCATTGAACACATCACTAGTTAGATTGTGTTTATATTATTATGGTTTGTTGTTCTTGGTGCTTGGAAACCTTTAAAAAATGACTACACGTTACAGTATGAGATCCATGTGTGTGAAGCAGGTCAAGTTGTTAGATCAATTTTTGAACAAATTCAATATTCATACCATTTTCCTAACAACTAATGGATAGCTAAAAGAAAAATATTTGACAGATGATGATTGGTCCATAGGATGGTTTATTACTTGTCATCTCTTATCGCGGAAGCCCTCGTGATCTGAGTTTTCAATATTGTTGATCTTGCAAAGTTCATCATTGATGGTCAGAAGCAGGTGTACTTTAAATGAGTCTAAAGGTAATATCAAAGGAGTGTAGAAAGAAAGAGCGGAGTCCAAAAGACTGTAGAGTGGGTAGAGTTTTTGATGAAGTCAGGTCATATCAATTTTATTGTTATAATATGTATTGTAATTATGCAAGTAAGAATTAAGGGAGATAATTGGAAGATAAATTTTCCATGCTTAGTTTAGAATTGGTTTCATATTTGTAGGTGGATGTGGAGAGAATATCTCAACCTCCCTATTCATATTTGGAATTGGTTGGATCTCACAAGCACCATAAATATGCGATGTATCTGTGTGATTTGTAGTGTGTAATATACACATTATTTTTTCGTCTAAAGTGTCCACCATGTCACCTCCTTTAATTTTCTACTTATACCTCCCTATTCATATTTGGAATTGGTTGGATCTCACAAGCACCATAAATATGTGATGTATCTGTATCATTTGTAGTGTGTAATATATAGATTATTTCGTGTGTAATATGTCCACCATGTCTGCTGCTCTAATTTTCTACTTATATATATATATATATATATATCTTAAATATTTTATAATTTCTCAATATGTATATTGTAATTATAAAATATGTAAGTTATATATATATATATATATATATAGAGAGAGAGAGAGAGAGAGAGAGATTAAACAAAATCATAATCAAAATAAAAAGTTTCATAGGCAACACAACCTCTAACCAACTATGCTCCTTGAAGCATGTGGGTTATTCTAGCTTTTAATGACAATTAATTTTATTGCTTTCAAATTTTTGTTTTAAAACAAGTGTAATATGCAAGATTGTTGCTTAGTACCTAGCTCTTATTCAAAAAGTAGAGAGTCCTTATGAGGTGAATGTGATCATATAACTTAGTTATATTAAGTGCATGATTTAAGCACCACAACTTGGGTGGATGGGGAATCAAATTGCTAATAATCTATTGGTACATGATAACGTAGTTTTTATGAAAATATGTGAGCAACAATTAAATAATTAAAGTATCAAAAAATATTATGATTAATAAAATATATTAATGGAAAAAGGTGAAAACTATTCTTATTAGAAAAAAATATTGTTATTAGAAAGAATATAACAAATAATGGAAATGAAACAAAGAATGATTATAGGTTAATAAATATTTATTGTTAAAAATAAGTATGATAATGAATGGAAAGGAAATATTAATTACAAAAAATCCATATATATATATATATATATAATTAATTAATTAATTTATGAGGACGATTAGATTGTTATTAGAAAAAAATATTGTTATTATAAATAATACAACGATTAATAGAAAGCAATTAAAGAATGGTAATAGGTTAATCTTCATTATGTCCAATATATCACCCCAATCAGGGCCGGGAATTGAACTGGTGACTACACAACAAGGAGTGCCTTAAGAGAGCACCCGATCACCATTTTATTTAGTGTTAAAAATAAATATGACAATGAATGGCAAGAAAATACTAATTATTAAAAATCCATATATATATATATATATATATGTGGACACTTTTCCATTAGAGATTTTTTTTTTAAACAATTTTTTATTGCAACAAATTGATCTTAAACCATATAAAATTAGTCATCCACCAATCAAAAATTGAAATTCAAAAATTTAATTTCAATTTCTAAAAAATAAATTTAATAATTAATTTTATCAAAATTTTAATAACTTTACAAATCATTTCTAAAAATTTAAAAATTTAAAAATTTACAAATTCAAATCAAAAGTCAAAATTTACAAATTAATTAAGAGTGAAAGTTTTTTTTTTTTTGTAAATTAAAAAGTTCTATTAACATCTAAAAAATAAGATTACATAGTAAGCAACTGGGTGAGAGCAGAAGCTTCAACACTCGGAACAGAGAACTGATGCAGAAGAGCAGACCCTCTTAAGAGGCAGTTTACATTGGAATTAGCTTAGAGGGTAACATATTTAAAATAGAGTGGGAGCATAGCCCAGAACAAAAAATGCCATCCTCGCCTTGCATAGTGAGAAGGGAAAAACATGCTCAGAAAATGTACAATATTATGGTTCAAATAGAACATAAGAAAAATTTTCATGAGCAAAAAGGGAACCTGGAAACTTTATAGGATTGAGCAGACCTTTAAGTAGTATCTTCCCCCAGGTAATTATCAAGGCTGATGGGACGCTCCAGAGTGCTACCTTCATAAATGACGTGCTGGCCTTTAAGAGTCGTGGAGGGGCCTACTGCCTCCCAGTTATTTCAGGTATCCCATGTCGACTTGTTGTTCTGCGCTTGAACATAGTGTAATGGAGAGAATTATTGTCAACAAAACGTCGATGATGGACCTCACCCACATAGATCAGGAAATTTTCTGCGAGGACGTGTATTTTCTTTTCCACCACGTTGTTACTATCTCGCTACTCCTACAGAGCCAAAGGCAACAGGGTCTTAGTTTGCCAGTGTAGCTCAATGGCTCTGCTGAAGATATTTTCTCTCGCCCTGGTCAATATAGGATCCGGGATCCAGTTGATGGAGGCGTCTACCTCTTCCGTGGAGACCCGTTGGCGGACATTCCAAGCTCTGTATTCAAGCATAAGGATGTGGTCCTTAGATTTTTGCGTGCTAGTATTCTCATAAATTATGGCTGCATTTCGCGCAATGCTAGTTGCTCTTATTGTTGGAGGTCTGTTAGGGGAGGACCATCACAAGCCGCGATTGCGTCCTCGTCTCCCATGGGCAGGAGAGGCAGAGCTACGAGGAGGCATGATGATGGAGGGCTTGAAGAATAATGAGTTGCCAGGTAGATTATGCTGGGAGCTTGGCTGAACGTGTATGGAGGACGGATTGCAGAGTCAAATTATTTTGACCGAAACTCCCAAATTTAAATTAATCTTATAATTATTTTAAAATTAAACAATAATTACAATATACTCTGCAAATGTAAAAAATATATATTATCAATGTTAATATTTTTTCCTAATTTCAATTAATCTTATAGTTCTTTTTAAATTAAACAATAATATTTAGAAATATATAATAACAATTAATAAAAATATCTTAACCAAAAAATTATGTATTTAAAAAAAAAACAACAAATGTCTTCCTCTCATAAAATCAAGCTCTAAATTTTAAAATGCTACACCATTGCTTTAAGACAGTCTTGAAATGCCCATAATTTTCTCATTGTAGTTAGATTTATTATTCAGTTCTAAATAAAAAATTTACCAAAAATGAAAAAAGAGCAATAATATTTGATTAAACAAAACCCATTCCATAACTTAGTTGGACCAAAATAGGCGGCGAATATGGTACAGTGTTAAGGCCGATGAACTTTGGCACGATATATATTATTAAAATTTTACGATTCCTCACGGATTAATGAATAGTGGACGTAATAGACGCAATGACGTTAGCTGATAAACATAAGATCTTATGAAAATATGTATTGGGCGAGGATCGTGTAAACATGGCTTGTTGGATGGACCGAATCCCAGAACACATATTTGGATGAATCTAGACAGGGTGTGGTTTCAAAGTTGCACGAATAGGAGGTCTCCATCAAACTCGTTCCACAACAACCTCTCCTTGTTTTGTTCAAAACCTGCAATGACAAACAACACATTACATTGTTAAAAGAACTAACAACAACCCATTTTAACAATTGGTAAAATCTACAAATATCTCTTTCTTGCTCTACCTTCTTGGTCAATATTTCTTATATATCTATGAATTAGAATCAAAAGTTATATCTCTCTATATATATTCATTCATTCTCTAGTTAGATTGAAATTAGGTCAGGGATAGTCTCAACTCTTCAAGAATTGGGAAGTTTTTAGATATTTTTGTTTATATAAAGCTTGAGTGGGCCCAATGGTTAAGAGCATGTGTTTCCTCTTAAGAGGTCACAGGTTCAAAACTATAGGGGGGTAGAGTATGTATGCATTGCTAGACTTAGTATTCAAATCGCTGCCTGAGGTGGGTCCCTTTTCCCACAAACAATGGGTTCTCATACACCAATTTGGTGTCTAGCTTGGCCGTGACCATATGCACTCGTATGGGGTGGTTCCCTTGTCCCAAAAACAAGGGGGTCTCATACACCAATTTGGTGGGTCCCTTGTCCCATAAACAAGGGGGTATCATACACCAATTTGTAAAAGAAATATTGAGAAGACTTAGCAAAATAAATTTGGGATTAAAATTACTGTAGAGGAGGGAAACTGACCAGGAATACAAAATATTACCATATGCACTGGGATGTTGTATGATGTCAAAAAACTTATCATATATGTCAATATAAGTCATTGTAAGTCCAGGAAATATGGGCCTCAACGTCTCTAATAAGGATACAATCTTTTGATTGAAATAAATAGCAACATCATTATACTCGTCAATGCAGGTGTTACCAATCAAGTTATGCATCGTTATTTGTGAAGGTAAACAACCAAAAGTGTTGGAATTTACAATGGCAAGCTTTGATGCCAAGTTGGAAAATCTGGTATGCTCTAATCACAGTCGAGAACATACACACAAAACAGAGAAGCAATATATGTGAAAATAAAAATTACACACAGACAGAGCAAGAACACACAGGAGAGGAATTTTTTTAATTTATTCAACTCTTCTCTCTAAACATATGAAAATTACATTTCTTTAATACAAAATGGCTGAAGCCTGAAAATTTAAGGAAATTCAATGCAGGAATGGACGGGTAACAACTAAACATCCTTCTTCTCTGATCTTCTTTTTTCTACAGGAAACAAAGTACAAAACAAAAAATCCCGGACTTCAAATAATATAGGTTTAGGCTTAGAAACCACATCACATCCGCACCCTCCATTGCATCTGTGCCCTCCATCGCAAATTGTACATACATGATCTTAACTTTTAACTGGGCATGATACGGGAAACCTTAAGTTCTTGCGATTGCAATTTGGGATGGCACTATCGCAATGAACATAAAATTTTTACCTTGCGGGCGCTATCCATTAAACTTTGCGATATGCGATTGCGATCACATTGCATCTTAAACAAAATAAATTGTGGGCACTTAAAGTTAAGTCATAAGATGTGCGAAGTGCGAAGTTGCGGGCGGTCAAAAAAGGTAAAACATAAAAAGTACGAAGTGTTGGCACGCTAAAAGGTAAGTGGTAAAACATTCGAAATGTGAAATCTAAGTTTTTCGATGTGCAATAACGATGTGACATTGAAACATCGCAAGGTTTGGTGCAGGTGCTTAAAGGTAAATGCTAAACTGTGCGAAGTGCAGGCTGCAACGTGGTAAACTGTGAGAAATGCGAAATGCGAAAAGGTAAGGAATAAAGCAAATAAAAAGGTTTGTGCGGGTTTGGTAATGCGGCAAGGTTGATGGGTCCCACTGATATCACATCAGCAGAAATATAACTTTCGGCAAAAGGCTTAAGAGGTAACACTTAAAACTTGCGGGTTGTGATATGCGGGCAAGAGGTAAGTCAATGCGGCAAGTAAAGAATTAAACGCAGAGTAAGGCTGGGTACTCTGTTTTTTGATTTTTGCCTGAAGTTCCTGTGGATTTGAAACCTGGGCTTCGTCCTTCCCTGCAACAAAAATTCAATTGAAATTGTGGGTTGCTCCCACTCTATTCATGGCGGTGGTTGGGAGTATTTCCAACAAAAAGGAGGCAAGCCAATGACACCAAGTCTGCATGCACCCTCGGTGTAAATAATCTATCACACAAGAAGTTCAACGGTGATTTAATATAGACCTACTGCCTAGAAACAATAAATGATTAACACTACTATTTATAATTACATTGATGAAACTATGGATCACCTGTATACATTTCAAAAGAGAATGTAGCAGAAGATCTTGGAACTACATTACAGTGTATTCTTCACTTAGAATAGGATTCATATAATAATTAAGAGAAAAATCATTAGTTTCCATGCTTAACGCAAAAATGCCTCTTGATATGATCTTGCTGGCATTAGACGCCCCAATAATATTCGCAAGCTGACCTTTATACTGTCTGAAATTCTCCACTTGTTGCCTCAAATTTAGAACATTCTGCACATGTTAAAGGTGAACATTCTAGATCTGGAAATTAAATTTATGAAATGAGTTTGTTTCACAATTAGTTTGAGAAAAAATATATACTAAAAAGAGAGCGAGAGGTAGGTTCATAGTATCTAGTTGCAGCAGAAGCGAAGCTGGCGCCTGTCAGCATTTGTTTTCCTTGGAATTGGGGATCCAGATATGCGAGCAGTAAATTAGGAAGACTTGCTAGACAAACTGTACATGGTTGAAATTTTTAACCATAGCAACATTAACAGATAGGATCGATTTACAATTCACAAATATTTAGAACAACGTTACTCTAATACGAAACTATCATATGAATTTATTCTTGAGGTTATTAATTTCTCCTTTGAGTCATACATAATATATCTATTACTAATTTTCCATTAGTAAATCGACTAGTAGATTTATGATCCGCAAGATCTCTCCCATATGGAGGAAAGTTGGCTTTGGAAATCGTTTCAAGTCCATCATTGTTGCCAAGATCTACAGTGGAATCTCCGAATATGTAGGCAACTGACACTAAAGGTTTGCTAGTGTTAGTCTGTGCTTTGCTTATAGGAAATAATGCCAGAAGACACGTTACAATTCCAATGTTTGCAAACCTTTCCATTACATGCATTGCTTTCGAAATGCTCAACAAAGTAGCTCAGTATAAGAAACTTCCATGGATACTGCTTGAATCATGGATTGGGACCAATTGGTGATGCATATTCTGTCCACGTAAAGCACATTGAAACGTGTTATATGAACATGTTAAAATTTCATAGTTGGTCTAAGTGTCCGTAGTGGCAGGTTCATTTATTAAGTGTGGCAGTTTAGTCTATTTGGAGGTTCCAGTTTTACAAATTTTATTATATTTAAATCCTTTTCATATTATATTCACTGTGTACACGCCTGTTGTAGAGTCTGTTATTGTCAATATTATTTAAACCTTTTTCATATTATGATTTTTCAATTTAAATGTAGAATCCTAAACATGGTATCCTCAAATTTATTGAAAAAAAACACAAATTGATAGATGCTTTTGGCTTCAATGAGACGTGGCCACTACATGTCCACAATTATATTTTTATATAAAGAAAAAAACAAAACATCCTACACATCCACAAATCGTTATAATCTTCCTGTGACCTTATTGCTCCAAATCCATAAAGCCTCACATGGTTGCTGGTATATGTCAACCTTGTTGAAATTATTGAATAAACAAAACACAGAGGGATGCGTTCCCCCACATCACAGAGAATGCTAAATATTGTGGAAATAAGAGTCAAACAATTCACAGATAGATAACGTAAAAAAAATGAGAAGAATACTTTCAAATTTATTCAACTCTTCTCTGAAATTCAATTCATTCCCTCACAGAAAAAAAAAATGAAATTACATCGGTTTATATGAAATTGGCCAAAGCCTAAGCATTCAAAGAAATTCAATGCAGAATCGGGTGTTCAACAACCAAATCGCCCCTCGGCTTTGTTCGGTTGCTTATACACAAAAACACGTACAAAAAACACAAAATGGTGGACGTGAAGTTTTATTGGTTCCTCTTGCAAAACCACATCACAACCGGTGCTCCATCGCACATCGACGATAGTATCATTTAACATATGCGCAAACATGAGAAAACCTTAAGTCTTGCAATATGCGATGTGACGTGGCACATCACATCACAGCATAAACATCATAACCTACAGGTGCTTATCCGTTAACTCATGAGCTTTGCAATGTGCACTTTGTACTACCCTCCTAAGCTTGACATGTGCCCGTTTTTCGATCGCAACGCAAACAAAACAAAAAAACTTGCGGGTGGCTTTAAAGTTAAAAATTATAACTTGCGAAGTGCAGGCTACAGGGAGTAAGTAGTGGGAAGTTCAAAATGCATAAAAGGTAAGTAAATGAGGTGAAAAAAGGTCTATGCGATAATGCAACAAAGTATATGGTGGGTCCCGCTGGATCACATCGGTGGAAATATAAGTTTCGGTGCGGGCTTAAAAGTTAAACCATAAATTTTGTGAAGTGCAAGCGGCGACGCAAAAAGGAGTGGTAAGTGCGAAGTGCATAAAACATTGGAAATGGTGGAATGCAAATGATTTCACGGGATTACAAATGTGGTAAGGTTGGTAGTGGGTTCTGCCTATATCGCATTGGCAGGGAAATAATATTCAACAAAAAAGCTTAAGGGTAAACAAGAAAAGTTGCAGGCGCGAAGCTACAGGCAAACATGTAGGCCAATACGACTAAGTTAGAAATAACACAGAGTATGGCTCCCGGTACTCTGTTTTGATTTTTTGCGTGAACACCTCCATATTTGAAAATTGGGGCTTGTCCTTCCCTGCACAGAAAATTCAATGAGCATGGGCTGCTGCCACTCCTTATTCATGGCGGGGGTTGGGAGTATTTCCAACACTCCCCCTTAATCACAACTTTTGCCATCAATAATTTCCAAACACTGTCTGAGATAAACAAAACTCTTCTGTCCCAATGGATTTGTGAGGATATCATCAAACTATTCCTCTGACCTGCAATGCTACAAAAAAATTTCACCATTGTTAACTAATTCTCTTATGAAATGGTATTTTGCATAAACATGCTTTGTTCTCTTGTGGAAAAAAAAATTCTTTGACAATTCAATTGCTGAGCTGTTATCTGAAAGATTGTGGTTCCTTTGTCTTGTTCATGACATAAATCCCTCAGTATCCTTCTCATCCAAACTGTTTGATAGATTGTTGCTGTTGCTACTACATACTCAGCTTCTGATGTTGATAATGAAACTATTGGCTGCTTCTTGGAATCACATGAAATGGTTCCCAATCCAAAATGAAATACATTCTCTGATGTGCTCTTTCTTTCATCTACACTTCTAGCCCAATCACTGTCAGTGTATCCAATCAGCTTAAAATTATCATATGTAAATTTAGAACACCATATTCCTTTGTTCCATTTACATACCTCAATATTCTCTTTCCTGCTTGACAATGTGTCTCCTTGGTTGTCTCCATGAATCTGGATATCAAACTTACTGCCTACATTATATCAAGCCTAGTTTCACTCAGATACATTAGATTGCCAACCATGCTCTTGTACAATGTCAAATCAACATTCTTGCTGCAATCTTCCTTGCTCAACTTCAAACCCATGACAGTTGGAGTTGATGATGGCTTGTTGTTCTGCATATTTAACCTATTTAACATTTCTTCAACATACTTTGCTTGGGAGATAAAAATCCCCTTTTTTGTTTGCTTTACTTCGATGCCAAAAAAATATCCCAGCAAACCCAAGTCGGTCATTTCAAATTCACTTTTCATGACTTCTTTAAAATCAGCAATGAGAGAAACGTCATTGCCTGTGAAAATCAAATCATCTACATATAAAACAACAATAAGAATTTTACCGTAATTTTCTTTGATGTAGAGTGTGGGTTCACCATCACACTTTTCAAACCCATTGTCTATCAGGTAAGCATCAATCCTATTGTACCATGCTCTTGGTGCTTGCTTTAGCCCATAAAGATCTTTCTTCAACTTACACACTTTGTGTTCTTGGCCTTCTATTTCATAGCCAAGAGGTTGTTCAACATATACCTCCACTTTCAACACTCCATTCAAGAATGTTGACTTCACATCCATTTGATAAACTTTCCACTTTTTTTGTGCTGCTATAGACAACACTATCTGCACTGTCTCCATCCTTGCAACTGGTGCAAAGGTTTCCTCATATTCTCTACCTTTCTGCTGTTGTAGCCTTTGACAACTAGCCTTGCTTTATGCCTTTCTATATTTCCTTCAATGTTTCTCTTGGTCTTATAGACCCATTTTACTCCAATAACTTCTTTTCCTTGTGGGAGGTCCACTACAAGGAAAATACTCTCTAGCGGATTTTATTGAGGAACCCCTTATAAAAATACCCCATACATACGTTTCTAGCGGAGGTTACTAGAGGATGTTGGCGAGTGGAGGGTTTTGCGAATGCTTTCCGCTCGGTGCGCTTATCATTCAGCATCGCACTGGTGCTCCTTAAAACCGAAAGCACTGGTGCACACAAAAAATTGGCACATCAGACATCGTGCGCTTCGTACACACCCACCTGGTGTGTCGTATTACTATAGAGCACCGGTGCTTCACAACTCTTCAGCGCCGATGCATCATAAAACACCGCACCAAAACTGAAAACGCCCGGTGCGGTATTAAGAACCCACACCAGTGCATCATAAAACAACACGCTAAAACACAAACTAACCGATGCGTTCATAAGACACAACACTGGTGCACCTATAAAGCACACACACCGGAAAAGGGTTAAAAAAAAAATTACGGCAAAAAACCAGATTTTTCACTTTTTTCAGTGCTCTAGAGCTCTCAATTACCGATGCACTCTACAAGATAAGGCACTAGTGCACACAAAATCTTCCACGCTAGTGCATCATAAAACATTGTGCCAAAACAAAAGCAGACTGGTGCATTCGTATGAAACAGAACCAGTGCGCCTCTAAAACACGTGCATCGAAAAAGGGTTAAATAAAAAAAAAATTACGGCCAAAAAACCACATTTTTCACTTTTATGCTCTCAATCACCGGTGCAATCTACAAGAGAAAGCACCATTCACACAAAACATTGGCACACTGGACACCGTGCGCCCCGTACACACATGCCCGGTGTGCCCTATTATTGTAAAACACTGGTGCTTCAAGACTATTCCACCCTGGTGTGTCATAAAACATTGCGCCAAAACTGAAACAGCCCGGTGCGGTGTTAAGTAACCACCCAGGTACATCATAAAACAATGTGCCAAATCTGAAACTGTTCTGTGCGTTCTTAAGAAACCACACTGGTGCACCTATAAAACTCCGTGCACCGGAACAGGGTTAAATAAAAAAAAAATTATGGACAAAAAACCACATTTTTCACTTTTCTCAGTACTCCAGAGGTCTCAAGCACTGGTGCAATTTCTCCTTCTCTGAGCCGCCCTGACATTGGTTCTCCCATTACACCCATTGCACGTACTGCTCCTATGCATTGGCCACCAATCTGCAGCTTGCATTTTTCAAAACGATGAGAAAATTTTATTTTGCAAATTCTAAAGCCAATATGCCTCCACAATGAAATGTACAGGTATTTTTCTATTTTTTCCATAATTAAGCTTTATAGTAGATTAGAATTTGAAATAACCTTAAAATTAACCATTAAAAAAGAAAAAATAAAAAATTGTCGCGCGGTGCGCATGAGCCGTTCGGCTCACACCAATAAGCGGTGCTGCCTGTAAAATTTACATTTCGTACCAAAATTGGTGCTAATGGTATCCACACCATTTCCAGGGTGTTACCAAAAGGCGCCCCACATTATTTTAAAATTTAAAAAAAAATTTGCGGTGCGGTAATTTAGCAGGGCACACCATTGACCATGGTAATAGCAACATGGTGCATTGACGGATATATCCACACTAATGTCTGTCAGCGCTCCGCATTCAACATTCAAACAGGGTCAACGGTGCAGCCGAGTAAAAGACCACACCGTTGACTATATAATTTGTCAGGAAGTCGGTGCGTTGACATGACTATACGCTCCGAGTCATATATTTTAGTCAGCACACCGCTCTTCTGACACCATATATAGTCAACGGGGCTTGAAAATTTTTTAGGTGCATCGCATACGGTGTGTTTTATGTCATCTGGGGCACTGCCTCTGGTGCTCTACAAAAGATAGCCACACCAACATTGGTGCATGACTTTTTTGTGGCGAACCGACTAGTCTGTTTTTTTTTTCCAATATATATATATATATATATATATATATATATATATTCCTAAATACATGTCTGATTTAATAAATTTTTTTTATTTAATATTTCAATGATCCAGAGAAAAGAGGAGGAATTGTAGCAACAATAGGCAGAGCAGTATGACATGCTTCACCAGTGGGAGGCACGATAGAGGGAGAAATATGCGTACCCTCGCCCTATTATAGCAGATACCCAGGGGCTCCTAAGGTAGGTAGGCCTCCTCAATTTCTATGAGGAGGCTACTTCCCTAAAGGTCCATAGTGTCTTTTTGAGACATCTTATCCGTAGGTGGAATGCCCACCAACAGGCTTTCTAGGTTGGTCCTAACTAGTGGTACACACCCACTAAGGAGGATATTTATCTCATTACAGGGCTATCGAGGAGAGGGGTGGATTTTCCCTCGTTCCTAGAGGCTCCAGCTGGTTGTGTAGTAGAGAGTCAGTTAGTTTACTCCTAGAGATACATTGGAGCAAATGTACTATCTCCTTTAGAGTTTCGGGTCCCTGGAGGTCAGCTACGTATTGGTGCATTTTCGTAAACGGGAGACGTGCGAGTGCCTCTCACTTCTCATTTTGACCATTTCACACAACACTAGTGATAGACAATGCATCGGTTCTGCTTCTATATTATGTTGATTCTTTAGTACAAGAGCCATGACTTTTCGGGTGGTCTGCCATTTTTTTGCGACGAGTTTTTGTATGGCCTTAGATAGATGTCATGCTCGTGCACAAGGGAGGGTCAACTTCCCTTTTGCTTCAGGGATTTTTTGTTTATTTTTTGAGATGATTCCAGTGATGAGGCCTGCTTTTTTTTGGCAGCCTCGTAGGCCGATGTTGGAGGCCCAGATGCACATGTGGGGGAAGATGATGCCTAAGAGGGGAGAGACTATGTTTCCAGCTAGGATATCACATGATGCACTAGACTTACTAGGTAGTGTTGATGAGTTGCATCCCTTCATTATGGTCCCCTGTCCTTATGCCGGATTGGATTGGCGAGGGTGTGCCAACATCCTCTTCATAGATGATGAAACGCCAGATGATAGAGGTAATATTATTGTTTTATTTATATTTATTCTAACATGTTCGTTAAATTTTTTTATTAAATTGTGTAATGAAATTGTCTAATTATTGTTGTGTACTTGTATATATTTTGCAGACATTGGCTCTTTTGATGGCAAGGAGATTCCAGAACCACCACATGATCCAGGTGTTAATCCTGATGACGATCAAGACATGGAAAATGCTAAGGATCATGATCAGGAGGCCGATGGAGAGAGTCATGCTCCTCATGTGCGGTGCGTCGGTACCACCTTTTGCTAGGTGCGGTCAACCTGATACTCGATACATTATGGATTTGGGCGACCAACTCAGTGCATTGATTGTTGAGGCAGGCATTAGGCCCGCTCATTACAGAGATATATAGGCCGATGATAGGCTAATACAGATGTGGAGAGGCATGCTGCGTGACATGTACAGCCTGATGTGGCATGTCATAGGAGCTACGACAAGCTGTTACACGGCCGAGGAGGATTGTCGCACGTTATAGGTGTGATTGAGCCGCAACACGTGATGGACGGTCTGCGAGCATCGACTCATCTCATGATCGTTCACCTCACACGGCACCTAATGAGCATGAGGCTCCACTAGCATCTAGCAGACCATCATGGAGATGAGGGTGGACAATCGGCCATGTCCGGTCATCAACGACCTGTAGCATCCATCGGTACTAGTCATGATCATGAGCAGTGCGGGACCATCGAGCATCGAGGGCTGCACCATTGATTGAGAATGCCTCCACTCAGTACCGCTTTTATTTATGTTGTACTACCACCCAGCTGATCCATCCATCAATACTAGTCATGATCATGAGCGAGCTCGACCATCAGCTTGTCGAGGTTGCACCATTCACTGAGCAGGCCTCCACTAGTACTCATTATTGATGATGTACTACCACCAGCTGATCCATGACATTTATATTACGGCTTGTATAATTTTAACATTATTCGGTTATATATATATGGTCCATGTATTTTATGTTCATGTTGCGGTTGTACTTAATTTACATGTTGGTGATCATCATGATGTGTATATTGTTAGGTCATGTTAGATATGTTCATTTAATGTTTAGCTTGCAGATAGATGTGTATGTGATAGCATGAATTATTTGACATGAGATGTATATTTGGTGTTTGTGTTGTGAAAATGTTAATATATAATGTTAATTTGATGTTTGAATGTGTTTTTTTAGTCAAATATGATGTTTGTAAGATGGTTATCATGATCGTGATGTTTATTAATTAATTTAATATTAAATGACCATGATATTTATTAAATATTATTTTATCATGATCGTGATGTTTATTAATTAATTTAATATTAAATTACCATGATGTTTATTAAATATTATGTCGTGATTGTAACTGAAATTTATATTTTAATTGTATGTAGAATTGTAAAATTGAATCTGTATATGTAATTGTAATTTTAACTGTAATTGTATGTGGGTGAAATCCCGAAGTTGGGAAACACTTTTTGGTGGATGGTTAGAATTTGGGAGAAATTTTGAATTTCTCGTCCGAGAAAATAGTCAACTATATTTCTCGACTGAGAGTTTTTAAAAACTCTTGTCCGAGAGATTTTAAATATTTCGCTTGAGAGTTTTATTAGGTTTAACCGAAGTTAAAATTCTCTTGGACGAGAGTTATGCATTTTTCTCGTCAGAAGTTGTATTGACATAAACTCTCGGGAAGACTCTCGGACGAGAGTTGTTTAACTCTCGTCCGAGAGTTTGATTGTTATAATAAAATACAAATTTTTTTAATTCACCCGGCGATTCTATCGTTTTCATCCACACTATCGATTATCGCTTTTCGATTGGATGAGCTATTGTCATTTTTCAATTTGGATGAGATTTGTTGTCATTTTCGATTGGACACATGCCGCGCATTCGAGGATCCCGAGTAAGCCTTCATCTAGCCATTGAAAATTTATACTTTTTGCAGATCTAGCACGGTTTATACTTTTTTTACGGACCTTTGACCCTCCTTAGGGCATCAAATTTCAAATTGCACTAAAACTCTGTTGGAACAAAAGACCAAGGTTGCAGTGTTTAATAACAATCCCATATACGCCTCCCCAGAGTAGCACGCTTGCAAATCCACAGTCGAAGATGTGAAAGTTAGGGTCAATTAGAATAATACAAATTACGAATGATCTGTAATAATCTCTAGCTACATATTTATAACTCAATAACCCCAAGAAAGGTCGTATTTTACTTAAACCAAAGGAAGACACGAAATTTGGAAAATACCTCAAAGTAACTCGCATCTTTTTTCTCCAGGAGACAGATGCTACTATATCGAGGATTTTTGTACTGCGATTCTTCTTGCATGGGAAAGGGGAAAGAAAGGGCATAGCAATCCAAAATGGATAAAAGAACTAATTTTTGGACAAATTAAATCGCAAGATTGAAAAAAAAACCTTATTAGCCTAGAAATGGGGATACGAGCTGTAGCGAGAGAATATATGTGGTACCTAAGTGAAATTTTATGGCTAGAGTACAGACGAGAAAAAAAATGCCTCTAATAGAGTACCCATAGTTCTAGTGAAGGAAAAACAAAAACGAAAAGTAAGTTACTTGATAGTTAAGGGAATGTCATTGAAATGGACTGGTTAACCACACGAATGTTGCGTTTCTAGAAGCACAAAAAGGAGGAATGCCTGTAACCATTTTTTTCGCAAAGTAGATTTTTGTGTCTTAAATACACAAGCTTCTTGTTTGGAAGTGATTTCATCAATATATTAGCGACCTTATTCATCACTGGAAATGTAGTGAAGTTGTAGCAAACCATTTTGTACTAGCTCTCGAACATAGTGATACTTGTTGTTTATATGCTTTGTCTTTCCATGAAATATTGGATCTTCAAAAAAACGTATACAAATAGCGTTGTCATAGAGTATCACTATAGGGTCCTTCAGTCCTTCAAATAGGTCGGATAACAGCTTCCTTAACTAGATTGCTTCTTTTCTTTCTTCACAGGCCGCAACATGTTCTGCCTCAGCACTACTCAAAGCAACGGTGTCCTGCATTCTACTCATCCATGAGACCATGGAGGATCCCAAACTAAAGCATCCTCCTGTAGTGCTACTTCCATCTTGGTCACTGCCTCCCCAGTCAGAATTTGTATATCAAATTAGTTTAACTTCATTCCTTCTATGCAGCCTATTCATAGAGATTCTGTCGCCAAATATGCCCAAAAAGACTCCAAACAATATTGGCTAGCCTCCTTCCTTACTTGGCCAATCAGAGCATACACCATAGACACCAAAACTCTCCTTTTTACACTTCGGCTAGGACTCTCAATCCTGCGACTTCACTGTAGCCCTTTTTTAACTTTTGTCTCGATGCGTATAATATGATTTAAATGAGCTCCAAGGCCTTCTATTTATATAAATAGATGGAGGAATCAAGGGGTGCCTTTTCTTGTCAATGTGACCCTTCATTTGTGAGGTTGACTTTGATGAAAAGAATCTTTTAATTTGCCCTCGAGAATATTTAAATACATTCACCTTGATGATTGCTCACTCAAATAAATTTTATGCCACATTAAATGACAGGAGGAATACCAAGTCGATTTGAACACATTAATAATAATAATTTTCCTTTATCCAAAAAAATTCACTTTGGGTCAAGATGGTTTCTCCTTGGGGTAGTTTGGATTCTCCTGGATTTCATCCCAAAGCTACTCCAAATTTCAACACTCTCTCAAAATTGATTGAGCTTAAAGAAAATTTCCCAGAAATGGATATCCAACACCCTTTAAAAAATAACATTATTTACCAAATCCTTCAAAACCTATAGTATGTGAAAGTATAATGGCTCAAGGTTTGGGATAAATATAAAGCAAAATTGGGTGGTGGATCACCATGGCCCTTGGGGGTTAGGCCCCAATCATCCACAACAATTTTAGGGATAACAATAATTGGTTCCCATCCATGATTGGTAGGTCCAATAGGCTTATTGGATTTTGGTATGGTGAGACCAATTTTTTGAAAAGCACAACCAAAAATCAACTAGTTAAGGGTTCTACCAAACCAAAACAAGAAAGTGGTCCATATAGACTAGTTTTTGAACAAATTTACTAAAAAACAACAAAAAGAAAAATATCATAATTAAAAAATACATATTCATGGACTTCAATGTAAATCCAAATAATTAGACACCAAATATGCAAAGTTTAGGTAGTTGGAATGCATGGAGTTTGTAGTGTGTTGGGCTTTTTTTCCACCCAACTTCTTACCAACAACAACATAGTTAGAGGCATTATAAGTGATAACCCTAAACAACATTCTCACACCTAACTTGAGAGACAATCACATTTCATAGTTGGAATAACAAGTTTTCATATTAATCCCAGATTTAGATTCATTTATTGATCTAAAAAACAAGGATCCTTGTGTGAAAATAAAAAAAGGAAATCAATCATGGTGAGAGATTTTCCATCATTCCATCCATTTGAGAAAAAAATTGCCCTTTTTCCCCATGATTTTTCAATCTCTATAAACTAGTCATTTATGGATTAAACATTTTTTATTTAATCTATAAATAATAAAGCTCTTTGAATTGGCACAAGCTCCCATGTATTTCTCTTCTCAATCTAATATAATTATTCATTCATTTCTTTTACCCAATGTTGATCTTATTTTGTCTCATTGAAACTTTTGGGCTTTATTTGAGACAATAGTGCACAATGTTCTTGATTGAATCTATCCAATAATTTCCTCCTTGTTTTCACTCCAAGCTCTTTCTTTCCAAGAATTTGACTTTACCGGTGCTTATTTTTGGAATGTGAATTGGTGGAGCTCTTCTTTTGTAGTGGAGGTATTTTTTCTCTTTTTCCTCTTCTTCGATAAAATTATTGATCCTCATATTCTATGAAATCATGATCATCTACAACAACTTTGAAATCATTAGAAGTAGAAAAATATTCATCAAAAAACAATATCAATACCTTTGATTACCTTATTGATTCTCTTGTTGTAGCATTTGTATCCCTTTCTCTTAAAGGAATATCCAAGGAATATACCTTCATCATCTCTTTGGTTAAAAACTTGGTTCAAACTTGCCTTCATCATCTCTTCCTTTATTTTCTTTTGAATTTTCTTGAGATTTTTGGTGATACCATTGAACTTCTTAAAGGCTTTGAATGCAACTTCACTCAGATTCATATTTACTCTTCTAAAATACGTAGCTCATAAGTCTGTAAGAATTCCAAGAAATTTATCCATAGTGAGAGTGCTCAAATCAATTATTTCCTTAATAACGTAGCATTGGGGTAAAAATCTTGTTGGTAAATACCCTCAAGATTTTATGAAAAATGACTTCATCTTCAAATTTTAAATCGATGCTCTTGATCGGATTGGTCATTGTTTCAAATATTCTCAAATATTTTGTAATAGTTTCATCTTCTATTCATTATCAAGCTCTCAAACCTCATCCTATAGGTTTTGGAGCTTCGCTTCTTCACCTTTAGATCACCTTCATATATATTCCCAAGTTTGTCCCAAACTTCTTTAGCTGATTTGCAATGCATGACTTTTATCAACTCATTCTCACTAAGTGTTTCATTGATGGAATTTATGGCTTTGGCATAATTTTGATACTTCTTCTTTTTATTAGTGTCTGAAGGAATAACATCAAGAACAACATATCCGGTCACCACAATGGAGAAGAAATAAAAACCAAAACTCATGAGATTCCCCTTGGTTGAACTTGGTTGAACTCTATAGTAGATTAATAATAAGCTGAGTAGGAACTATTTAAGGGGATATCTTCATCATACCACAATTTGGCCATGTAATCATAAGCATATTCCTTGTACTTATTCAAATGGTTTCAATGGTGATGTGAGATTGCAACTAGTAGTGGTGGAGGAAGGTGGAATAAAAACAACAATACTCTCTGTTTGTGGAATTGAAAGTGAAACTTAGGGATGCTTTTTCATGAATGGGAGAAACATGTCTAAAGTGTTCCATAACAATTATAGAGTTAGAGTGAGGAACCTTGAAAATTATGGCTACATTTCTATAGAATCTCTCTCCTTTTCTCTATCTTAGTTTGCATCTCTTTCTCGTCGACCTTTTTTCTGATTTATATTTCTCAATAATATGTTTATGAGGGCAGAGCGAGCCCTATAGAGACCCCTCCATGGCATCAGAGCGATCCCCTACGAGAGACCCTCTCCATGAGTGGAGGATTACTGTGTACATTGGTTGTTTAGTTATGTCATGTTTTCAAGGTAGGTTATATTTATTGTTTGATGTGAAAAATTGATTAATGTGAATTTTTTTTGTCTGCATGTGTTGGACGCATTCATATGTACTCCGTGCCTCCCCGATAGGAAACCAAACAAGAGGAGCCCCATGAGACTTATTTCCCATTTGCCCTCAACTTTCATGGAGCCCATTCAAGGATTATATTATACATTTCAGTATAGGTACACATTATATCAATTTCATAGTTAAAATGTTCAATTTTACATTATATTCAATGTTGAACAGGTGATTTTTTTTCAAATGACATGTGTTTAATGTGAAAACATTATGCTCATAGGGTGCAAATGTAGGAGTTGGGGTTGGCCCTATTGTTGGTGAGGGAGAAAAGGAGAACAATGTCTCGACTCGTGGCATCCATCCCACAATTGGATACTTTCTCCGTAAAATCGAAAGGAAAATTTATTGTTTGATGTATGTTTAATGTGAAATTTATTGTGTGTCTCATGTACTTGTGTTATAAAACAATTTAATGTTTTGTACAGTGGGTGATAGAGACATTCATTCCTCACAAGGGAACCATCCTAGTATGAGCGAAGAGGAAGAAATGGTTTTTCCAGTAGGTATTTGTCAAATGACCGGTACAAGTTTTTTAAATACGAAATTTTCTTTATAAATTATTTAATTTTTAATATGTGCAATAATTTAACATGTTACAGGTGGTGGTGGTCGCTCTCCTAGGGGTAGAGGTCGTAGGGTTCATGAGTTTGCTCGAAATCCGAGCTATGATCCCCTTTACACCCATCTCAGTGTTATTCCTGAACAAATGCCTTGGGAAGATACCATCTCCATACTTATTTTTGATGGGATGAGGGAGCATTTCACAAGATTGCGCAATGAATTGCAAAGTTGCAATCTCTCTGCTCCTAGTCAAAATTGTCTCCAAATTGTTTTGCACAATTTGGAGAGTTTGATAGAGACTTATCATGGAGTTGGACCATCGACCTAAGTGTGACGAGGGTATAGTTGGACCATCAACTCTGACATGATGCGTAGGAGGAGAGCATCGATGATTGGTATCCACTCCTACAATGAAGTAAAAGTAGGGTCACTAAAGAAATGGCCTTGTCACTATTTGACTTGCTGTCTAAAGACAAAAAACATCTAAAGATTGCGAGATTCAAATGATCCCAATATTGCACCTTTATATTTATGAGAAGTTCTCTGATGCATACGGGAAGTTCCCAAATAATGATGAGGTGCTGCAATATTTTGTTAGGATGTTGTTTGCTCAATTCCGAGAGCACATGGACCCTAACTATACGGATACTAGGTCCAAATTTTATGGATGCCGGGAAAAGGTCGTACATATGAACGACTCTGATGCTATGCGAGATGTTGGGTTTAGGCCTCCAACACCTCGTTGCAGCACCTTGACCACCTAGGGTAGTTACACTTCTAGAGGAGTTAGCCCTTATCTCCGGTGTTGCATCACAAATGAGGGAGAAGATACAAGAACATATTGCACACTTTAGGAGGGGTGGAAGTTTCGGCTTAGGGACGAGCCAACCTTCATCTAGTGCGAGGAGGGCGTTCATTTGTGAGTATTCCGGATGACGTGTTGATGGATATGGAGCGAGATGAGCTTATGGAGTATGCATCCTCATGTAGAGACCTACTATGAGCGATCCATTACACTGCAAAATGCACACCATGGGTGAGGTATGTACAAGCATGTTTTGATCTAACATGTTTTTTTGGTGTATATACATTTAGTCTCCAACAATCGACGCTAATATATTTACTTTAACTTATGCAGTTTACAACATTCTTAGAACAACATTTGCTTGCCCTGGTGCTCATTCTGTAGATCATGGACGTTGATCATGTACAAAAGCTATGTCATTACTATCTATCTATATTTTTGTATGTCAAATTGAAATTGAATTTATGTCACATAATTTTATATGGTATGAGTCTTAACATTATGGAATTTTTTAGGTTAGCGCTACTACATCAAGGGCTGCTCGAAGAGATTATTCCTTCTCGTGTTTCCATTCGCATGACACAGTAATCGATATTTTTCGTTAAGAATATTTATAATGTTTATTATATCTTTTCCATGACTTTTTCTATTAACTTTGGTTTCTACTTTTAGTGCTACGAGATAATATTGACATGATGAAGACCGAGCCTCTCAAGGAGATCGTGTAGGCTGCGAGGTCGAGAGTCTACATTAAACCATGGTAACCTCTTACCATTTCTTCGTTGGTATCATTGACAACATTATAAACATGCTATCTAGTGAATCTATAGACAGGGTTGAGAGGTTCCTTTATGTATCTAGTGAATGCTAAAACTAATATTTAATTTTTCAGTAATTTAACTTTGTAGCCATAGTCAATTCACTGAAAGTTCACCGACAATATAGGTGCTTCATTTGGCTTAAAGGAATATGAACATTTGTTTCCTTGACCATCTCAGACACCGTCACAATGTCAACATGTTGTACTTCCTACTAAAGTCCCGGAAAAATAAGTAAGCCCATGCACAAAAAGAAAACACACCAATATATTTCATCTCTCACCATGGCCTTATCACAGGTTACTCATGGTACAAGCTCTAAACAAAGCAAGAAAATCTCGGGAAGAAGTCATTGCAACTCCAATGGTTGCAACTTCACTAAATGAGCCCAATGTTTGTGTGACCCACCCATTGCAATTGTGAAGGAGGAAGAATATGTTGTCATGAATCCCTTGGCTACAAAGTACCTACTAATTCATATTAAGGAAGAAGAGACAAATTATATTACACCATAGAAGTATAGTGATATAGACGTTGAGATAATTAGTAGCAAACCAACCAATGCAGAGAATGAGAGGGCATCAAAATAGGCCCCCTGTGTTCCAGAAAGAAGAGGACATGATACATTCCTACCACCACCCAAACCTCATGACTCCAAAAAACAAGTAAGGGACAGTAAGAAATCCTAGAACATCAGAAGACACTACCCCCTACTAAAACATAAGAACTATTATGACTCTTTAACAACCAATATGGGATAAGTATTGTGCATAATGTATCAAGTAGAGTGCAATGTTTGGTAATAAGAAAGGATATGGTTCTCTCAACATGTCTTTTCCGGAACAACATGAGTTTTCATTTTGGACAAAAGACCAAACATCCTATGTAAATCTAGAGGTCAACTTATATGTTGAAGGGATGCGTGACTAAACAAATCGTTGAAGTCAAAATTTCCAATATGATTTATCATGACCGAAAGCTAGAGATGCATAGCTTCCCTGCCACTAATCATATATGTTGATGATATAGAATTATAGCGATTGTGAGACTCACGAGTGGAAATTATCAGCAATAACTTTTCAAGCTCTAATTCACCTTCAATAGAGCTCTTGATGCTACGATAGCAAAGGGTAACTTAGGAACCCTCTCAAGAAACAAATTTGAAGTCTAATATCTCACTAATTGGAACAAAAAAAAGTATAGTCTTATTTAGAATTGAAAAAATTAAGCTTATGTGACATACCTTAATCTATCCGAAGCAAAAATATACATTATGAGACTATATGACCTTGCTACGGTTTAGAGTATAACTTCTATGGAAGTGTTAAGTACATGAAACATATTATATATTAAATATATTCACTCAGATGCAAGCATTGTATATCATTTACCTTGATCGAAGGACAATCACACTAGTAGTATCTCTTGACAAGAATAGGGTGATGATCTCACCTTAATCAACAATAAACCTCTCTTGGAATAAATAACTTTCCGTAGATGGGTTCTTGCCCAAGTAACTGTGGTATATGTGCATCGACAATAATTCATATGTCAATATATTAATTGATACACCGCAGCCAAAATCCTGGTATGTAAGATTGAGGTTTTTGTTTTGGCGTGATGTTTTATGGCACTTAAGTAAGCGTTCGAATACTGATGCGTCGGAGTAATATACACTATGAACGAGTGTATGATGATGCTGCACCGACTAGTATAAAGTTCTTTTTTTGTATGTAGATCGTAATAAAATAATGATAATTCTAAACTACATGAATTTAGTTGCATTATTTTCTAAACTTTATTATGTTACAAAAATTCATATTATTTTAGATTTATTATTTTACAATTATTTACAAATTTACAAACTTAAATATTTAAATAAAATCATTTCACAGTAATACAATTAAAATTTTACAAATATTTTACATACAATTACAATTACAATTACAATTTTACAATTTCACATACAATTACGATTAGAATTAGAATTAGAATTTTAATTTTACATACAATTACATATACATACAATTACATTTAGAATTTTACATACAATTAGAATTACAATTACAATTTTACAATTTATCATATATGCAATTACAATTAAAATTACAATTACAATCATTTCATAATAAATTAAATATTACAATTACAATTAAAATTTTACATACAATTACAGTTAAAATTAGAATTAGAATTAGAATTAGAATTAGAATTAAAATTTTACAATTTCACATACAATTACGATTAGAATTAGAATTAGAATTAGAATTTTACATAAAATTACATTTACAAACAATTTTACAAATATTTTACATAGAATTACAATTAAAATTACAATCACAAATACAGTTACAATTTTAGACTTTTACATACAATTAGAATTACAATTACAATTTTACAATATGTCATATAAAAAATTACAATTACAATCATTTCACACTAAAATAAATATTACAATTACAATTAAAATTTTACATCAAATATTTTACATCAAATCACTGTGTCTTTGATAAAACAATGCGCACGGAACGGATATTGTTATATAAAGTGCGGTATTAGAGCAGCGAAGAGGTTGAAATGCTCGAGCAGAAAGAATTTTTCTGAGGAGATGAGGGTTTGAAAAGACGAGAGTTCGAATTTTGGCTAAGAATTTTATAGCAGAGAAAATGAGTGATTCAAACAAAAAGATGGACAAATACGCTTATAGGGATGCAGACGGCTACATAGCTCGATAGAGTACAAGAGGAGTATAGGTTGAGACCAACTAAGAGCATTCGGTTGAGGCCGACGATAGGGTTAAGAGGTCCCATGATGGAGAAATGGAGAGCAGAGTTGATGGTAGAGAAAGATCAATCGAGGTAGTTGATAAAGCCAAGAGGCACCATGAAGGGAAGGATTCTCATTCCCTTAAGGACAACAAATAAATATCAATTGACATTGTTGATCGGTACAGTGAGGTCACATGAAGGAAATATTCTCCGAATGCGTTAAAATCAGCTACAGAATATTGTCCAGAGCTTCGGGATTAACTTACATAAAATTTTCACCGACAAAGATGACGTGGCATAAAAATCACATCTTTCTGACTTCAATTGAACTCGAATGGCATCTCTAACTTGTTCTGAGTTGTGGTCCCGTGGATGAAACCAGAAAATTTCGCTTGTATTATAAATGGAAATCCGAAAGTGACCATTTATGTGGAAGAAAATCATAGATACCGCAGCTACCATATTTCACACCTAGCAAATCGGCTTTCCCATTGGAAAAGCTAATGTAATAGCCATTTTGCAATTTCTTTCTCTCTACTCAACCCTATACTCATTTTCTATGGGAAACCATTGCCTCCACATGTAATCACTTTCATCGTCTGGTCGAAAATCGGTCTTCTTATGCTTACAAATTCGTAATGAAGGACTCAGTTGTCATTGCTTCTATAACATTACCCTTACGCGGATTATATGTACTAATTGCTAGTAAGCCATCCATCTATACGTCAGATTATTCTAAAACATATTGGTTGAAAATAGTTAAGTGCCAATTATAACGGGTTCACATGCCACAATTTCCCACTTGGGCACAGTATTATTGCATCTTCACACACCCCACATTGCATTCTCTCCACATAATCAGTGTGGGGACCTCCTGCAATAAACAAAATGCATTGGAAGAATAGTTATTTCCATCAAGAATTTATCCAATTCTAATTCTCAATTTTAATTCTAATTCTAATTCTCAAGAGTAAACAAAATTATAATTCTCAATTTCTATGGTTGGAGTTCACTAAATTTTGTTGTACACACCTAAAAGTAATTTTGGTGCCTTAACCGCAAATCGATGCTACGTACATATAACCGCAGATCGAAATGCATGTTACAAAAACGATGCACTCGGTATGGTTCTATTAAGTGACACCGGTGACGAAGAAATGCAAATAAAAAAGTGCAACCTGATTTTCTTTAAGTGATGACAAATTGAAAATGGGTGGAAAAATATTTTTGAAAAATCTAATTTCATAAAAATAATTCTTTAAATACTAAACAATTTTCATTATTTCACTATTTTTTGCTAAAATTTTTCAGCCATGATATTTGCGGGAGACATACCTCTTTGAGCAAGAGAGCATGAGGGTACTGTGGAGCAACGTAAATACATTCGAACAAAAGTATTCGTACAATCGTAAATAAAATCTTTGGTGATTCAAACCAGTATCATAGAATTTGAAACCATCTCGTGATTAAATTTGATTATTTTTTTACTTTTTTTCTGAGTTTGTTTTACTTTTTGTGCTGCTTTTTATCCATTTTTACCTCTAAACCCATTAATTTTTTTTGTTCTTTCCTTTTCTTCTCCTGTTTCGTGATTTCAGAATTAGAGATTTTCATTTTAGATTGACATCCAACGCATCGAGACGACTTGCATAGTCGGATCCCAATCCATTCGAGCCATTGCTGAATTTTTGGAAAAAATGGATATCGATTTGCGCCGATGTAACCTAGAACACCGCTTTACAGTCTCGTGTAATAAAAATTTTGAAATTTTCTAAATCGATGCGCCATATACGAAATAGGGCATTGGTGCTCCATGTTACGAGGATAGCACTCATATGGTCTATTACTTCTTTTGTGCATGCGTTTATAATACCCCATGCACTCATATGGTCTATTATATTGTTTTACGGTGCGTTGGTAATACCTCCACGCAACGCAAACGGTGCGTACATCAAGAAAAGGTCAGCAGTTGCCTTGAGATTTATTTTTTACCTGAAAATTTGACAATTTATTTATAAATATATTAATGAATGATATGGTATAGGCTTCAGATTGATAAATAAATGACTCACAAGAGATCAACTAACAAAAATAATGATAACACATCAAGAAAAGCAAAAAAGGCAAGTTCTTTGTAAATTCTTTATAAAAAATATTATTTTTGAACTATATGTAAGTTTAACTAATATATATTGTTTACTGTGTATGATGTAGAGCCAAAAAATGATGAAGCTCGATAAGATTATTTCTAATCTCGGACTAGAAGAGTGTAAAAGCTTGATGGAAAAATTGCAAAAGGATGAATCAGGTGAATGAAAAAAATATTGTCGATCCAATATGAGTTTCTTTTTTTAATTATCATTAATAATATGCTTAAAATTTTTTAGATAACATGTGTCAAACTATCTATTGATTCACATCTGTTTATTGTTCTCATGATACGACCAACAACTCGATAAAGGAATGTTTTTCTTTTTCTTGTTCTAAGAAAATAAAAAAAATAGAACATGCAAATGAAAATGAATTGCTACTTAGCTCATCTGGAGTGGTGTTGTAAATTAATGAAAGGGGGGAAATCTTTTACAAAAGTTTGAGGGATCTAGTGGAATGAATGTATAGACGTTCTTTCCACTTACAATAAAAAAATCGATCCATTTATTCCAAGAACCAAATTTTATCTAAACTATAGGAAGAGTTTCCAGAGAATTGGTCAATGAGACATGTCAGAATTTTAATAGAAAAAATGTACAAAAAAAGAAGAAGGAATGAAAAAGTAATATTCCTTTAAATGTTTGTCTAGAATTATTTATAAATATCACTTTTGTTATATTTAATTTTTAGATATCAACATAAAATTAAATATTTTATTGTCATGTTACATTTTCAGGAAGCTTATGAAAATTTCAAAAGATGAAAGAGATGATATCGTAAATATGCTCGTAGGAATGTCCAAAAAAGGTGTACAAGGAGATGGTCAAAGAAATGGACAAAATTGCATCTCAGGAGGAGCCATCTCAACAAAAACGTGCTTCAAATGTAATATGTAATCATTGAATTTTTAGATCATTAGGTACAATAAATAAACAATTTAGCATTAAATATTAATTCTCAAGAATTTTCTTGCGTAAAAGAAAAGAAAATGGAACCCATTCAACACATAAAACAAGACGACAAGGAAGAAAAGGGTTGATATCTAAGTTTGTGAGTAATTGTTACTTCCTTATAACAACTTAACTAGATTTCATTTTTGTATTTTGTAAGTTGTTTTACAAAAATCATCATTGAATGTCTTCAAACGGGTGACATACAAAGAAGAACCATCAAACGAATTGATTGAAATTGGGTTAAATATGGGTTGTGAGTATATGTTGGCATATCGAGAAATTAATTGTGGAATTTGTAAGCATCTATCGATCTTGTTTTTACTTAGCTCCAGTCTATAATTAATAGAACATCTTTTATATTAAATATATGATTTGTTATAGGGGTATAAAAACTTGCGAGAAACAAAGTATGGAACTGCTGCTGATGATAAAATTTTGAAAGATGGCATGGTACATGGTTTTGAAAGAATGTGTATAGTTTGTGAGTCAATTGTTGCTATGGTACATCATTTTTTATTTTCGATTTAAATTGATGTATATTATTTAATATTTGCAAATTTTCATTATTCTCACCAATGTATATACACTCATTTCAATTTATTTTTATGTTTGTAGATGGAAGGTGAAGAAGAAGAAAGCAATCAACACCGTGAACAAAACATTCTCGAAAATAACCCAAGTCATGGAAGTAGCTCTAGCAGATGACAATGGTTCAAGCGAAGAATGATGATCACTATGTTTGGATATCAAAGCAAGGCATTGTATTTTTTTGAAATATGTTTCAGCGAAATCAGACATTTTGTTTAATGTAATGGACATAGTGTCCCAATTGAAAGACAAAGGGATACCAATAATCGTCCCATTTTGTATGATAAAGAATTTACATCTTATTCATATATATTATATATCATAAAATATGTTTTAATTTATTCTATTGAGTTATCTGCATTGTCGCTATTGCGTTCCCCATTGTTGTTCACAAATGCACTAATAAAAATTTAATTTATATGAATATTTTTATGAGATATATATGTGTCGACTTTTGATGAATAATGAATTTTAAAAACCACAATAATTATGATATGATATAACAAATTAATCGAAACATCACATTCAAATGAAGTAATAAGAATTTATTTAATATGAATATTGTTATAAGATGTGCCAAATTTTGATGAATAATGAATTTAAAACAATCACAATAATTGCACTGTCACAGGTCGATGTTTCTCAAAAATATAAAATGAAAACCGGTGCGTGTCAGTAACTGTACACCGGTGCGTTTATATTTAGAAGCACGCAGTGCGTTTCTACGACCTATGAGCATAGAAAAAGCACCAAAACCAATTAAAAATATCAGTGCGTTTGTGTGGTATGATGCACCAGTGCGTTTATGTGACTATACACACTGACGCCGTTGTACGATCTATGGGCACCACACGAATACTAATACCAATTATAAATCTCGATGCATTTGTGTGATACTACGCACCAGGGCGTTTATGTTTCTATAAGCACTGGTGCATTTGTACGACCTATGGGCACCGAACGAATACCGATACCAATTATAAATCTCAGTGCCTTTATGTGATACTGCGCACCAGTGCATTTCTATACTACGCACCAGTGCGTTGATACGAATCTCAGATCGCATGAAATCGCAAGGCCAATTAGAATGGGCTCGTGCATTGTATCACCAACACTATGCTCGGTCAGGTGTTTATACCTTAACGACCTGGTGCATTTTCCTTGACGCTACACGGGGCGCTTTCATATATACGCATTGGTGTGTTCAAGCAGGTAGTGCAAAGGTAAATGAAAAAAACATCCGTAATAACCTATGGCCACCCATTTTTTTTAGTTGTGTTGAATTTCCATTAAAAGCTTCACGCCAAAACCTCCGTAACCATAAATGGATGTTGTATAAAATGTTTTTTTGGACAATTTTGGCCAATTTTATAACACTAAAAACCTCCTTTATAACCTTCACTAGAGGGATTTTTCCTTGTAGTGGTCCACTAACTCCCATGTGTCATTCTTTTCTATTGCTCCTATATCTTCATTCATTGCTTCAATCCACTTCTCTTCTTTTACTGCATATTCAAAATGGATTAGGTCATCAACATGACAAAATAAAACAAATAAAGAATTCATACCAGCATTATTATCAACTTATTCTTGCTCATAAATTTCAGTTAAATTTTTGAATCTTGGTCTTCTTGCATTTGCTGAAGATGTGCTTGGAGTTTCACTTGAACTCAAGGGAGTTGTTGATCCGTGGTGTGCTTGAGAAGAAATTCCTTGGTTTTTGAATCGCTATTCATTGTTTGTCTTGTGGTGTGCTTTGTATGAGCTTGTGTAGGTGGAGGAGTTGAAGCCACTGAGTGAATTAATTTTTGCAATCAATTCCTCTTTGTATTAATGTGAAATACATGTCTTCACATTGACTGTTTTCTCTAAACTTCCATCCCAAGCTTCTTCTTCAATTAACTGAACATCTCTACTGATTATTACTTTCTTGTTTGATGGATTATAGAGCTTATAAGCCTTGGATCCATTGTTGTATTCAATAAATATACACTTCTCCCCCTTGTTGTCAAACTTCTTCCTTAACTGATCCAGGACATGTGCATATGCCACACATCCAAACACTCTCATGTGAGTAACAACTTGCTTTGTTACACTTCATGCTTCTTCTGAAACTCTGTTCATAACAACTTTTGTTGGAAATATATTTAAAGTGTAAGTTGCGTAATTTACAGCTTCTGCCAAATACTCATTTGTCAAATGCTTTGCCTTCAACATACTTCTTACCATGTCCATGATGGTCCTATTCTTTCTTTCTGCTACACCATTTTGCTGAGGTGTATACCTTATGGTAAACTGCTTGTGAATCCCATGCTCCTTGCAGAAACGTAGGAATTATTTGGAGATATATTCTCCACCTCTGTTAGTTCTCAACATTTTTAGTTCACTTTTCTTCTCAACAAGAGCTTTGAAGTGATAGAACTGTTCAAACACTTCACTTTTATGTTTTAGAAAATACACCCATGTCTTCATTGTGTAATCATCTATAAATGTCAAAACATAATGACTGCCAGCTAATGATGGCATTTGCATTGGTCCACATAAATATGAGTGGACAATCTCCAAAGGTTCTTTTGCCCTTATACTCTTTTCTGCTGGAAATGATTCTCTATGTTGTTTGCCCAAGATGTAGCCTTCACATAGGCTATCTGGTTTCTCTATGAGTGGTAATCCCTTTACCATGCCTTTTCTATGCAACAAGTTCAAACCTATGAAATTGAGATGTCGAAATCTCAAATGCCATAACGAGGTTTCATCTTTCACTTCTTCTTGAAATATTTCTTGTGTGACAGCTGCTACAACACCTCCTTCCTTAAAGTCTAATTTGATCTTGAGAGGAAACATTCTATTGCTTGTCATATGCACCTTTTCAATGACCTATCTACTTGGAGGAATATCCATGATTGTTCACACATAATTCTTAAAAAACACATTGTAGCCCTTATGTGTGAGTTTTCCAATGCTTAGAAGGTTAAATTTTAGGCCAGGGACATAATAGACAGCTGTCACAAAATTATTCTCTCCATTCTTTGTCAGTATGTTTACTCTTCCTTTCCCCATGACAAAGACTTCACCATCAATCCCTGTTGTCACTTCATATTTTACACTCTCATATAGATTGGAAAAAATTGCTATGTTTCTAGTCATATGGTTACTACACCCTGAATCTAAGAACCATACATCTTCTTGTTTTTCTTGTGCTACATTACAAGTTAAAATCACCTTTCCTTGGTTCTGATTTTATTTCGTAAAATTTACACTAGGTTTACTACACATGTCATTTTTCTTATTTCTACATTCATTTGCATAATGACCATAATTTTTGCAATAATGACATTAGACTTGAGATTTATCATACCTTTGTCCTTGTGCTTGATTTTGGCTTGAGCCTTGGCTTGGATTCTGGTTGCTGCCCCTTCCACTTGTGCTTGGAGGGCTGCTTCTTCCACCTCTGTGTGGGCTTATTCCTCTTCCTCAACCTCTACTTTGATCAAAAGACATTTGTGTCTTGAATGTATGCTCCAATGAGGAGTTTGTTGCTCGTTCGATGCAGTAGATCATGAGACATCAGTGACACATGAAGCTCATCCACTAAAAACTATGAGAGATCCTTTGTCTCTTCTATGGCCACTACTATGGCATCAAACCTTGATGGTATACTTCTTAAGACTTTCTCCACTATTCTCATTTCTTCATGTGTCTCTTGATGAGACCTTATTTGGGTAACCAACCCAATCACATGTGTGAAGAATGATTCTATGTTATCAAACTCTTTCATACAGAGAGTTTCAAAATCTCTTCTCAGGATTTGAAGTTTTTTTGTCTTCACCTTTGCCATGCCTTGATAGGCTGTCTGGAGGGTATCCCATGGCTTCTTAGACTTTGTTACTGTTGAAATCCTTGGGAAAATGCTCTCATGTACTGCATGGAAAATATAGAAGAGGGATTTGGAGTCCTTCTTATTTTCTCTCAACAAATAGTCAAAGAACTATATCCTGCTACATCTGCTGGTTTTTGGAAACCATTTTCCACGATTTCCCAAATATCTTGTGAGGAGAATAGGGCCTTCATTGTAATGACCCAATCATCATAATTATTCCCATTGAACAGTGGTAGTTGGGGATTTTTTAGGCTTGTGCCTATTGCTACCATCTTGACTATGTAAACACAAACTTTCTCACTGCTATAAAATCTTTCTCGCTACTGGAGACTTCCGCTTCTACAAACAATCTTACAACTTCTTCAGTAAAGACTCCTTCTTTCATTAAGAGCCTAGACCTCCTTTGATACCATTTTGAAATTATTGAATAAACAAAACACATAGGGATGTGTTCCCCCACAACATAGAGAATGCTAAATATTGCGGAAATAACACTCAAAAAATTCACAGATAGATAATGTAAAACACGGGAGAGGAATACTTTCAAATTTATTCAACTCTTCTCTGAAATTTGAGTCATTCCTTCACAAAAAACAAAATGAAATTAGATAGGTTTATACAAAATTGGTCGGAGCCTGAGCATTCAAAGCAATTCAATGTAGAATTAGACGTTCAACCACCAAATCATCCGTCAGCTACGATTGGTACGTATATACACAAAAACACGTACAAAAAACACAAAATGGCGGACGTGAAGTTTTATTGGTTCTGCTTGCGAAACCACATCACATGTGGCGCTCCATCGTACATCGACGATCTTATCATTTAGCATATGTGCAAACATGGGAAAACCTTAAGTCTTGCGATATGCGATGTGACGTGGCACATCGCATCGCACCATAAACATCTTAACTTGTGGGCACTTATCCGTTAACTCCTGAGCTTTGCGATGTGTTCTTTGCGCTACCTTTCCGAGCTTGACACATGCCCCTTTTGCGATCGCATCACAAACAAAACAAAAGAACTTGCGGGTGACTTTAAAGTTAAAAATTATAACTTGCGAAGTGCGGGCTACAGGTGGTAAGCCGTGGGAAATGCAAAATGCATAAAAGGTAAGGAAATAAGGCAAACAAAGGTTTATGCGGTAATGCAAAAAACTATATGGTGGGTCTTGCCGGATTGCATCGACAAAAATATAAGTTTCGGTTCGGGCTTAAAAGTTAAACCATAAAGTTTGTGAAGTGTAGGCAACAATGCAAAAATGCGCGGTAAGTGCGAAGTGCATAAAACAATGGAAATGGAAGAATGCAAAGGATTTCACGGGTTTACAAATGCGGTGAGGTTGGTGGTGGGTCTCGCTGATATCACATCGGCGGGGAAATAACATTCAACGAAAAATATTAAGGGTAAACAATAAAAGTTGCGGGCACGAATCTACGGGTAAACATGTAGGTGAATACGGTTAAGTAAGAAATAACACAGAGTATGGCTCCCGGTATTTTATTTTGATTTTTTGCGTGAATGCCTCCAGATTTGAAAAATGAGGCTTGTCCTTCCCTGGACAGAAAATTAAATGAAGCGTGGGCTGCTGCCACTCTTTATTCATGGCGGTGGTTGGAGAGTATTTCCAACAAACCTCATTTTACGGTGGAAATGCAAAAGTTTAATGGTATATTTCAAATCTAATGTCATGTTCATTGTTAAAAGCATAGCTGGAATACGAGGGATGGAATCGATTGATAATTAACATAAAAAAATGTTAAAAGCATAAGCGGAATACAAGTATGAAATACATTGATAATTAATGTTAACAAATCTTAATTATAAAAAAATATTTTATTATTAGTTACCAATAAAATATTTTAGTGGTAATTTAAAATTGTTATAAAACTTTTAATTCGTAAATAAATATCATATAATTTAATTATCATTTAATATTTAAAATAATTATTGATGAATAGAAAATTATTTATAACTAATTTCTTCAAGTTTATATATATATATATATATAATTAATTAAAATAATAATAGTTTATGGGGTAGAATAGATTGTGATAAGGTGTATTTTTAAGTTATATAAGTTTATACTAAAAAGGAAAAAAAGATAAGTTCATGCAAACGAGTAAATATATCTAGGCAAAAATAACCTAAAGTTTTTTTGGCAAGAATTTCAATTAAGGAAAAACAAATAATATTACATCCAATCAATGATTTGAATATGCAAAACACCTCTATGAGAAAGAATAAGGCTGAACCTTCCCCGAAGCTCAGCACATCTACAAAACTCTTCAAGTTACCAGAAATAGAAATTAGAATTAAAACGCTGAAAAAAGAAAAAAAAAGGAGCCACCATTATTGTAATGAATGCTGAAAGAGGAGCCACCATTGGACATAAGGTGCGAGAGTATATATATTTTGAAGATCAAAAGTGTTGCATAGATTGTAGCAGTAGGTTTCGGGATTAGTTTAAGGAAAAAAGTTGTAGCAAAGCTAAAGCCTATGGAAATGTGTATATGTAAACACTGTGGAGAATTCCATCACGTGGTTTTTTTGATGGAAACCAAAAGATAACAATCAATTCTCCAAGAAACTTGGGAAAAAGGAACAAAACAAGTCATTCGATGGAAATGGGGGCGAAGAAGTTATACTAGTCAACGTTGGTCCCTCTCGGTTGGTTGTTGTAGTGTGCCTTGTAGACCTTAGAATTTCCAGTCTCATTCTTGAGCAAGATTGTTGCATGGAATCCTTATAGAAACACCAAATGTACGATCAAGTGATGTTGCAGGGCCACAAGAATGATGAATACCCTATGTTTCTTACTATGAACCATTTTATTTCCCACTTGGAAAAATATGCTAGAACACTTAATATTTAGATTTCAATATCAGGTGGCATATTCTTTAACTAAAATCATAAAAGAGAAGAGATTTGTTTGAATAAGAGTAATAAAGTTTCTCTATCTATATAACTTACAAGTTTTTATATTTTAAAAATAATTTTATTTATTTCATTAAATTTTTTAAAAACAAAATCATATTTAAAATAAAAAGTTTTATCGTAAAAATAATATCTAACTAACTATGTTTTTTGAATCAAGTGGATTATTTTTTTTTTTTTTATTGAAAATTAACTTTATTGCTTTTAAATTTCAGTTTTAAAACAAATGTATTATATAGGGTTGCTCTTTAGTGCTTATTTCTTATTCAATAAGTAGAGAATTTTTATTAGCTGAATGCGATCATATAACTTAGTTATATTAAGTGCATGATTTAATCACCATAACCTAGTTGGATGGAAAATCAAATTTCTAATAATCTATTGGTACACAATAAGTTTTTATGAAAAATGGTAGACAAAAATTAAATAATTAAACTATCAAAAAAACATTATGATTAATAAAATATATTAATGGAAAAAAGAAAAAACCATTGTTATTAGAAAAAAATATTGTTATTAGAAAAAATACAACAATTAATGCAAAGCATGCAAATAATGATTATAAGTTAATAAATATTTATTGTTAAAAATAAATATAATAATGAATACAAATAAAATATTAATTATGGAAAAATCCATATATTTAACTCTCTTTTTTATAATTAATTTATAAGATTATTATTAGAAAGCCCAGAAAAAATACAAATATTAATTATTAAAAAATCAATATATTTAAGTTGCTTTTAGATAATTAATTTATAAGGACATTTGCAATCAAAGTTTTTTTCTTTTAATATTAAACAATTTTTTTATTCTAACAAATTGATTTTTAAGCCACATAAAATTTAAAATTACAAATTCAAAAAATTAATTTCAATTTCTAAAAATTAAATTTAATATTTAATTTTTACCAAAAACTTTAACAAATTTTACAAATAGTTTCTAAAAATTTAATCAAAATATTTTGACCCAAACTCCCTAATTTCAATTAATCTTATAATTCTTTTTAAATTAAAAAATAATTACAATATACTTTACAAATATAAAAATTATATACTATCTTTATTAATAATTTTTTCTAATTTCAATTAATTTTATAGTTACGTTTAAATTAATCCATAACATTTAGAAATATATAATAATAATTAATAGAAATAACTTCATTTTTTTTAATTAAATTAAACAATAATATTGACAAATACTACACCATTGCTTTAACAGAGAGGGTAGACATTGTTAGGTGAAATCTTGATTTCTATTATTTAAACTGTTTTTTTACTGTATATATAGATTCAGCACTCTAAAAAATCTGTAGGGCATTTCGATTGTACAAAGTTACCTATCAAACTTCTCTTTTCAATGAATTCCTACAAAATTTTAAAGAACTTAGGTTGAAAAAATTCACCAGAAAAACCTTAAAAAATCGTTTAAATACACTTAATTTTCTCATTGCAATTAGATTTATTATTCAGTTATGAATCTACAATTTAGAGGGAAAAAGATAATAATATTTTAGTAACCAAAACCTATTCCATAACTTAGTTGGACTAAAATAGGCGGCGGATATGGTACCGTGTTCAGGCGGATGAACGCTGGCACCGTATATATTATTAAAATTTTACGATTCGCTGCAGATTAATGAATAGTGGACGTAACAGACGCAGTGTCGTTAGCTGATAAGCGGAAGAGCTTGTGAAAATATGTATTGGGCGAGGATCGCGTAAACCTGGCTTGTTGGATGGACTGAATCCGAGAACACATATTTGGATGCATCCGGACAGGTTGGGCTTTCGGAGTTGCACAAATAGGTGGTCTCCATCAAACCCGTTCCACAGCAACCTCTCCTCGCTTGTTCAAACCTTGCTACGAGCAACAACACATTACATTGTCAAACGAACTAACAACAACCCATTTTAAAAATTGGGAAAATCTACAAAATATCTCTTTCTTGCTCTACCTTCTTGGTCAATATTTCCTATATATCTATGACTTAGAATCAGAAGTTATACCTCTCCATATATATTCATTCATTCTCTAGTTAGATTGAAATTAGGTCAGGGATAGTCTCAACACTACTACATCAAGGGCATTTTAAGACATTTGTTTAAGACAAAAGAAATCTTTTGTCTTAAAAAGTCACTTTTTAGTTTAGCTATTTTATATTAAAATTTAATATCAATTGAATTGTCTTAAATATAAAATTTAAGACAAAAATAGTGTGAGACAAAAATAATTTGAGACAAAAATTCACTTTGAGACATTTTCCATTTAAGACAAAAACAATTTGAGACAAAAATATTTAAGACAAAAACAATTTGAGACAAAAAATTTAAGACAAAAATATTTTAAGACAAAATTTTATATTTAAGACATAAAAACGAATTTTGAGATCAAAATATATTTTAAAACTTAAAACTTTATATTTTAAGACAAAAAGCAATTTGAGACAACATATTTTAAGACAAAAAGCACTTTGAGACAAAAATATTTTTAAGACAAAAATTTAGATTTAAGACAAAAGCACTTTGAGACAAAAATATTTAAGACATAACTATATATTTAAGACAATGGCGACTTAAGACAATGACAATTAAGACAAAACCCATTTAAGATAGTTAGCAATTAAGACAAAATCATTAGCATTGGGAAAGTTTGCATTCAGAACATACGCATGAGTGGATGGTGGATAAAATTATATTTTTTATTTTTGAAAATCGATGTCAAACCACATGAAATTTAATCATGTCATATTTATTTCTTTTATATTATATTTTTATTTCTTTCATTAAACCACATTCTAAAAAATTTAATAAATAAATAAAGTATAAAAAAATATTATTTTTAGGTTGGCAACTCGAGGGGATTTGAACTTTGAATCTCATGTTTTAATCCAGAGACCGGCCCAACACCAATATTCTTGGGCATATTATGTTTTTCCCCTAGTCGCGCGCAAATACTGACCCTCTAAGAACTAGTAGGGTCCAAGAAAAAAAGCTACAAGTTCCCCAAATTCGATCTACATTTCACGTGACAACCACATTTCCCCCAAATGTCCTCCACATATTTTCCTCGTGTATTGGAGTTTGAGTGATCAGAGCAGGATGCCACAAGTAATCCTAATCATAAGACTCAACCTCCTAATGACTGAGAGACCTCAAAATAAGAAAACATCCTAATCTATGCCTGTAAATTACTAAAATTTCCTATCCCAAACATGAAATTAGAAATTCTACAAAATTATAGGGCAAACAAGGAAACCAACTTCCTCTTCCAAAAATCTTAGTACCTTATGGAGGACAAATACAAAGCTCCTGAAATAAGTTATTGAAATTAGGTACTCTTTGCATCAACATGCTCAATGTATCCTTGTAGGCCACCCCTTTAACAATAGATGTAATACCGATGTCCTTGGCACCGCCTAGAAGGAACTCCTTACATAATTTCTCTCTTGAATCCCCTTAACCCATCGCAATGATTGTCTTTCGATGTCTACCTAGTCAGCAAGCACATTACAGCAAAGACGATGTGGCATATTCTCTGGTTGAGGAGTTTACCGATAAGTATGTGATTTTTTTGACATCTTCGTGACTATCTCATATGTGAATATCTAAAATCTTTGGATGCACATCGCCACCGACACTATAACATGACTTAGTATCGCCTATCATACCGCAAGGTCACTCCCCTCCTCGAGACACCCAGAACTCGCTAACACTCCCTGTCACACTCTCTACCCATTCCTCCGTCGAGTGAATTTTGACCTAATCCGCCTCTGTCCATGCTTTCCGGCACTCCCTAACACTCCTTAGCAATGCAACTGGCACACCTAGGGACCATTCGGAACAACTTTGTGCGCTTCCATGTAGCCGCAACATGCCTTGGAACTTCCTAGATTACGAAGTGTACCTCCCTCTTAACACACCCGGAACGGCGCTTATCACTTCGCTTGCATTTAAAACTAGGTGTCTCCTTTGCGTATCGCGTGCTTGGCCCTCACACACCCTGGCACGTGTTCATGCCACACTCGCAACTCTTTGCCACATTCGACATGCCTATCATGCCTGTGGAGCTCGCTTAACATCTTCTTAGTACTTCTAGAATTCGACACACACCTTGGTATTCCTTAGCTTTCATGTCGTCATAGTATAACCTTGCTGTGACTTGGGAACCCAACCAAGTCATTGGAAAACTCGATGTCGTGCGACCCAAAGCGTCTTGCTATGTCCGAAACTTCTTTTCCAACCCTTTTATGTAACCATGAGGCTTTACATCCTACAAGTCTTATTCTGACCTTCTCCCACAACACACTTTATCCTTGAGACACTTGGAATTCGCTGACACTACTTGGCACACACTCTTATTCGCTCATTTCCATGCATTTTGGACCTAATTCTCCCTCGCAATGTCCCCGGCACTCCCTAACGGTCCTCGACATCCATCGACACTTTTTGGCATGTGCTAGCATGCCCCTTTACATTCCTTGGCACGCATCGACACTCCTCTGGTTATCGTGCACAATTACCCTTACTTTTTCTGGAACTCGAGAACCCACCCCAAGTCTTGCCTTGAATATAACAACCTGACCAAGTTACGGTTACATTTACAACTGAGATTGTGCCTCGTCTCACCCAAGAAATGACTATACCCTCACTCCACCCACCCCTAAACGCTAAACCCTAACCCATTTAACTAAACCCTTAACTAACCCCTTAAACTCACTCCCGACGCCAACCCATTTTTAACTCAAACCCCTAAGAAACCTAACGTTTAACTCCCCGAACCCTAACTCAAAAATACTTGGCTGCTAAATCCCCTACTAAACCTCTTAACTAACCCATTTAACCCCCTAACCTACATTAACCTCTCAACTCAACCTCAACCTCTAAAAATCCTTAACTACTAAATCCCCTAACATAAAGCTAAACTAAAGCTCCCGTAAACCGCAAACGTCACCGTTCACCCCTAAGCCCTAAGCCTCACTCCCAACTAACCCATTTAACCCTCAAACCTCATAAAAACCCAACCCATTTAACTCCTAAACCCTAAACCTCTAAACCCTCAAACCCCTAAACCTAAAGCCTTTGTTAACGCTTAACCATTAACCCATTAACCCCTCGACCCTAACTCCTTTAAAATCCTTAGCTGCTAAAGTAACCACTTTACTAAGTTTCCCAAGCCCCTAACTCCAGTAATCCATTAGCTCATTATTCACCTAACCCCTAGTGCACCCTAAATCTAACACCTAAGCCCCCAATCCCTAATCCCTTAACCAATAACGTAAATCCCCTAACCCTCACCCCCAATCCATAACCCCCTAACTTTAACTCATTATTCCCCTAACCCCAATCCCTAATCCCTTAAATATTAATTCATTATGCCCCTAACCCTTAAGCCCAGGAATCCCTAACACTTAACCACTAACAAGAATATGCCACAATGGGCATGCACAAGAAGAAGAACCAAAGAAATCAAATTCAATAAAGAAAGCACAACCACCACTCCCAAACTCGCTTCTCTGAAAACACATACAACTCGCGATAAATCACCGAAGCTTACAAATTTGTCAAGCTCCTAATTAACTTACTAACAAATTCAACAAGCCAACATGTTAAGCAATTTTTTTAGTCGCCCCCAAATCAATTAGTAATTATTGCATGAACGTACATTTTTTTGTGGTTTTATTTAAAAAGGTTGGAAATTTCCTCGCAAGAGCGCATAGAATATGTCCAAAGTTAAAAAAAATGGAAATTTTGCTTTACCTCCTAGGTATCATCACACCCGGATGGGTGAAAACATCACAAGTCCTAAATCTTCTACCTCTAAGTCTCAATGACACTTCAACATGTCAAATTACATACTTACAACAATGTCATTAATGAGTTTTTAGTCTATCGCTAAAGAGATGTACATCCCGCCATCCAAAAATAAACATCTCGATCAGTCCAACACCATAAATTGTGATAAATAATTCATCATGTTATTTCAAATATTACAATATTTTCTTATATAGTGAGCTCACATGTTCCTTGAATATTTGAAAGCCAAACTACCTTAGCACGATATACCCGGAAAGATTTAGTATCTCTAAAAGACAAAAAAACAGACAATAATGCTAAAATAGGAACTTTACCGCCGAGTCCCAGGACACTTCATTCTTAGTAACATGATATCTAATGAAGATGATATGTGGTAAAAGGCTTCACATGTTTTCTATCACATGTCAAATCGAGTGAACAAACATTGGCATAGCAAAACATCGGAAATAGGGTTCATAGATCGACTTCTCGACATCGTATATGGTTTTCAGAAACCTTCTTGTCTCCTTCAAGTTTTTGGAGGTCTTAAAAAGGACTTCCTTTTGCTAACCAAATGGATTTTTCTTTTCACACATGTATGGAAACGTACTTTCCAAATCGTATTGTAATAGATTCATAAGGTGATGTTATTGGTATTAACTACACCTTATTTGGAGACATCTTTTATTGTAGGGGTTGGTACCTTTCTATTGGATGTGGTTGGCGATGTGAAGACTGCCTCTCCAACCTCTAGATGAGATTCATACTAACTCTGGGTCAAAGCTTATGGATGCTTTTTTACAAAGGAGACCCCTACGAAAGCTTTCAACTCATTGGATTTTTTGTTTGTTCATGCTAATTATTGTTCTCAACTTTCCTTCTCCAAGGGGCATAAGACTGTTGCTTCATTTATATTTACATGGCTCTGATGAAAGAAGAAGAATGGAGATTGTCTCCACATCTTTTCACGTCCTGCCAAGTTACAAAAAAAAGAGTCAAATTCTATAGCCATTAGACTAATAGTCTCTTGATACACCTTTAGTGAGCTATGCATAGCTCTCCTACCTATCACTTTGTAGCTCAATGAAATGACATTCCATTAGCTCCAAGACACCATTATAAATGGAGTAGTTGTGAATTTGTTGCTAGATGATCACCTCCAAATGTTCAATTCTCATGACCTTTGGGGAGTCTTTTGGTGTACTGAGCGGGGCGAGACATAAGGGTAGCATGGATGGGCAGAAGCTGATGAGGTCCTAGCATGGAGCCACTGAAGATCTGGCTAATCCACAACATTAGAGAATGAGAAGGAGCCTTAGCAGCCTTATGGCATAGCTAGGTAATCTATAAGTAAAGGTAATGAGAGAAACTGATGTGAAATCAATAGTCGTGACATGACTAGGCACACACATTATGCACAATCCAGTACAATGCATCTCTAACCCATAACCACTAAAGTTCCTATCCTTTCTTTTAACCTCGAAGCCACAATCCCCTTAATCCATACACCCATAACTTCATAACAAATTAACCCCTCGATCCCTTAGACCGCAAAGCCATTAACTTAACTAAATCCACTAATCGAAGAATCCCTGAACGCAAGCCCTAATCCCGATGTCCTTGCTAGCGCTGAGCCCTAACCCACAACCCCTAACCCCTAAACTCATTAACCCACTAACTGCGTTCGACACCTAACATTGCAACCCTTGAAAGCACTTAACCCCTAAATCCCACGACATGTACGCGCCTTCGATGGTTAATATTCACTCTACTTATCCCTTTAACCACTAATCCATTAACCTCTGGCATCAAACCCCTAATCGCCCAAAGTTCTATAAGCTCCTAACCCTTTACCCTTTTACCCTAACCCCTTGAGTCCTAAACCTTAAACCCATTAACTCCTAGAACCCCTTATCCTCTCATCCCGAACCATAGGTGCTCCAAATGCTAATATTCTTGGGCATATTATGCTTTTGTACTGCTAACTTGCGCTCCAACATACGACCTCTAAGAACTAAGCAGGATCCAAGGAAAAGTAGCTACAAGTTCCCCAAATCCGACCTACATTTGATGGACAATCACATTTCCCCCAAATGTCCTCCACCTCAATATTGCCTTGGTGTACGTAAGGAGTTTGAAAAATACATAGGATGCCACAAGTAATCCTAATCCTGAGACTCAACTTTCCTAATTACCAGGAGGCCTCTAAAAATAGAAATAAAAACATCTTTAACTTATGCCTAAAATTACTAAAATTTTACTATCCCACAGGAAGTTGTGAAATTCTACAAAATTATAGGGCAATAAGGAAACCAACTTCCTCTTCTAAATCTCCTAAGACCTTTATGAGAGGACAATGCACATGAACAAATTGTTGAGAGTATGCTCTTGCATCAGTAGCTACCAATGTATCCTTGTAGGCCACCCCTTTAATGATAGTACTACCAATGGACTTTACTTAGAAGGAATCTCCTTACATAATTCTCTCTTAGATCAACTTAACCCATTGTAATGATTGGCTATTGATGCCTACCTAGTTGAAGGAGCACATGAAGATAAAGCAGTGGCACACTCTGGTTGAGGATTTCGATAAGTATGTGATTTTCATGATATCTTTGTGACTCGTCCAGTATGTGAATATATAAAATCATTTTTTTGTACCGAGCTTTAATGATTGATTTTCCATGAATTTTAAACTAGTGCCATGTGTGTTTCCTTGACACTTGGCCCTCACACTAGCATGTATTCATGCTACACACCCTAGCACTCTTGCAGATTCGGGCATGCCTATCATGCCTTGGGCGCTATCTTGTGTGTTGGTACTTCCAGGAATTCCCACTGACACACCTTGGTATTCCTTAGCTTATCGTTGCTAAATCGTAGATAACCTTACTTTTTTTGCGACTTGCATGACTCCAGCAAGTCATCGGAAAATAAATTAAAGTTGTGCCCAACCCAAAAGTCCCTTTGTCCGAAACTACTTTGTGCAACCCTTTATGTAACCACAGGCTTGGCCTCCTACCATAGCCTGAGCTTGCTGGCCTTCCCTAACACACTTTATACTTGAGACACTTGACTTTCACCGACACCACTTGGCACACACCCCTATTCGTTCATTTCCATGCATTTTGACCTAGTTCTCCCTTTACGAAGTGTCCTGGCACTCCACTAGCACTCCCTCAACATCCACTGACACTTTCTAGCATGTGTTAGCATGCCTTTTCCGTCCTTGGCACACACTGCACGACACTCCTTTGGTTTCTCATGTCCTCACAATTACCTCTTAATTTTTTGGAACTTGGGATCAACCAAGTCTCTGCTCGCTTCTGACTAGCTTGACCAAGTTATTGTTACTACAACTACATGCGCCTGTGTCCACTGACAGGTGGGCTATAACCCCTCACCCATTTAACCCAAACCCTAAACCCCTAACCCATTTAACCCCTTAAACCTCGAAAAACCCCAACCCATTTAACAAAACCTAACCCCTGACCTCACTTTAACTCCCAACCGCTAGAGTAACTCTAAACTGCAACAAATCCCTCGACTAAAACGCTTTAAACCCCAACCCATTTAACAACCCAAACATCTAACCCCTCGAACTAACCCCCAAAATCCTTAGTCATGTAAATTTCCCTAACCCCCAAAGCAAACCCCCAAACCCATTTAACCTCGTAAAACCTTTAAACATCTCAATCTCTTAACCTGCTCAAGCCCACTTTCCCACCCCAACCCATCTAACTAAACCCCAAAATACTAACCCATTTAACAAAACCCCACCTCTAAACCCTTAAAATCCCTAAACCATTTAACACCTCAAATCCCTAACTTCCTCAACTTAACCCCCAAAGCATCAGTCACTGAGCCAGTAAACCCATTAACCCCTCAACAAAATCATCAATCTTCTAAATCTCTAAGTCCCTCAATCCCCAGTCCGTAACCACTCAGCTCATTATTCACCTAACCCGTGGCGCGCCCAAAGTCCCCCAACCTCTAAGCCCCCAATCCATAATCCCTTAACCACTAACTCATTATTCCCCTAACCCCAAATGTGCACCTAAATCCCCTAATTTCTAATCGATCGCAGTAACCCCTCAACCACTAACTCATTATTCCCCTAACCCGAATCCTACTCCCTTAATGTAACTCATTATGCCCCCAACCCCTGGTGCGCCATAAAGTGTATGAGACCAGCAGTTTCAATCCCTAACCCCTCACCACTCAACACACACTACTCTAAACCCTAAACCTCTAACCCTAAGCCCCTATTCTAACCCCTTAGCTATACTGGGCTGCGTGGTGCTCTTGAGGAGCCATACAGGGATTTCTTGCTTCGCATGCTTTATGTTCCTAACCCGTCACATCCTTCATGGTTGGGACACAAAAACATTCTCTTTCATATCTCCATTCAAGAAAGCAGCTTTTTACATCCATTTGATGGAGATTTCCAACTTTTTGAGCTTTAGTGGAACGAATGTCCATATGGTATCCCATTTTTCTGGTGGGGGAAAAAGAGTATTCTCACAATAGACCCCTTCTTTTTGTGTAAAAAATTTGCCACAAGCCTCAGATTTATTCTTTTCAAATGAGCCATCCGTTTTATACTTTTTTTGAAAAATGTTAGCACTTAATTTAGCAAGGGTCGTAGAGAGGTTCCAAAGGGACTACTACTAAGATGAAGTGGAAACAATGGGAGAAGGACCCATTGTCACCTCATTCAATTTCCCCTGCTCTTTGTGCACTTTCACACGATGGGAGGAGTCTCTGTGATAGGGGAAATTACTAGAATGATGAGACCAATAATGATGCACAATGTGATTTCAAATGCCCTTTCAAAGAAGAGGGGTTAGATAATAGGTTCCCTACTTTAGAAGCAAAAGAAGGACTCTCCACGAAAGTTGCCCGAGGGAAAAGATGACCTCGGGTTTAGGAATATTAAAAAAATGATGAATGCCTAAGATCAAAACTTCCAAAATCCCTCTCTTTGTGATTGACGTGTTTATGCCTAGGCTTGAGAAGTGAGGCAAAGTAAAAATTCAATTAAAGTATGAGCTTTGGGAGAATCTGGGGTGACTTTCCATGCATTGTTTTTTGAGAGAAATACTATAAGAGACCAGTTTTGGGAGATATACCGTGGTAAAGGCTCATCCAATGATCATTGTAGTTAAGATAATAGGTTTTGAATGATGAACTACAAAGTGCAAACCTTCGAAATCACTCAAGTCAAAAGGAGCATCAAGGGTTCCCTCTTTGGTGTGATAGTTCGAGCATCAATTTATGTGAAATTCCACCATCGCATTTTGTCTCAGGTGGAGGATCCCTAGAGCTCTCAATCTCAGCCCAGGAAGCGATGCTTTCCTCGCTTGAGGGCCTTTTCCTATTTTTGTACACCTTATCCTTTTTATAGCCTCTCTATGCATCATACTATTTTAGAAGAAAATAAACTTTTAGTCTCCCACACCTTGCGTGTGAGCCTTCTTCTTGGAAACTCCACATGATGCGATTCCAACCTAGCCATACAAGTGCATGGTTTCTTTTCTTCATGAAGTCGAAATTAGCCTTTACATTTTTTAAATGCTCCTAGCCATATATGTTGGCACTCCAACGTAAATGCTCCCTTGTGTTTCCCCGACAGGTCCCTAACACTTCGCGAAACGCATGTTGGCACACCTTGTGCTCTGCAGCATCTTGGATGCGTGTCGCTCGGTGGAAAGCACCATAACATGACATTCAACACCGTCCATCATTCCATGTTACTCCTCCTCGAGACACCCAGAACTCGCTAATGCTCCGTCACACACTCTTATTCATTCATTTACGCCATTTGACGCTAGTGCTCTAACGTTGACCCCATTCTCGACTCCCAACCCATTTAACGAGAATACATACCCCACGAACCCCTAACCCCTAAAATCACGTAGTCATAATCTGACCCCTTTAAAACCTCTAAACCTCCTGACCCGATTTGATCTTTCTAAATTTCTGAAACCTTTTAAACCCTTCAACCCCCAACCCCGTAAACCCTACTCCCATCTAACATGATGCACGCCTTTAAACCCCTAAAAACCTAACCCATTTAACCCCATAAAACCCTAACATGAGACCCCTCACCCTTTAAAATCCTTAGCTCGCTACCCTACCCCAAAACCTCCTCAAACAGGCCTAAACCACATTTTCTAACTCACCAACCCCAAACCTTCCGCCCTTTCAAACCCTAATTCCCAACTCCTAACCCATTTAACCCACTAAACCTCTAACCCCTCAAACCCTAATTCCCAACAACCCACATTTAACCCCTATACTGTGAATTTATAACTCCATTTAACTAACCAAAAACTAAAATAGCGTACTTTAAAAATCTAAAAACCAAACACTTCATTCTTAGCAACATGATACTCTAATGAATATGATACATGGAAAAAAAGGCTTCACATAGCTTGCCTATCACATGTCAAACTAGGTGAACAAATCACATGCAGCGCCAACACACTCGTAATCCTAGGGTTCTTAGATCAACATGTATTATGTGGTGTCAAACCCTTCTTGTCTCCTTCGAGGGGTTTCCTAAGGTCTCATACTTCCTTTGCTAACCGTCGATTGTTGCGTGCACACATGGCATGAGCGTGCTTTCCAGATCCCATTGCACAGATTCATAAGACGATGTGCTGGTATTAACTACGCCTTATTTGTAGTCTTTACGTTTTATCGTAGGGGTTGGTGCCTTTCTACGGAGGATGTGGTTGGTGATGTGGAAGACTACTCAACTTCCGGTAGAATATTCCTTGCTAACTCTCACAACAAGCCTATGCTGATGTGTTGTTTACAAGGAGACCTCTAATCTTAGCTCATTGGATTCTTTTGTTTGTTCATGCTTTAATTATTGTTCTCAAACTTTCCTTCTCCAAGGGATTGAGACTATTTGGTTTCATTTATTTTACATGGCCGGGACTCGAAGAAGAAGAGTCGGAGATTATCTCCACATCTCTTCCATTTTTCTAAGTTAAGCAAATAAAAAGGGTCCAATTCTATAGCTAATAGAATAATAGCCTCGATACACCTTTAGTGAGCCGGGTGCATAGCAATTGTGATCTATTCGGAGAAACCTTTTAGAAAGGGGAGCCCACAATGGCGGTATTGGTGTTGTGAGAGGTGCTATGATGTAACATTTTGACCTCATGCATGGAGCGAGGTCGAAATACGACGCCCTCCCATTGTGGTCATGATTCGGGATGACTCGCCAGAGTCGCTGTCTTAGGGAATTATCCTTCGAGGTCCGAGGTTCGAGTCGTGAAGCTAAGACGGGATGGATTGTGGTGGTGTTGGAGCACAAGCATTTGTAGAATAGCCATGGATTTGAAAGCTGGTGGCACCATGTGAGATGATGGCAAACCCGCTGTGGCTCGTGGGTGAGTTCTCATGCTCCCAAATAGCTTCAAGTCGGCTCCGTTCAGCTTGGGAACATGGGAAAATGAGAGTCGAGCACTATGGTCTCAAGAGAACCGCGTTGCGCAACCTCCCACGTGACTCTCGCATCGTCTTGCTTTTGCGCTCACGCTGATGGCAGCCCTCCTTGCTGACTTAGTGCAAAGGGGACTCTTGCGGGATCTTCTAACACCCAGTATGCCACTCAATTTTTCATGAGTTAGCACCAATGTATCAATAGATACGAATGTATCCCCGTAGGCCACCCCCTTTAGCGCTAGTAATATCCATGTGCTTTACCTAAAAGGGAACTCCTTTACATAGTCTCTCGGATCCTACCAACCATGAAATTTTTTAGCAAAATGGATGTTTCACCCTGCCAAGATTCTATCACCATGGCCTAATATACACATCCCTCTATGTCACCACGATTTATTTCTGTATTAATGGTACACTATTAAATAGCAACAAAATTTTAATGGATCATTCTTTGTGTTGAGTTTCATGGATAAATATAAGAGAGTTTGTTGGTCGAGTTTTGCAATTTTTCATCATACTCCCGAGAAATTTCTCCAACGCATTTTTCTTAATATCCTTCAACTTAGTGATTTGTTGTTCAATGTTTAGCCTCTAGAACTCAGCTATAACACCACCTTTAATTCGTCCAAATGCACTTAGCTACACCCCAGGGTGGTAAATCCAGGCGAAACTCCATGCACCATTAGAGAAGCCTCACTGATGTGAGCATGAGAGACTTAGATCAACGTAGAAAACCTATAATCAGCAGTCCTTTCACCCTCTTAGATGAACTCACCATACAGAACCAATGTGGTGTTTCATGCACCATGACCTTGCATGAAAGTTCTTGGAACCACTGAGGTATCCGAGATCGTTGAGTTGGATGAGTTCCACCAAGATAACAACCTTATAGACATGTTTGAATAGGTAAAGTGCCTAATCCCCACTGTGACCAAAAATTCAAAGCATAACACATGCCACTTCCACTTGTATTCCCACCTTCCTTTTGTTTTCTGCTACTACTATATCCCAAACTACCAAGAAAAGGTGCTTTCAAGTCAAAAGTAGAGTTGTAGGAAATTCTGGGATTACCTCTAGGCGTGAAAATTCATAGGGTGCTGGTTTGGACTGGATCCACTTTTCTTGAAGCTATATTGTGTCTACTACTTCTGACCTTCTTTGTAGCTCGAAACAATTGTGATCACATTGCATAAGTGTTTCTTCCTCTTCTTTATTTATGATCATATCTCTCTCCATGGGCTAATCGATATCTTTCATCTAAGGCTCCCTCTTTAGACAATCATGATCCATCTAATCGAACGTGCTCACCTCCTTGAGCCATCACTTCTTTTTCTCTTCCAAATTTCTCGACATATTCTCCCCACCTATTCTTCTCTCCAAGATCTTTCCACCATTAAATCCCGCTGATTTGTACAAGTGTTTGGTATTCTCTTGACACCTTTGGAAACCTTTTGAACTCTTTTATTTGTGCCTCTATGTTTGTGCATCCTCACCAATACTCAGCTTTCATTGAAGCAGTTAGTATTGGTGATGAATCTCCCTCGTTCTATTCATCCACCACTTCTTAAATTATTGCATTTTTGGATTTAAATCTTATTTCCCCTCTGGCTGCATGTGCTTCCTCCATGGCACCTTTGTCTCCATCAGTTGTTAATATGATTTAATCCAGTTATAGGTCACCTCCAAGCATTGGTGCTTGCACTTCCAAGATGGTTGGAGAACTCAGAACAGAGCATCCTCTTCCACTCACGTATTCACTCCATGCTCGGATCTCCTCGCGACCTTTGATGGCTCGTCTTGAACTGCTCTTTCTCTTCAGCTTTTAAAGAACTAGTTCAACTCTACTACAATCTCATCATGCTAAACTCTATATGGTAGTGCTAACCTAAACATCTTTTTGCCTCTTGAGACCTTTTTCGATTGAACTACTACAACAAAACCAATTATGGGCGTCCACTAGATCTCTCTTCTTATATTTCCAGCAGCGCCATGGGGTGGAAAAAATCCGAGATCCACATCTACATTTCCACTATAAGTGATGATAACTTCATTAGGCGAGGGTTTTTCCTTATTTTCCATATTATATAGGAGACATAGGGTACAACTATGTACATATTAATCGATGTTATAAAGTCAATGCTAAGTTATGCTTTACCTTTTTCAAAACCCTAATTTGTAGATTAATCTTTGATTGTTGATTTTTGTTGTGATTATGTCTAGAGCTTTGTGCCCTCCTAAAAATTTGAAATTCCTCATTTCCTTCATCACATTGTGGAATGTCAATTTGATGTCAATTTTATATCGACTTTACTTTGTTGTGTAATGGACATATAATGAAAACACTACTACAAAAAGACCTTTAGCGGTACTTAGGCTTGTGAAAGTGCCTGTCAAAATCGTCTCTAAAATTCTTTTGGGAAGTTCGTTTGGAGCGTTTTGATGTCCTTGGAGAGCTGCATGATTTTGTGTTTTTTGTTTTTGGGGGAGCACCAGATACATCTCATATAGGCACACCTCTGCCAGTTATTTTGCAACATCTTCACTATCACTTCATGTAGAGCATCAAATCAATAACATATCAGCACATTGTCACTAGATTCATCTAATTTAAAAATCTATTATACTCCTTTAATACACCATTTATAAAATCAAACACATAAATATATATACTTCTTATATGATTTTCGACAATGCTCAAATAATAAAAAAATATAATTTTTCCTACCTACAATATATCTATGCATAAATTCTATCCTACCAAATAATAATTTTGTTATATGTCAATCAATGCTAACAAAAATTCATTCGAAACACTAACAAAAACATACAAGTCTCAATTTTAAATTCCACTTGACCTTCTCGATAGACCCATAGTGACAATTAATAACGTTGGTATTCTTTGTGTAGCCAACACGCCACAAGAAATTTGCTATCCCTCATGCAAGTGACATGACAAAAAGACAACGAGATAAAATATCTCGAGAAGACTCTTGAATAATATATATCCAATGCTCGATATTTGATTATTATTACATTTCGATGTTGATATTCGAAAATATTGGATTATTATCACATTTGATGCTTTGGCATTATTGAACAAACAACAACTACACAATGATACTAATTATTAATTAAAAAATAAAATCTCGAATTATTTCACAAGATGGCAGATGTTTGGTATATTAACGCCAGTGTTTGTGATTTGGGTTGCTATTTCCTCTTTACCATGCGCATTTAACATGACTTTTTCACCGCCGTCGATTAGGACGCAGCCGCTTAACCCATCTGTCGATCCCCAAATTCGTTGGTACTGGGCCGCAGGGAGCGCCGATGAATAATACTCATTGTCTCGCGTGTATCGTTCGACGAGATTTCGCTGTTTCTTTCGCGCGTGGCTCAGTAGGTAGGTTTTCGTTGGTGTCGCTGAATGCTTTTCTTGTGGCACAGTATGGGGTTTCCGGGATGGATTTCTTTACGGCTATTTTGTACGTGGCATGTCTTTGAGTTTATAACTGTGGCCTCAAGAGGAACCGGTTCGTAGCACCTCGCGACTCTCGCATCGCTCGCTTTGCCGTCGGGCCGCCTTCTGTAGCGCGAAAGGCTTTCAGCAGGCTTCAGCCAGGCTGGGCAGGAGGCTCATTGTTTCGGCCACTTTCGTCGTACGCATTTCAAAGGCAGCGTGCGGAAATAAACAATCAAAGACACCATGGGTTTCCCGGCGGGCGTACTACTTGAGCTTGGGTCTATAAGAAATCGAACGAAAATCTTCGGTGGAAACGCTCGAAAGACGCGATCCACTGTACGCTTTGAACGACCCTCCCAAGGGTGCGTAAAAGACAAAATACCTAAGAGATTATGATCTTGCTCGCGTAGAGTTGCATATGCGTCAAGGATTCCTTTGTATGAATCGATACGACGAGGATCCTAAACCCGCACGTGCTCAGCGCTCGAAAGATATCTTTGCAGAGCACGCGACTGTGATGGAAGAAACATGGTAACGAGGATATAAAGAAGCTGAAGCTATGCCGGGGGACGCGCGCGACGAGGAGGAGGATGATGAAGATGGCCACGAGTGATATCATACCGTTGAACCCCATGCCTATCTGTAGCGCTCACTATTTCTAAAGGAGAAGGTCCTTTCCTCGTTTATTCTCAACGGGCATGCCGAAGAGGTTTCGATCGATGCAATGGCTCTTGAACACCCTACGAGCAAAACATACAGGCGGATGAAGTTTGAGACCGAATCCGGGATCGACGGAAATTTACTTTCGAAAGTGAGTATCATGATGCCTTGTCTCTCTCTACGTTTTTTAATTTTCCCACACCATCCTCAAAGTCTTCTCGGTCAGCGGGTCTTTAGGGGCGAGGCGATCAGAATTTCTCCGAGCCCATGTGGCTTTGGATTTTTAAGTTTTTCCGGGATCCTACGTAGCTTGAGGGGTTTGGACTTTTAGGGCTCTTTGAGCCTAGAATCTTTGGAACTTTGAGGCTTTTCGAGGGTTTTAAAGAGGTACGTGTTCGGTTTACAGACTGGACCTTATGCTATCGGGTCGTAGCGATTTGGATGAGAGTGCGAGAGGAGGCCCTCCATAGCCACTCCGGAAGTATGAGAGGCATCAAGCTCGTTCTTAACAAATTAAGCTGAGCAAATAACAATAAAAAAATTTCGAACCACACGCGAGAGATAATCTAAACCATAACAATGCGCATGTGCATAGATTATATCCACTTTTCCTTTGTAACGATTTAGTTTAAAGACCACCACGGATACGAGGTCGAGAACAACCACGTAAAATTTTCATGGGGTAGATGTTCATGAAAGCACGGACTCCATACGTAAATAAGGCACACACAGCATTCACCCTGTCTCAGTTGCACCATTAATACAGTTTATCTTCCGTGTTGTAGTTCCTTGGATCATATAATTGATTTCACAATTGCGACCTTTAAACCAAAAACCTCTGAGAATGTATGGATAACCCCAACTTCACAATTTCTGAGCGGGCGGTCGTCGAGCGAGGACACCCTAACAAGCTGTGTCCGCACGATGTCAAATCGGTATTTGTGGAACATGTGCACGATGCTAACATGGTGAGGCCACGGTTGACCAGTAATAGAAAGACATCTTGCTTCCTAATGCCACATAAATGTGTCATGTCGCGTATCTGAGGATTCCATACTCAATGAGCGTGCTATGGGCCTCGGCTAGGTGAAATGGCCACGCTAGCATCATCTTGCTTCTTCAAAAATCTCGACCACAAGGGTGTGCATTAAAGGAAGGTTGTGATCAGCATAATTTTGGTATTGCGGGAGGAACTGTCGAATTGCTTTCCTAGGCAAGTCCTGAAAGGCTTCGGGCACCATACTTGAAAAACTAGTCAACTTCAACTACTTGCGAACTACGATCGCAGTACCCAATCGGACATTGAGCCTTGACTTCCTTCTCTTACACATGGAGAAAATGCACGTCGATTTTAGGTGAAACCTATATCCAGTGTAAATTGCCCTGCATGGTCTCTGACTCATCACCACCTGCTATTTACCTGCTGTTTTATCCTCTTCGTGCACAGCTCGTCGTCTGTCGCTCGTACATCTCTCGCTTTCCATGCTCTTCTCCGTATATCGGTACGGTAATCGACACTCGCTTCACTGGGTTATGATATGACATAACCTCCGTCATCGCGCTCATGCCACCACTTCCTTGTTGTAGGGGTCCACGCAACTTTGATGATTTTGAGATGGTGCCTTGCGGATATGCTGAATCACTTTATTTAGTAATTGTCTTTAAGCCTGTTGTTGCACTGACAAGCAAGGCTTCACCATTTCACATAGCTACTTGGCACACCTCTCTTGAATCGGTACGACGATGGATGTGACACTGGTACACTCGAACTATCCCTCAAAATCTGAATGCTTTGACCAAAGGTCTCAGACGGAAGAATGTTTTTCAAAGGAGAAAAATAAAGAGGGCCACTGAGATCTCCTATGTGTAGCTTGCTGCCTAAGCTAAGTCACCAAATAGCCTAGACAACCAGTATGTCCTCTAGGTCGACCTACTCATCGTCTCGCTGCTATCGGCCGTACTAGGCGAGTTTGGGACCTTGTGTCACCAACGAGATGAACCGCGAGGTTGAAAGAATCCTATTTAGATGCTGGTGAGGAACCATGAGTGGCATTGACCCCATTGGTATCTGGAGTATTGCATTGCAACATGTGGAAGATCTGCACTGTACGACTTCTTCGGAGTAGTGGTTTCGGTCAAAGACATGCGTAGCGCTTGTCTTCTATGCATTCTCTTGCTCCTCGGCTTGAAGCTCTTATTGTCAGCATCCTTATTTTTCCTTCAGCACTTTTATGCTCTTATTCGTCAATGCACGTTTCTCCTCTTGTGTTTTAGCACCTCGAGCATTTGAAAATAGCGATTTGGTGTTTTTGCAAAAGGGACATTGTGTGTGCGATTGCACCAGTTTGAAACCATCTGTACTTTTTGCGGCAAATGCTTTGAGGAAAGATCTTGAACTATTATGACTTCGATAGTAAAGAAAACAAATGGGACACCTCGCCAAGATCGACGGTGGATTCCTCTCGCTTCCGGGATAACGAGGAGCGATTTGGCATCGAGAATATAGTGAAAAAGTAGAATGTAATTGACATCTTTGTTTTCGTGGCCTATTTTGCATGTGCCAAAAAGAAAGGCTAGCCTGTGCATCGACCAAACAAAAATTGAGCTGACCTGTGGAGGCTGGAAGAACAAGCGGAGCAGGCTACCTTCCGTGTATTTGTTTGACGATCTTTGGAGTGCGGAGGAGAATGGAAGAGGCTCGCTTTGCGACGAGTAACACTAGTTTTCTTTAGTGTGCTGTAACTTGAAACTTGGCAATGTAAATCAATGTCAGGTAGCGACCCTGTGTCATCTCGGCTAACCATTTGAAGCTGGTGCTACGTTAGCCAGCTACAAAGGTGGGATTTGGATAGCTTTAGTGGTGGCCGTGCTTTGCAGTAATTAACGAACCCATTTTGATGCTTTCTCCTACTAGACTGTTCAGGATGGAGAAAACATATATGATTAGAATTTGTGTTCCTCACAAGGGATCAAAAAATTTCAGCATAATATTGTCTACTATGAGTGCTTTGGCTAAATAGAGCCCACCTTCTCACCTAAATGGTCAGATCTCCAAAGAGCACCCAAATCCAGCTATAATATTAATACAAAATATGCTTCGAATCCATATACATGTATCACTTTAAAGCTGCAAAGCGCAGTAAACATTCACGGTTACATAGCGCATATTAAGAACTAAGTGTGTAGATAGTGACTACGAGAGAACGAGGATTGCTGTCCTAGTGCGAATCCACACCTTGTGCTTTCCTAAAAATAAGAAGCATCTACGGATGTGAGAAAGTGTAACACATACGGCTCATCTCAAATCTATTCACAACCTTGCTTTGTACCGACGATGCCGATAGTAGCTACAATGGAGAATTTCAATATTTTTCCTATAGATTTAGCAAATCTCTCGGACGGTTGGTCGATACCAATAATACGACAGTGTAGATGGATTGTGAAATACATCATAATAAATTGTGATGAACATACGCACTCTACAAATTCAACCAAAGTACCTTTTTGGGGTTCCGACTCGTACGACATCTCTAGCAATTACGGATGAAAGTCACATGGACACACTGAGGCCTGCACATACGAGACATAGTTGGAGGAACACAAGGCGGTAACATGTCAATTGTGATACGAGGGCGTATGAGAACTGAAATTAAAGCCGCACAAGTAATTATATAAATGATAGCACGATTGTCAGAAGATGATTGGTATTACACGCACATAAATTTCTACGGTATTTTAGTATGCGTCTGCGACGTTATGACGCACTTTCAAAATGGCACTTTAAATAGCAAATAGCAAAATGGTGCATTTGGACAAATACACATATATCGATTTTCCACGCAAAGCATCTCGAAAGCTTTCAAATCATCTCTCTGACGACTATACACATTTTTCAAGAAGCCGGATGCATCGAGGTGGACTTTTAAGGAAAAATATGATGTTAGTTGCAGGTGTCGGAGTGGTCGAGGCTTTGTGATCTACGACAGCTAACGATGAGCTTTTCTAAGCCCTTCCATCCATTGTCATCATCGATGAAATGATGTTTATCATTTGAGATTAGAGCACTACAAGAAATTGCAAACAAAAATTTTGAATGACAACCATTACAGACTGCTGTGTACACCAAGCATTTATGAGGAGTTTGCGAGTTTGCATAGGAAAAGTTTCGTGGAAATCATACCTTGATCACCATGTCATTTTGGTGATACAATAATCAGCGGCTACGTGGATTGAATAAACTAACACATGCTCATTCTATGTCTGATACATAATCATTGAGAAAGTTGGCATTATTGGAACATAACCGTATTAATATTTGTCATGTGGGCTTGTGGATTTAAAGTGACGAGCTAAGGATTTCGTTGGAAAATGGCATGTGCGAGAAATCGAGGCATGTTATCTATCTTCTTACATGACTATTTAAGAATAACCCGCGGTCGCATGTGTACATGTTAGTCTTGAGGAGGTTATTTTCAAAAATGTTATATAGATGATAGTAGCGATGAACTTTGAATCAGTATTGTGTCACCGAGATGACATGTATTTATTGTGTTAGAACGTTGAAATCAATAAGCACCTCGTTTCTGTATCCTCTAGATCCTTTCTTTGGTTTGCAGACACCTTTATTTTATAGTGCGTGTCGTTCAGATGGATGTGAGCTCAATGATAGTTTCTCACCGATTCTGACTTTTGTCACTTAATGGGTTTCGAGACTCTGAATATGTTACGGAATATACACTGTGACATTAGTTTTCACATTTCTCAAATTGTGTCGGGAAATAATACGCTACACTTTATTTTTATACTTTTGATTTATGAATAGGTTAGTTTTGGATCCATTTTCAATTCACGTGCAACGTGAGCTCTGTGGACTCCTGTGTTCATAAAGTGATATTGTGTGAACTTATTAATCTCACTCTCCTCTTTATTTTATAGCAGGTGTCTTTCTTAACTTTTTTGGTTAAATCCTTATTCATTTTAGTATGCGGATAGATTGTGAATGAGTGTCTTTGTATACATCAAGACACTTCCTTCCATAGTCATCGCTTCGACGTATCCAAGGCGTTCCTTTGCGCCTCTTGGTGCACTGCTAGCTAAATAGTCAAAGTGAAGTGTATTTCTTTTATCAAGTTGTACTACCACATCTTATCGCAAGTCCCCTTCATAAAAGAAAGAGTGACTCGAAGAATGGCTCGTCAGTGGCCATGACAACAAAGAGCTTTTTGCGAGCACAGCAGGGCTTCGTCCGGGAGGGTCGAATACTACGCTTTCCATCTCGGGCTATGCACGATTCAACAAACGAGCTATCTTTGTTTAGTCGGCTGGGAGCATGTACGGAACCTACTAGTTCCCTTAATGTGCGGTATGACTGCCCAAATACGCAATTTGTACCTATATGCGCTATGACAGTCTCACCTCCATCCACCACTTACCTCTTGTGTTCGAGTGGATTCTCTTGGCAACAGCTGAGTTGTTATCGTATTTTGAGACCTTCTATGGCCTGTATGGACGAGTCTTCTTATCTTTGTAGCGAGGGATGGTTTCGGTGCGAGATACGGTGGCCAACCTACAGCGTCTTTGTTTGATCTTACCACGATTTACCGAGGGCCGACGTGAAAGTCCCAGTACGTAGTGCATGTTTAGGTATGGCGGAAGTGCCTCTCTTGCTAGCGATCATTCAATTTAAGGGAACCAATATTCATGTCGACTTTCATCGCCAACTCGGAGGCATTCCAAAGCGTGCTTTCAAATCTTTTGTTTTCATGGATCTACTTTAAATGGAATGAGTCGCTTTTTGAGGAGGTCACAGAACTAGGGTTGCACAAGGACATATATAAATGCAAGTCTTGTAAGAAAGGTAGTCAAATAGACAATAGTTGATGGGCAAGAATGATGTGCAGTGCAATTAACGGGATCAAACATTTTTCTCGGCAGTGAGCTATTGATAATATTTATACGAGGTCCAAAGTTTATTCCTATAGTGGTCTAACTCAACAACATGCTAGCTGCTTTAGCCAGTGACTAGGTTAAAACACGGATGCCAAAAGAGGTATACAGTCATGCTGCCATGTCCCGATGAAGGAGAGGCTGCCTACCTAAGGAGTCTTTGGAAACCTGCCGAAAGGGAGGAAATGGAGATAAAGATCACTTTCAATGTAGACAACAAAAGAAACCTCAGAGAAAGCATGCCGTGGAAGAGACTTTCCTCTGGATCATAGGGAGTCGCCCTGCACAAAACCCACGCATGAAAGGATTAGGGTTATACAACAGCGAACCAGAAGTCACGCCTTGATTGTAGAGATAAGAGATTACAAATGCCTGGTTCCAAGATATTGCGGTAAAAGGGGACTCAGGATAATCATAAACACCGGAAAAGGCGCAGGACTTATCCAAAGCGGGAGCTTTTTAAAACAACTAAAATGGTATAAAACAGCAGGCTAGCCGGTCGTCATAACATTGAATTTTATCATATTAGAAGCACAACCATAGAGGGCCATGATTGTGTGACACACGCTCAGTTGCGAAGACAGAGATCCGATAGTGTTTAAAACTCTGGAGATAGTTTGCAAAGGCACTTTGGGAGGCAATTTTATAGATCTCCAGAGTGCGAATCCTAATCAAAGCAGTTGACCTCATAGCAAAATAAGAAAGGAAATGAGGGATCACTTCACCTTCGTGTTGACTAGTTTTGATAACTCTTAGCATCTCTTGGAAACATGTGAAATATTAATACTTGCCTTGAAAGATTCTTGTAATCGTGGAAATGAAACACAAATTTGCAAATAATCATTAAGGTGGCGATAAGGTTTGGCGCAAATATGAGGATATGGAGCATTAACTAGTCCACTCAGCCATCATTTCTCGTACCAAATTGGACTTAAACATAGTGAGTGAAATCAATGGCGCCAACATTCCATCGACTTTGTTTCCCTCGCTCTCGTGTTTACTGCACCGAGATTGCACCTCACATCTAGCCCACAAAATTCGGGATTTATGTGAGATTAATGGGAGATTGAGCGGAAGCTTCGGTGACATGAAATGAGAAAGCTTAACAAGCCACGGACCCCGCGTACGATTCCACAAGCTTTGAGGAAGGATGTGCGCGGGCTGCATGGAAGGTGTTGCGTGCATAGTTCTCAAGCTTTCCAACTTGTTAATAAAACCTAGGGCCCTGACATTGCACCACGGAGTGGGTTCGCAAAGAGCTGCGAGGCGGTGGGGAAAAAGAGGAGGTGTTGCAAAGAGACGTTCGCGGTGTATATTGCCATGGGAGCTTGCAACGAGCTCGAGAAACACTCGACGGAGGGAATAGGCAGAAAGGAGTGGCAGCGGTGAGAGAAAGGGACGATACGCTGCGTGTGACAGAGCAACGGAGGCGTGCGTCAGAAGACGAGGCAGCCAAGAAAAATTCTTCATGGCAGAGACTAGGATCATCGTTAACTAGCACGCTAGGTATTTTGTTCTCTAGGATTGCCTCACGCTTTTTCGTTCCTTTTACGATTTTCTCATAGGTTATATAGTAGTATTTGCAAACAGAGTGAAACTTTGTCCGCTGACAGATGTTCCTCTAGTGATAGGACCCTTGATCACAAAATGTTCTTGCGCATTTTCTCTTCTTGGTCCGCATGGAAAGACAAGTTTTCCATCGAAATAATAAAATTGAATCGGTATGCAAATCTAGGTGCGTAGTAGTAGAGGGAAACATTGTTAAACGAATTTTACGATAGATGGTCCAGTTGTTGCTTGACTTTGTCTTTGTGATAATAAGCCTCCGTTCGATCGCACTCTCCATAGACGGTGTTGTTTTTAATGGTGTTCTATCTGGCCCTGTCTCCACTTTGGATTTCTTTGTCTCTCCTTGTTTGCCACGGCATCCAATTGGTACTTCTATTTTCCTGCACACCAGCTCGATGCTTTGAATGTTTTGAACGCACCATTGGTACAAATTTTACTGATCGAGAAAACTGTAACTAATCACATTGAAGCCATTTGTGACATTGTCATGGATGGCAGAATGTTGGTTTAATATTCTGTGCATTGCCATGCATATTTTCACATTATTAGTGATTTTGATAAAACATGTTTTGCCAGTCCGCTGTTTCTCTAAAATCTGAATCTCTTTGTTTCGACTGTCATATCTGGTTTCCTACCATCCCCGCCACCGAAGAAACACGAGCAAAAGCATGAGCCAAATTGGGAAACTTGAAATGAACATTGCCGTTTTGTCAGCTAATGCATGGATGCTAGATACATTCTACATACATGGGTACTTTGGAAAATTGTTCATTCCTATAGGGTCTGAACTTCCTGACAGTGGCCTTCCTATGAGATGTAGATTGTAATGCTAACATAGATTGGACTTCTAGAGCAACGCTCTGGAAACAGGGCCAGAGTTTGCTTGTGTGCTATGCAAAGGTTTCTCGAGTACGCAATTTTCTTTAAGCGTGCCGGTCGGGATTTCATCACTGTCCCAGCACTATCGTAAATGCTATGCATGGCTTTGGCCACTTCATTATAACAGCTATCTGGCAGTGGTTCCGAAAGTTTGTAGTAGCATTCTGGATTATGGGTCTCGGAGGAGCAGTCAGAATCCTTTTATTTTTCTGCAAGTCCCTTGCTTATTCCACGCTACCATGACACCGTGACTTGTCCTTGTTGGTAGTTTATTGAAACTCATGTTTGAGAGGTAATTTCACTCATAGTTACGCTGTGCACGGAGGAGAAAATTAATTGTTAAAACCCTGTCTATCTATAGGGAAGAGCACTAATCCCGTCTTCGTGCATGCACAAGAGAGAGAGTCGCGGCTCGTTGCTTTTTCTTGGAAAATCGATGTGACATTGGGGATTTCCAATGACACCCGATTTCTCGGCTATCGCGAATTTTTGAATTAAGGTACTCTCACAATCACAATATCGCACCCTAGATGTTTCAAAATTTATTGTCGATATTTGTCCCTTCGGAATTTGAGTTTAGGAGTTTTAATTCAATAGCGGTTATTTGCCGATTTTGAAGTGTAAATACCACGTTGACTTTGGATATTAAATAAAATAGAAAACCTCCAACTAAATCTAGCCTGGCTGGAAAAACTATGCCACGTCAAATAATATGACATGTACAACCATCTAGTGAAATTTCCACATAGGTATTCAATAGAATCAAAGCATTCTAATTTCTAACACATCAATCAGAAAAGTAAAGCAGGAGTTGAGATTGCTCTTGCTTTGGTGCTGAAGTGAGTCTGGTGGAGGTTTGGTCATAACGTCTTGGGGTCGATCCCACAACGATGATGGGGTATGTCATGCACAACATGTATCCCTAATCAAGGACAACAATAAGTACTGAAATCAAGGCGGTAATCGTATGCACATCATTATTGAGCCTCTGCGGGTATGACTATTAATACTACCATACCACAGCATATCGCTATGACTATTTATAGTACAGAAGTTTTAATTCTACTTTTCCCATGTGCTATTTGGTTTCTCTAGTGCGATGCAACTTGGGGTGAAGTGTGGCATATTGTTTTTTTGTTAGTTACGCTCATGCATCGTATGTGCACACGTTTTATTAAGACCGCCAAGTATTTAATCTAGGAGAAATACGAGGGATTGAGCGAGACAGGAACAACCATCGGACTGCATCGGAAGGTGAAACCAAGGTCACCTTCCTAACTGCATTTACATATGTCCTCTTCAACTTACCTTTACTGATACCCACTTGAGTTATTCATTCTCCCGCTATGCAAGTGATTTGGTGCCTTGGTGATTTTTACAATAATCTCCATGATCTCTACCGCTCGTTCCTTTTCCAATATTCTTTGGCATGATGCCTCTTCCCTTGCATGATGCAATGCACATCGAACCATGAGGTAGAGATCCATTGTGACAACTTCTAGCAGTAGCACCTCCATACGAGAGAGACATCGGTGAGATCCATCGTGTGCGCTCCATGCAAGAGGATACGTCGACAGCACATTTTTCAATTCAATTCATGTCCCCACCTCTAGGTAAAAATCTTGTGAAAGATTTGATTCATGAGGCTTTGTCCAGCGCTCAGTTGTGACTCCCAACGAGAACAACCTTTAATCTCTGTGAGATCCATTGTGTGTAGCTTTCTCCACACGAGGATACGTCGAGTAGCATTTGTAAATTCACTCCCAAGTCCCCCACGGAAAAATCTTAAGAAATATTTTTGATTCATGAGAGCTCTGTCTACCCCCGTATTGTAGCACCCACGAACAACCTCTTAATCTTTCGTGATAGCAATCATCTCGCTAGTTTTTACTTTGAAGTTTTGGTTCAGCTTTTTTATTCAAACAACATATTTTAAAAGTGTGTGTCTAGCTGGTATGATCTCACAACGTTGGTTTACAAGCAGCATCAATCTGTGCGACCTTTTGTGTCACTCAAGGTATAATCAGTTGGATTGACTTTCCTCGAGTGTGCCCAAGAGGTATGGACATTGAGAGAAAACTAAACATTTTATTATCTTTTTCTCTTTGCTTTATCACTCCGCTTTTGTATTTGTCTACGGACAACATTTAGACATATCTACTGACCATATGCTTTACATCAAGTCTCGATATGTTCATCATTACTTCGACATCTCCATTGTACGGATGAAACTTGCGGCAGCCGGGGAGTTTCGGCGGTCGGCAGTGTGCGACCGGTAACATTTTGAGTCATAATCTTTGTGGTGTACGAGCCAGATGCCCATGGAAAGTAGAAAGTTATAAAGTTATGAATCTAGCACTCTGTTTTCACTTTTATGAAAAGCCGATTTTTACTATTGAGTTCAGTGACATTCATGAGGATCCAAGACATTACTCTACAATTGTGGGTAAATCACTGTCATTCTTTTAAAGAAAGCTAGCTCATTGGAAGAGCACACCTGCCATGCGTGAGCTGGGTGGTTCGATTCCATCTGCACCCTAACATGAATTATTCAATGATATTGTTGATTTTTTAATTAAATATTTTTATATTGATTTATTTTAATGGTGGGATAATTTTTCTCGAGTCATTGTTTTATATTGTCTTTGGAGAGACAAAAATGATTGTACGATAGTTAAGACAATTTGCAAGTTGTCTTGCAACTCGCCCAGTGATGTGGTGCAACCATTGTCTCCTAAAGTAGACACGAGCTGTTCCACGGAGAGACAAAAATGCTGTAGGTATATATTGTCTCTGCAGAGACAATATTTTAAGACAATTTAATTTTAAGACAATTTAGTTTGAGACACCACGTAAAGACAATATTTAAGACAGTACACAAAGTTTTTCTTTGTCTCAAATTCAAGACAAATTTACCCAAAATTGTGTTAAATATTGTCTTAAAACTTTATGTTGTGGTGCAACTCTTCGAAAGAATTGGCAGCAGTTTTTGCGATATTTTTGTCTATGTAGCTGGACAGAATAATATTGAGAAGACTTAGTTAGCAAAGTAGGATTGGGATTAAAATTGCTTCCGAGGAAGGAAAAGTGACACGGAATACAAAATATCCCCATATGCACTGGGATGTTGTATGATGTCAAACAACTTATCATATATGTCAATATAAGTCATTTTAAGTCCTGGAAGTAAGGATACAATCTTCTGGCTGAAAGAAATAGCAACATCATTATACTCGTCAATGCAGGCGTTACCCATCAAGTTATTTGTGAAGGTAAACAACCAAAAGCACGCAGGCCAATGACACCAAGCCTGTGTGCACCCTCGGTGTAAATACTCTGTCACACAGGCAGTTCAACGGTGATTTAATAGAGACCCACTGCCTAAAAACAATAAATTCTTAACACTACTATTTATAATTACATTGATGAAACTATGGATCACCTCTATAAATTCCGAAAGAGAATGTAGCAGAAGATGTTGGAACTGCGTTACAGTGTTTTTTACACTTAGAATAGGATTCGTATAATAATTAAGAGCAAAGTCATTAGTTCCCATGCTTATCGCAAACAGGCCTCCTGATATGATCTTGCTGGCATTAGACGCCCCAATCATATTCGCAAGTCGGCCTTTATACTGTCTGATCTCTCCCATATGGAGGGAAGTTGGCTTTGAAAATCGTTTCAAGTCCATCATTGTTGCCAGGATCTACAGTGGAATCTCCAAATATGTAGGCAGCTGACACCAAAGTTTTGCTTCGGTTAGTCTGTGCTGCGCTCAGAGGAAATAATGCCAGCAGGCACGTTACAATGCCAATGTTTGCAAACCTTTCCATTACGTCCATTGCTTCCGAAATGCTCAACAGAGTAGCTCAGTATAAGAAACCAATTGGTGATGCATAGTCTGTCCAAGCAGCGCACGTTGAAAAGTGTTATATGAACATGTTCAAATTTCATAGCTGATCTGAGTGTCCGTAGTGGCAGGTTCGTTTACTAAGTGTGGCAGTTTAGTCAATTTAGAGGTTCCAATTTTACAAATTTTTACTATATTTCAATCCTTTTCATATTATATTCACTGTATACACGCTTGTTGCGCAGTCTCTGTATTGTCCCAAACACGGTATCCTCAAATTTATTGAAAAAAAACGCAAATTGATAGATTCCTTCGGCTTCAATGAGACGTGGCCACTACACGTCCACAATTTTTAACAAAAAAACAAAACATCCCTCACATCCACAAATTGTTACGATCATATTGTGAGCTTATTCCTCCAAAGCCGTAAAGCCTCACATGGTTGCTGTTATATGTTAACCTCATTTTCTGGTGGAAATGCAAAAGTTTATATATCTCAAATCCAATGTCATGCTCATTGTTAAAAGCATAGCTGGAATACAGGGATGGAATCGATTGGTAATTAACAATAATTAACATTAAAAAAAATATTAATAATTTTTTTAATTATTATTAGTTATAAATAAAATATTTTTAGTGGTAATTTTAAAGTTTTATAAATTTTTTTGATTTCTAAATAGATGATATATAATTTAATTATTATATATATAGAAAAAATAAAATAATAATAATTTATGGGGTAGAATAAATTGTGATGGGGTGTATTGTTAAGGTACTCTGAATGTGAAAATCACCACTTCTAAATTTATTGGCAAAAATCTAGCCATGTCAAGGGCTAGTGTGGCAAAGACTAGAGTATGGTGATTTTGATGGCTTATATGTCCTTAAGTCAATCATCTCCATATTCACACAACTTAACAAACAAACAAAAATTAAAATAATAATAATTAAACATGGAAGTACCTTTTTTAAAGTTTAATATGATTAAAATGTGTGTGTGTATATGTGTGTGTGTGTGTGTGTGGGAAGTATCTCCAAGCTGTTTTTCAAATTGGATTACTCACATGTCATTGAATCGATCTTTTAAAAAAATACATAAAATAATTATTTTTTTAATGAAAACAACTATTTTTAAGATTTAAAATCATGATTCCAAATTAACACGGACTCATGCTTATACCATGTAAAGGTGAATATATCAAAATGGCATATGTTTTTTAGCCTTCTTGATAAAGGGCTTAATTTTTCCCTTGCCCCTAAGAAGATTCCCATCGATAATATTATTTGTAACATTGAATATGGCATTAGAGACCTTCCCGATAATATTAAAGAATGTAGTAGGCATCAATGTGCTATTGTTCTTAGGAAGGCTAAGCCTCCCCAAAAAAACCTTAGCAAAAGTGAATTCCTTGCCCTTAAAACCTTGAGAGATAACCCCGATATTGACAAAGGTGGGGCGGTCGCCATTTTAGATAAATCGACTATATTAAAAAAATGATTGACCATCTTCATAATAGTAGTAGTTACATCAAGCTCAATAAGAACCCTATTAAAAGAGTTTCCAAAGAAGTTATGAACGTCATTAAATCCATTAATTCCCCTTCAAAACTTTTTGCAAAAAGCTTGCTGAAAAGCAATCCCCTCACCCCCATAATTTATGGCCTTTCAGAAGGTTCATAAGGGGTGGAGTCCCATTGAGACCTATTTTTAACACAATAGGTGGGCTTTCTTATCTTCTTGCAAAATTCTTAGCTCAAATGCTCAAACCTCTTGTTGGTTGCACTAATTCCTTTGTTAAGGGCTCTTCTTCCTTCATTAAACAATGGAAGGATATAAGGCTTGACCATGGGGATCTGTTAGTGAGCTTTGACGTTGTTTCATTTTATACCAAAATCCCCATTCAAGAGGCCATTAATGTCATAAATCATATCACTCACGGTGACACCGCCAAATTAGTTGGCCTCTCCCTCAACTCTACTTTCTTCAATTTCCAAGGTGAGTTCTACGAGAAAACTTGTGGGGTGGCAATGGATTCCCCCTCTTTTCCCTATAGTTGCTAACTTATTCATTGAATATTTTGAGACCAAGGCCTTAGCCTCTACTCAATTTCACCCTAAAAGACGGAAGAGGTTTGTTGATGACACTTGCGTCATTTGGCCCCGTGGTCATGATAAATTGGATTTTCTTCTCAACCATCTTAAATCCCAATCCGATTCCATCAAATTCACTGATGAAAGTTGAGGTAAATGGGCACCTTCCTTTCGAGACATCCTCCTCTCAAGAATGAATGATGGTTCTGTTTCTCACCAAGTTTTTTCGCAAAAATATTCACACGAACAATATCTTTATGCCAATTCTCATCACTTTCCCGCACAAAAATTTGGGGGTTCTTAGCACTTTTTGAAACTCGTGCTCTTAGAATTTTTTTGATGAGAATCACTGGACTAGGAAAAAATCTCATCTTCTTAAAGTTTTTTGCAAATAATGTATATAGCATATGTCAAGGCCTTAATACTTTTCAAGGAGCGCATAAAGATCTCGGTGTTAAGACTTGCCTAGGATGATCATTTTTCCAAGGTTCAACTTTCCTTTTATCCAGGGACCACTGATAGAATTGCACATATTCTTAAAAAGAACAATGTTTATTATTTCTTCAAGCCCCTTAATACCATTAGAAATTCTCTTAGATCCGTGAATGACCACTGTAGACCCTAAAGACATGAAAGGTGTCTACTTGATACCTATTCTTGTTGGATTCCCTACATTAGAGAAATTGTTCACTCCATTAACCAAAAAAATCCAAGAGCATGCAACGGACATTAGGCATAACTGTGCATGCTCATCATCTCTAAGCTGAATATGCGGAAAAATTAAAGCACCATGTTCACATTTGAGGATTCCAAGGCCATTGCTAGGGTTGGCCATTTCCACCACAGAAAGCTCAGAGAGGCTTTGGAGATTGAGAAACACGTCATCAACCTTAATAGGGATGATGGTTGGAAATAAAGTAACGGCTGGATTCTGGCTCTCTCTTCTTGATTTCATCCCTTGTTTCCTTATTTTCATTTAATATTTTCCCCTTGATTAGTATTATTATTATTCCTATCTTTCTTATTATTTTTAATTTAAACATTCTGAATTAAAAATTTTCATCATTTTCTTCTTAAGATTTTAAATAATTATTCTATTATAATCCAATCTAATAAAATCATTATTCTCCCCCTTTGTGTTTTTTCCTTTTCTTTAATTCCTAATATATTTATAAAATTTCAATTAATTTATTTTAATATTATTAAGAATATTAATCGTTCTATAATAAGTATTTAATTAATTTAATACTCTTATAATATTGTTTATTCTTACAATAATATTATAGTTATTTTATTAATATTGATATATATATAATTAAAATAAATAATGGCTAGTTTATAACTAAAAATTGACTTGACTTAATTGAATAACTAATTACCAATGACTAATTATCGACGTCTTACGATTAATTCCTAACAACTAACTCTCGACCTTGATGCATCCCTGTTATTTATTCAGTAAGATTGATAGATTCCTGAACCTTTTTCCTGAGGATGAACCACATTATTTTGTTCTAAAAATCGACCAAATCCTAATGATGTGATTAATAGTAAAGACATACTCTTTAACAAAAGACATAATTAATGAGGCTCTAAATGGTGTGTAGAGTCCAAAAAAAATGCTACAAGTTATGGGGCCACTGGCCTACAATAAGTCTATGTATGAACAAAAAAAGACATAATTAATGATGTTACAAATGGCCTCTAGAGTCGAAAAAAATGCTATAAGTTATGGGGCCACTGGCCTACAACAAGTCAATGTATCAGTGGTCAACATGATCAATCCTAATCATGATCAAACTCATCACCACTACTAGACACATGATCAATAACATAAGCTACATAAACATCATCTGGATGAGAGCCTAAGGAGGCCTTAGACTCCTCTACAACTTCAGTAGTAGCAGTAAAACTAGACATGAAAACTACAAATCATTGCTCATCATAATCACTCATGAAGCTCGTCATTGATTAGCACTACTAGAAATGGGGTCATCAACAAGAGCTATAAAAACATCATCTAGTTCAAAATATTCAGAATTGGATTGGTCAACCTTATATATGGTATAAATTGAAAACGTTTAACATGTCTAACCAATGATTTTGGTTTGAGTGAAGGGTTCATCTCCTCAACCTTATAATATGGTAAAAGATCTTAGCATGTCGAACCAATTATTTTCCTTTCACTGAAGGGTACATTCTTGTTAAGTAGAGGATTTCAACAAGAAATACCACCAACATCAACGAAGTTCAACAATCAATGCCACCAATGTCAAGGTACTTAAATGGCTTCATGATCTTGATCAAGTGGAAATCTCATACCCTTGCACATGACATGATCAATTGGAAACATGGCAATCCCCTAAAACTTGAAATCCCGAAAACCATTAAGTTTACAAGATTTTGAGTGATATCTAAAAATCTAGTTTCTCCATATGAAATTCAATGAGGTCAAAACCAGTGTCAAACATCCTTTGTCATTCCATGGTAATGTTAAAAATTGAAGTAAAAGGATGAAAATTAAAGAAAAAGGAAATGCCACTTTTACTTTAAGAATTTAACATTACCATCAATTGCCAACGTTGCTAGGGTTGAGATGTGTGAAGAAAATAAGAGGGATGCATCCTTTTAAAGGCTTGGAGGGGTTATTTTTGGAGGGAAATAGCCACTAGTTTCTCTAAAAACAACTCAAAAAACAAAAACAAAACTCATATGGGGTATGCAGCCAAGATAGTAATGAATGAGGTAGTTTATGATGGAACCACCCAGTTTATGGGAAAAATGACTAGTTCTGTCATAAATTAGTTGGTTTATAGCCGATTAAACGAAAACCTTGGCCCTCAAATCAACCTAACTAGGTTTTTCAATTGGTTCACCCCCTTTAGCTAATGAACCAACCGATTTGACTGGTTTCTGGTTCAAACCAAATGTTTTTGAATACTATAATCTCTTGAGAGTAGTGAATAAAGATAAAGAATTTTATAACCTATAACTTCAAAAATAAAGGGAATGCATCTTATTATATCATTTTAAAAAACAAAAGAACATGTCATGTTAGAGGGATAACTCCCTTTTTTCTTAAGTGTGATGTTTTGTAAGTAAAGGAGTTCATTCCTAGTCTTTAGGAGGATATTAAATATAATTAGGTTGATACATATTATCCATTTACGAGATTCCTATATTGGTGTGAGGTTAAGAGATTTGCTAAACTAGTTAATTGTACATGATTAAATAACTTCTCTATCTTGAGAGAACATTCAAGTACTTATATTGTAACAATATTTAATTAATACAAGTGTGCTTAAGAAATATTAATTCAGTATTAGAGTGGTACTGGGTTTAACTTCCTTATGTCCGAGGACTCGATATGAAGAATAAACGATTTACTTGTTTGTAATAGTGTGACAATCCTTTAATTTTCCACCTATTTTGTTGATGTTTGGTGTTGTAATGAATGCTGAAATATGTGTGAGGAGAAGCCACCATTTGACAAAAGGTGTCAGAGTATATATATTTTGAAGATAAAAAGTGTTGCATAGATTGTAGTAGTAGGTTTCTAGATTATTTTAAGGCGGAAAGTTATAGCAAAGCCCAAATGTATGGAAATGTATATATTATAGTAAATACTATGGAGAATTACATCACGTGATTGATTAATGGAGACCAAAAGATAATGATCAATTATGCAGGTAACTTGGGAAAAAGAAAAAAAATAAATCATTCGATGAAAATGGGGGCAAAGAAGTTATAATAGTCACCGTTGGTGATCAGGTGATCAAATTTTCACTAAATAATCAAAGTTCTCAGAATGACATGAAACTTGAACGACCGCGTAGTGTTCGTCGTTCTGACTAAATTTTGTAAGCATATTCAAGAAGCACACCATATGCGAGTGGATAAAATTGGGTGGCTAGAGTCCTCTACAAGTTGACCATCATCATCATCACATGTTGAGAAGATGAATGGAAAATATAAGGAGGTAATTATCATTTCCAGTACCACTCCTTCCATATATATGCATAAAAAAAATTTTGCAGCATTCGAGCAACATACCAAGGGCATAGGTATCAATTTTCTCTCCAAGATGGGCTATGAAGGTGGAGGCCTAGACATAAATGACCAAGGCATTACCAATCTAATTTGAGTAGATGAAAGACAAAAATATATGGGATTGGGATATGGTCACAAAGAGTATGAAGAGTGCTCTAAATGGCCTAAGGCGCATCAAGAATCTGAGAAAGAGATGTCACCACCTTGTGACAATCGTTGAAGCTACAACTCTAAAGACATGTATAACTCTCAAGAGTGTTTTTCAAGGCATGGTGATTTTGAATACTTATGGAATCAATACCCTTGTACTTTTTGTGATTCTTTTGACCATTACATGGTTGTGTGTGAGAAACGCCAATAATGGTTAAACAAATGAACCAAAATATATGCCTCAAACATAATTAATTTCTTTCACATGAAAGAACTTCCATGTCTGCAAAAAAGAAGAAAATTTTTTGTGCTCATTGAAAATTGCATGGACATGACACAGAACGATGTTGGAAGTTACATTTGAAGCTTCATTTAAAGAAAGGTAAAGAGATTATGCATCATGATGCAAGGGAAACAATAGGTGGCCAAGACGACTTGCAACAATCTCGAGCAACCTTCAAGTCAAGATGGTACAAGAAGAGAACCCACAAGCCTAAGAGAGGCACAATTGGGTAGACTTATTGTAAAGTTGTTTTGTAAATTGTGTAAATACTTGTTGTCATTACCTGTTTAGGTAGTTTTGTAAAGTGAACATTTTTTGTCACTATGTTCAACAAGTAGATGTTTTTTATTCATGTACGTATTGGCTTGTTATAGTCCACACGTTCAAGGAATTTTGTGAATGTACAAAATTGTCATTCAAGTTGTCTACAAGTTTTTCACATGTTCGTGTATACAACTATTCGATTTGAAACTTGTGTGAATAGAGACTTCGGGTTAAGATGACTATGTTTTTTAGACAAGGCCAAGCATGTCATGAATTTTTTTTTGTAGGAGTGTACTAATCATGTATAAATTCAACTTGAAGACGTTAAAGAAAATTTATGTTGTTTCTAATTTCCAAGATGGAGTCAAGTTTGTCTTCAACAATTTAACTTCAGGTATGAAGTGTTTTCAAGCCATGCAAAGATGAGGGTAAAGAGCATGTTCAAATTCCACTCAACAGTAATTTATTCTTGCAACATCGATAAGAATGTTGGCTTGATTCTTGATAGGAAAACAGGTCTTCATGAGGATGATAAGTGAAGTGCCTTGATTGGGGCTTGAAGGGCACCATTTGAAAATTTTGTAATTTTGATTGAGTTTTGTGGGTATTTTGAGTTCTAACCTCTTTATATTGACAATGGAGGTAAAATTTTGGAGTCCAAAATTTCCTAGATGGGAGGTGTGATTAGGTGATCAAATTTTCACTCAAAAATAAAAGTTCTCAGAATAACACAGAACTAGAACTATCGCGTAGTGTTTGTCATTCTGAATCCAGTGCAACTCGTTTTGCGTGAAATGGACTCCGTATGGATTTATAAACGAGTTTTTTTTGTTTTCCTAAACAGACAAATTTGGTAAAAAAGTAGCAAACATGGAGCCTAGTCAGCAGTCTATACTACTGATGTGCTGACTGGGCAAGTCAATAGGTTGGTCAACCATTTTCTCCGACGAATGTATGATTGCCAAGTGGCAGGTTTTGATTGGTGCATCTTGGTGCGAGTTTCCAGGTTGTCATTCGTTGTGTTTAGGCCAATGAGGAGGAGGCATGTGGCTCAACCTAGGGCTACCATGTGTCCCCCTCATGGCAGTGTAAAAATTTGGTTATGGACTGGAGGGATCGAGCGAGTGTCGAACACAAGGATCTTAGTGAAATTTTTCACATGCTCAGAGAATCACTCTCAGGACCGATGAATGGTGCACTAAATAGAAAAAAATCCATTCATTTTGTATGCTTGTAGATCTGATAGCCATTTTCTTGTTCTATGCATGTCATAATTACTTTTGTTGTAGCAATTGGCTTAAAAAATGGAGTAAGTATTCTAATTTAAGATGAAATGTGTATATGTTCCATCTTGTATTAGGGTCTGCAACCTTCTATAGGAAAAAGGGCGGTCCATAGGCCTAACTGAATCCAAATAACTACGGGGCAGTTTCCAAAAATTTATACCAGCACCTAAGTGTTGTGTATGTATCTAATTAAATTTACCACTTATACCCTTAATTCATGTTCAGGTGAGTGGTGATCTCAATATGTATAGAATTGTGAGAAAATTTAAGAGTTCATCATGCCACTGTAACCCGAACCTTTCAGCGGTATAGTGTTGGCAATCAGTGGTGAAAGTGCCTAATCTCAAGATATTCAATACATCCTTGAATAAAATAAATGATGCTATAGTGTGGAGCACCCACACATCAAAAGAAAACCAACTGAACAAGGGGCTAAGCCAGTCCTTGCACCTAGATTTTCGCAGGAAAAAAAACAAAAAAAGGAAAGCACTTACCCCATTCTTGCAGCCCAGCAACGAGAGTTGGGTAATTTATTAACCATATCCTTATGTTCATAATTTTAAGGGGGTGTGTTACAAAAATGAATTCCACATTACAATAAAAATTTGTAGTTAACATTATTTCTTATAAAATTCAACCCCGAGAAACAAAGGATTTGTTGAATCCTTGATATTTCATTTAACTGATCAAAAGCACCAGATATTTAAAACTAAAAATTAAAAATATATAACTCAATTCTTTTCAATGATTTTACTCTGATTACTAAAAAGATAAAAATAAAAAGTTGAAGTGTTTTCAAACAATTTTTAATGACAATATTTAAATAACATGGCTATGACTGTCAATCGATTCTAAATTATTTGGCATATTATACGTCATAAATTCTAATTTTTGAGGAACATGTGTTGGGCATATAGTGTTAGATACACGTGCCTCATTTTTCTTTAAATATTTATTCTCCTTGATCAGATTTTGCTTATTAACCATTGTCTCCTCATTTTTTTTCAAATATTGATTCTCCTCGATCAAATTTTTCTTGTTAACCATTCTCTCTTCTATGTGCCTCAGCATAGCCTGATTATTTTTTGCCCTCAACTACGCAATTTCTAGGTCCGTTTCCTCTTCTAATTGTTGTAATTGCCCAGAATCTGATTTTGCTAGGTCTTGTGCCACCATTTGCTTCAACATTATCTGGATTTTTTCCGCCTGAAAATTTACCTCCGACGCCTAAATGTTCTAGATTTTATTGTGATTATTCTTGCTACATTCAATTGAGTCACACAATTATGTTTGTTGGGATAATTTTCTGTAGCGATGAATTATGATTTCCATATCTGGGCTAGCAATTTGGAAAATCTTGTTGTCGGTTGAAAATATGAGAACTGATATTTGTGCATCGCAGAGTACAAACAATTCTTTGGCCTTCTTGAACAAACATTCTCTGCACCTACTAAAGGTGGCATTCATGCTCATTGGATTTTCTATCCTCTTGATATCTATTTTCACTCGACCCATTACTACAACAAGTAATATAAAAACAACCATATCAACCTTGAAATCCTTTGCTACCTGTTGTGGCCTTTATTACAATGTTTTGAGCTCACTTGACTTGTGACATAAATAACAAAATTTTGAATTTATAACGAAAATAAATATTTCTGTTTGTCCTAAACCAGATAAAATTTCCGAACTTTACAAATGGTTACTTGTCTCCAAGTTAAAGTTCGCGATTGAATGAAAGAAAGAAAGTATAAAGTATTTTTAACTTCCACCAGGCTAAAAATAGTTTATGGGATAGTGAAGATGTGGAGAAAGAAAGAGCGGAGTCCAGAAGACTGTATAGTGGGTAGAAGACTGCACAGTGGGTAGAGTTGCTGATGAAGACCAGTGAGACAAAGATCATTTTTATTGTTATAATATGTATTATAATTATTTTGAGTCAAAGTATTTTGACCAAAACTCCCAAATTTCAATTAATGTTATAATTATTTTATAATTAAACAATAATTACAATATACCCTACAATTATAAAAATTATATACTATCATTATTAAGCTGAGAGGCTCATTATAAAATCTAGTATGAGGGAGATGTGTAAGTATGTCACGTCCTTAAAAAATAGTAAAAATAGTTTTAGTTCATGTCGACCAAACAAAAATAAATTAAACAACCATATAAATAAATAATTAAAAATCATTGTTGATATTTCACTTTCACTATTTAAGTAATAAATACAATATTTCTATGTCTATCTTAAATAATATAATTTTACAGAGATAAAACATCCAATGTGGATTATGAATAAAATATTTTAACATGTGTCACTATAAAATGACTCAATACACATGTTATGTAATCTTTATAACATTCAAAAATGTAATTTAAATAGTAAAAAATAGAAATTTGATCCTTCTCGGCTCATGTTAGATTTGTGCTTTAGATGGATCTTTGATGGTTAATAAATTTTCCTAATTTCAATTAATCTTATAATTCTTTTTAAATTAAACAATAATATTTAGAAATATATAATAAAAATTAATAAAAATAACTTAACCACAAAATTATGTTTGAAAAAAAAACAACAAATATCTTCCTCCGATAAAATCAAGGTCTAAATTTTAAAATGCTACACCATTGCTTTAAGAGAGTGTGGATAGTCTTTAAATGCACATAATTTTCTCACTACAGTTAGATTTATTATTCAGTCCTAAATCTACAATTTACAAGGAGGGAAAAATATCAATAATATTTGAGTAACCAAAACACATTCCATAACTTAGTTGGACTAAAATAGGCGGCGAATATGGTATAGTGTTCAGGCGGATGAACGTTGGCACCGTATACATTATTAAAATTTTACGATTCCCTGCAGATTAATAAATAGTGGACCTAACAGACGCAGTGGAATTAGCTGATAAGAGAAAGAGCTTGTGAAAATATGTATTGAGCAAGGATTGCATAAACATGGCTTGTTGGATGGACTGAATACCAGAACACATATTTGGAACAGGTTGGGGTTCGGAGTTGCAGAAATAGTCTGTCTCCATAAAACCCATTCCATAGCAACCTCTCCTCACTTGTTCAAACCCTGCAACGACAAAAAACACATTACATTGACAAACGAACTAACGACAACCCATTTTAAAAATTGGTAAAATCTACAAATATATCTTTCTTGCTCTACCTTATTGGGAAATATTTCCTATATATCTATGAATTAGAATCATAAGTTATATCTCTCTCTCTATATATTTATTCAATCTCTATTTAGATTGAAATTAGGTCAGGTATAGTCTCAACTCTTCAAGAATTGGGCAGTTTTTAGATATTTTGTCTGTATAAAGTGGAAAGTAATATTCTGATTAAAATTACTGAAAAGGAAGGGAAAGTGACCCGAAATACAAATTATTACCATATGCACTGGGATGTTGTATGATGTAAAACAACTTATCATATATGTCAATATAAGTCATTGTAAGTCCAGGAAGTCTGGGCCTCAACGTCTCTAATAAGGATACAATATTCTGATTGAAAGAAATAGAAATATCATTATACTCGTCAATTCAGGTGTTACCCATCAAGTTATGCATCGTAATTTGTGAAGGTAAGTAGCCAAATGGAGGAAGGCCATTAACACCAAGTCTGTGTGAACCCTCAATGTAAATACTCTGTCACACAGATAGTTCAAGTGTGATTTAATATAGATCCACTACCTAAAAACAATAAATTCTTAACACTGCTATTTATAATTACATTGATGAAACTATGTATCACCTATATAAATTTTGAAAGAGAATGTAGCAGAAGATGTTGTAACTGCGTTACAGTGTATTCTTCACTTAGAATATGATTCATATGTTCCCATGCTTATCGCAAACATGCCTCCTGATATGATCTTTTTGGCATTAGATGCCCCAATCATATTCGCAAGCCGACCTATGATACTACAATAAATTATCCCCTTGTTGCCTCAAAGTTAGAACATTCTACACATGTTAAAGGTGAAAATTATATATCTGGAAATTAAATTTTTGAAATGAGTTTGTTTTGCAATTAGTTTGAGAAAAAAGATATACTAACAAGAGAGCGAGAGGTATGTTCATAGTATCCAGCTGCAGCAGAAGCGAAGTTGGCGCCAGTAAGCATTTGTTTTCCTTGGAATTGGGGATCCAGATATGCTGGCAGTAAATCAAGAAGACCTGCTAGACCAGCTGTACATGGTTGAAATGGTTAACCATAGAAACATTAACCAATATGATAAGTTTGTATTTCAAAAATATTTAGAACAACGTTAGTATAATATGAAACTATCATATGAATTTATTCTACAGGTTACTAAGTTATCTTTCGAGTCATACATAGCATATCTGCTACTAATTTTCCATCACTAAATCGACCAGTAGGTTTACGACCAGCAAGATCTCTCCCATATGGAGGAAAGTTGGCTTTGAAAATTGTTTCAAGTCCATCATTGTTTCGAGGATCTACAATGGAATCTCTGAATATGTAGGCAACTGAAACGAAAGGTTTGCTGGTGTTAGTCTGTTCTAAGCTCAAAGGAAATAATGCCAGCAGACATGCTACAATGCCAATGTTTGCAAACCTTTCCATTACGTCCATTGCTTCCGAAATGCTCAACAAATTAGTTTAGTAGAAAATTCCATGGATACTGCTTAAGTCATGGATTGGGGACCAATTGGTGATGCATAGTCTGTCCACATAGAGCACATTGAAATGGGTTATATGAACATGTTAAATTTCATAGCTTGTCTGAGAGTCCGTAGTGGCAGGTTCGTTTATTAAGTGTGGCAGTTTAGTCAATTTATGTTGGAATTTTTGCTAATTTATAACACACAGAGGAATAAAAAAAAATCGCTCTACAAACACAGAGAATTAAATAAAAATTGTATGCACAGTGAGAGATGGAGTAAAACTTTGTTTCTATTAAAAGCTTGGAGTGTTACAAAAAAAATTATACTTCCTCATAACTACAACTCTGGATTTACAACAAAATTCACTGGCTACTGCAAACACAACGCATTCTCTCTCTGTCCTTTTTTTTAATACACAGTCACTGCAATAATGTATTCTGCATTCGGACATTTATATATATATATATAAATTCACAGCATACACATTGCTATCTTTATATATATTATAAACATATATATGTTTATAATATATATTATAAAACTTATATAACATATAACTCTAAGTTAAAAAAAAAACTAAAACTATGTCGAAACTTATGTTGCCACATTAAAACAAATGCATTAAACTTAAGGTTTATAACCTTACAAAAAATATTCATCGCGGATTTTAAAATAGAAATACAAAATCATTTTTCATAGTTTATCGCATCCAATTTGGGAATGGATGACTGTACATAAAAACTTGCGAGAGGGCTGCTATTGGTTGGAGGTGGATGATGTGGCAGATTTCAAAAACTGATTTCAAAATGTTAAAACATCTTATCGCATCCATTTTTCTTCTTGGTGACGTCGACTTCAGAATTTTTGATAAGCTTGCCATTGGTTAACGGTTATACATCATGGAGTCATGGGATCCACAACACTTGACGTGGGTGCATTCAAAACAAAATGAATGCATCATAAAATAAATGGCAGTTGGTGAAGTTTTAATGGCGGGGGTGCAGAAGTTTATGAAGCGGGATGGCATGGATTGAGCCATGGATTTCCTTGCATACACTGGCTACAGCCTTTAACAAAAATTTAATGGCAGGGTTGCGTGCTTAACAAAAACTGAGAGAATTGTTGCTGCCTCCTATCCTTTGAATTCCCATTAGCATTCAAACTTTTGTCCTCTTTGCCCATTTGAAGTTGGGTTTAACTTTCAACACTCCCCCTTAAACAAAACTGTTTTTCTCTTGCATACCCAGACATTTACTGAAATAATTAAAACTCTTCTTCCCTAATGGTTTTGTCAATATATTAGCAAACTTCTCTTCTGTTTTGCAATTCCATTTCTCACTAACTCTCTAATGTAGTGATACTTGGAATCAATGTGTTTTGTTCTCGTATGAGACACTGAATTCTTGGATAAATCTATAACTAAGCTATTATTACAATACACTGTTGTGCCTTTTACTTGTTCATGACACGAAACACTTAACATTCTCCTCATCCAAACTTCTTGACATGTTGCTGCTGTAGCTGCCACATACTATGCCTCTGTTGTTGACAAAGCCACAATTGGTTGTTTCTTAGAAGCCCGTGAAATGGCTCCTGATCCCATATGAAAAACATATCCATAGTTGTTTTTCCTGTAATCTATACTTCCAGCCCAATCACTGTTAGTATATCCAATCAATTCACAATTTTCTAAAGTGGTGTGTAAAATTCCATACCTCTTTGTTCCTTTCACATACATCATAATTCTTTTTTCTGCTTGCCAATGTGCCTCCTTTGGCCTTTCCATAAATCTGGAAATTAAACTCACAACATGCATAATATCTGGCCTAGTTGGGGTGAAATACATGAGGCTGCCAAATATGCTCTTATACAAACTTGGATCACAATCCTTGCTGTTGTCCTCTTTGCTTAACTTCAATCCCATCACTGTAGGAGTAATTTCTACCTTGCAATCCTACATGTTAAATATTTCCAAAACTTCTTTAACATACTTTTCTTGAGAAATAAAAATTTTATTTTCATTTTTCTCTACTTCTATTCCTAAGAAGTATCTCAGAAATCCCATATCAGTCATTTCAAATTCATCCTTCATGATTGTTTTAAAATTCTCAATGAGGTAAGCATCATTACCTATGAATATAACATCATCAACATACAAAACAACAATCAACATCTCACCATATTTGTCCTTGATGTATAATGTGGGTTCTCCTTCACATTTCTCATACCCATTCTCCACTAGATAGGCATCTATCCTATTGTACCATGCTCTTGGTGCTTATTTCATCCCACATTGAGCTTTCTTCAATCTGCATACCTTGTGCTCTTGGCCTTCTTTTTCATATCCCAGATGTTGTTCAACATATACCTCTTCCATCAATACTCCATTTAGGAATGCTGATTTCACATCCATTTGGTAAAATTTCCACTTATGTTGTGCTGCTATGGACAACACTACTCTTACAGTTTCCATTCTTACAACCGGTGCAAAAGTTTCCTCATAGTCTCTTCCTTGTTGCTGCTTGTAGCCTTTGACAACAAGTATGGCCTTGTGCCTTTCAATCTTACCTTCAGCATTGATTTTGGTTTTATAAACCCATTTCACTCCAATCACTTCCTTGCCTTTTGGGGGATCAACTAATTCCCATGTCTTATTTTTCTCTATGGCTTTTATTTCTTCATCCATAGCATCTATCCATTTATTTTCTTTTACAGCTTCTTCAAAATGAATAAGATCCTCTACATGTCAATATAATGAAAATAAAGAGTTCATACCTTCATTTTCTCCCTCTTGCTCATAAATCTCATTCAGACTTCTGAATCTAGTTCGTCTTTCACTTGCTGAACTTGTGCTTGTAGAAGCACTCAAATATGCTCCTTGTGATGTGCTTGGAGAAGCACTATCATCACTTCTCAAGGGTGTTCTCATACCTTCTTGTGGTGTCCCTTGTTGTCCTTGAGTTGGTGGAGGTGGTGCTACTAATGAGGCATGTATTTCAACCATTTCTTCCTCATCATCATCTTGAGACAAAAAAATTTTTACATTCAATGTTTTCTCAATGCTTCCATCCCAAGCTTCTTCCTCAATAAATTGTACATCTCTGCTTATCATAAAATTCTTGGTAGATAGGTTATACAGTCTATATGCTTTGGATTCTTCACTGTATCCAAGAAATATGCACTTCTCCCCCTTACTGTCCAAATTCTTCCTTAGCTGATCTGGAATGTGTCCACAAGCCACACAACCAAAACCTCTCATGTGGGTGACAAATTTTTTATGCCACTCCATGCTTCTTCTGAAACTTTTTTCATTACACTCCTTTGGGCATCTATTCAGCACATATGCTGCAAAATGTACAGCTTCAACCCAATATTCATTTGGAAAAAGTTTTTTCTTTAGCATACTTCTTACCATATCCATGATGGTTCTATTTTTCCTTTCAGAAACTCCATTTTAATGTGGTGTATACCTTGCTGTAAATTGCTTGTGTATCCCATTTTCTCTGCAAAAACGCAGAAATTCTTTGGAGATATATTCTCCTCCTCTGTATGTTCTTAAGACTTTAATATGCTGCCCACTTTGGTTTTCAACAAGAGCTTTAAAGTGGCATAACTTCTCAAACACTTCACTCTTAAAATTCAAGAAATAAACCCATGTTTTTCTTGTGTAATCATCAATAACGGTTAGCATATAATGGCTGTCTGCTAATGATGGTGTTTGCATTGGTCCACACAAATCAGAATGGACTATTTCTAAGGGTGCCTTTGCCCTTATGCTCTTTCCCGATGGAAATCTTTCTCTGTGTTGTTTGCGCAAGATGCAACTTTCACATAGGCTATCCAGTTTCTCAATCAATGGTAATCCCTTTACCATACCTTTCCTATACAACAAATTTAGAACTCCAAAGTTGAGATGTCCAAATCTCAAGTGCCATAACCAATTTTCATCTTTTGCTTCTCTTTGGAATGTATCTTGTGTCACTGCTGCCATTGCAACTCCTTTTTTCAAATCTGCTCTCATCTTGAGAGGAAACATTATGTTTCTTGTCATATTCACTCGTCCAATGAATTGCTTGCTTGGTGGTTTATCCATGATGGTGCATACATCATCTTCAAAGAAAACATTGTAGCCTTTCTGAATGAGTTGTCCAATGCTCAAAAGGTTACACTTCATACCAGGCACATGGTAAACATCTGATATGGATTTCATTTCTCCTTTCTTTGTCAAAACACTCACTCTGCCTTTTCCCATGATAGAGACCTTACTATCTGTCCCCAACATTACTTGAGACTTCACATTTTCATCTAACATGGAAAACATAGAAATGTTTCTAGTCATATGGTTGCTACATCCTGAATCTAGAAACCATATATCTTCATTATTTTCTTCAGCCATATTACATGCTAAAAACAAATTTTCTTGACTGAGATTCTATTTTGTAAAGTTAGCACTCGGTCTACTACCCATGTCACTCTGTTTATTCCTACATTCATTGGCATAATGCCCATACTTCTTACAGTAATGACATTGGACTTGGGATTTATCATACCTTTGTCCATGTGCTTGATTTTTTCCACCTTGTTGGCTGCTGCCTTGGCTTTGATTCTGAATTTGGTTTTTTCCCCTTCCACTAGTATTTGCAGGGCTGTTTCTTCCTCTCTTTTTTCTTTTGCCTCTTCCTTTTCCTCTGTAGTTTCCTCGGCCTTGACCTCTTCCTCTTCCAAAGGACATTTGGGTCTTGAAGGCATGCTCCAAAGATGAGTTTGTTGTTCTACCCAATATTTGTTCATGTGTCATCAATGATACATGAAGCTCATCAAGAGTCAACTTTGAGATATCTTTTGTCTCTTCAATGGTTGTTACTATCACATCAAATCTTGAGGGTAAGCTCCTCAAAACTTTCTCCACTATTCTTCTCTCTTATACTCCCTCTCCATGAGATCTCATTTATGTGACCAACCCAATCAACAATGTGAAGAATGAGTCTATTGTACTAGACTCTTTCATGCAAATGAATTCAAAATCCCTTCTCATTAATTGAAGCGTTATTGTCTTTACCTTCTCCATACCTTGGTAGGCTGTCTGGAGGGTATCCCATGCATCTTTGGACCTCTTTGCTTCTACAATTATTGTAAATATACTTTCATGCACTGTCTAATAGAGATAGAAGAGTTCTTTTGAGTCCTTCTTCCTATTACTCTTCAACAAATCCTTCTCTGCCTGTGTTAAGGAATTATATGCTTGTTCATCTGATGGTTCTTCTAAACCATTTTCAAATAGCTCCCATAAATCTTGAGAGGAAAACAGGACTCTCATTGTGATTGCCCAATATTCATATTTCTTCCCATTGAACTGTGGGAGTTGAGTATCTCCCATACTCGTGCTTGTGTTGGCTTCTGCCATAGCTAGCTTACTGAACCATTCTTAAAAAACTTGACTGTGTGTGTGTGTGTGTGTGTGTTTTTTTTTAAATGGACTTTCTTATACTTGGAGAGATAAAATCTATCTCTTAAAATACTTCTCTGGACTTCACTCTTTAAAAAAAACTCAAAACTCTGTTTTCATAAATACTTGGGTTTGATGAGCCTTCACACTACTGGAGAAAAGTTCAACAACTCCTTCTTCCTTAAGCTTCTTTGGAAAATGCAAAGAGCCTGGAATAGCTCTGATACCATGTTGGAATTTCTGCTAATTCCTAACACACAAAGGAATGAAAAAAATCCCTCTACAAACACAAAGAATTAAATAAAAATTGTATGCACAGTGAGAGATGGAGTAAAACTCTATTTCTATTAAAATCTTGGACTGTTACAAAAAAAAAAATTATACTTCCTCAAAACTATAGTTATGGATTTACAGCAAAATTCATTGGTTGCTACAAACAGAGCGCATTCTCTCTTTGTCCTTTTTTTTAATACACAGTCACTGCAATACTCTATTCTGCCTTTGGGCATTTATATAAAAAAAAAAATCACAGCATACACATTGTTGTCTTTATATATATTATAAACATATATATCTTTATAATATATATTATAAAAATTCTATAGCATATAACTCTAAGTTAAAAAAAAAAAAAACTAAAACTATGTCGAAACTTATGTTGCCACATTAAAACAAATGCATTAAACTTAAGGTTTAGAACCTTATAAAAAAATTCATCACAGATTTTAAAAAAGAAATCCAAAATCATTTTTCATAGTTTATCGCATCGAATTTGGGAATGGATGATTGTACATCAAAACTTGCGAGAGGGTTGCTATTGGGTTGAAGAAGACGATGTGGTGGATTTAAAAAACTGATTTCAAAATGTTTAAACATCTTATCACATCCATTTTTCTGTTTGGTGATGTCGGATTCAAAATTTGCGATAAGCTCGCCATTGGTTGACAATTATTCATCGTGGAGTCGTGGGCTCCACAACACTTGACATGGGTACATTCAAAACAAAATGACTGCGCGGTAAAAAAAATGGCGGTTGGTGAAGTTTTAATGGCGGGCTTGCATAGGTTTATGAAGCGGGATGGAGTGGATTAAGCCATGGATTTCCTTGCAGACAATGGTTACGGCCTTTAACAAAAATTGAATTCCAGGGTTGCATGCTTAACAAAAACCGAGAGAATTGATGCTGCCTCCTGTCCTTTGAATTCCCATCAACATTCAAACTTTCGTCCTCTTTTCCAGTTTGCAGTTGGGTTTAACTTTCAACAATTTAGAGGTTCCAATTTTACAAATTTTTATTATATTTCAATCCTTTTTCATATTATATTCAATGTGTACATACTTGTTGCGCAGTCTCTGTTATTTTCAATGTTATTTAAACCCTTTTCATATTATGATTTTTACATGTAAATGTAGAATCCCAAACACGGTATCCTCAAATTTATTGACAAAAACACACAATAAAACACAAATTGATAGATGCCTTCGGCTTCAATGGGATGTGGCCTCTACACGTCCACATATAATTTTTTCATTTTTCAAGAAAAAAAACAAAACATCCACACATTCACAAATAGTTATGATCATACTATGACCATATTGCTCCAAAGCCATAAAGTCTCACATGGTTGCTGTTATATGTTAACCTCATTTTCTGGTGGAAGTATTGTCACCATATTTCTCCAAAGCCATAAATTCTCACATGGTTGTTGTTATATGTTAACCTCATTTTCTGGTGGAAATGCAAATGTTTAATGGTTCATATATCTCAAATCCAATGCCATGCTCATTGTTAAAAGCATAGCTGGAACACAGGGATGGAATCGTTTGATAATTAACATTAAAAAATATTAATTAAAAATAAAATAAAATTATTATTAGTTATAAATAAAATAATTTTTAGTGGCCATTTTAATTTTTTATAAAACTTTTAATTCTCAAATAGATGATATATAATTTAATTATTATTTAATATTTATAAATAATTTTTTTTTTTTTTTTTTTTTTATATGATGATGATGGTTACCACCTGTTAAGACCAATGCAGTCTATTGGACCTTAAGAGAGGAGAAATAATCTAAGTTTGATTCTTCAAAATATTGCTTCTATGGTCAAAGAGAAGGGAAATAAGTGCTCCCAAATCGCTATAGGTGGTTTTCTTAATATTTCAAGAAGATTGGAAGTGTGGTAGATGGTAGGGAATTGAGATCGAATGCGAGTAAGAGTTGTACAGTCTAAAAGGAAGTGTTTTTCATCTTCCACCTACTTATAATCACAAATATGATAGATTCTATCATTCCAAGGGATTTTGGGAATAGACCACTGCCCGGTCTCACTCCAAAGATCATGGGAATTAGTTCTTATCTTAGCGATGTTCATTTTTTTCTTATTGTTGGACAACACAGAGATATAATTCTGATTATCAAGGGTGGGGTTGATCACTTCCTTATAGTATCTTAGCTTCCTTTTACCCTCCAGCCCCTTATCCTCCCACAACTTGTCCTTAAACTTGGAGGTAATAGTATTTTTGATGTTATATTTTCTTCCCATACTGAGCTCCTCCTTAATTCCCCAATGGTTGAGCTAGGACTAGGCATCCTTATGCCACCCGTTTTTGAGGTGAAGGCGAGGGTTTTGACTACAATTAGAAGTAATTTTAGGGAGCCTTTTTGATTCCATGTTGTCAAGCTTCTTCTTATACATCAAATATCTAAACATAGCCATACTTTCAATGGGGGACAAACCATATTCAATCAAGAGGATAGGATAGGGAGTATTTCCCTTGATCTTAAGGTTGTAGGTTATGAATTTATTTTGAATCATCTCAATCTTCCTCCATGACTCTTTGGATATATTGAAACCCAAAACTTCACATCCGTATAAGACAACAGGGGTGACAAGGGTCTCAAAGAGGAACCTCATTTTACTCAAAATGTAAATATCAACCGACTTACAATTTTTTTCAAGCTCATAATAATATTTCCAACCCCCAATAATCCTTTTCTCGATGTTGTAATTCCAGTTTAGATTATGAGGGAAGTCAATGCCCAAATACTTATAAGAAGAAACCTACTTTAAGTATTGGTTATTATACATGAAACTACCATGGGTGATATTTTTGGATTTAATGATCATGACTTTAGTCTTATCGGTATTAACTGTCATACCCATCTTGGAGCAATATTCATGAAGAATATGGAGTTTTTTGTCAAGGCCATCATGGATTTTTGCAAGAAGAAAAATATCATCGTCATAGAGGAGAAGAATAATGAGAACACCAACAAGCTCGGTGCCCTTGCACACTGCAGATTATAGAAATCCCTCTAGCTTATCGATGTATATGCCAAAAAGGGTAGGGGATAGGGGACACCCTTTATTTACTCCAATATTTTATTTAATGTCTTTAGACCACCCCTTGTTGATTATCTCATAGAGACAGATCACAACAATCCTCAGCTCAGGAGGGATCATGATCTCTTTAACTCTCTCCCAAAATTTATCTCAAGGAACAATATCAAAATATTTTCTAAAGTACACAAAGCAATAAAAGAGATTGAATTTAATATTGTGGCATTCCTCCGCAATGATTCTAAGACTGACCAGATGGTCAATAGTCGAGTGATGTTTCTTAAAAACAACTTTCCCTTTAACTCTTTTTCCCTGCCTTTCAAGCCAAAGGCTAAGCTTCTTCTCTAAAATGAGCCCATAAATCTTGGCAAGGATATGGCTAACCATAATGGTCTTGTAGTTAGATGGAACACTCTTATCCCCATTTTAAAATATAGGTTCAATAAGGCTTTGTGTCCAAAGTCGAGGGAAGGCATGCACTACAGCCAAATTGAGAAGCTTGTGGAGATAAGGAATGAGTATAGATCTTCCCATTTTAAGGATCTCATCTTGGTATCCCTCAATATCTTTAGCTTTCCCATTAGCAAACTTATTAATACCAGACTCAATGTCCCCAGGAGATAATATGTCCTCCTTAATCATAATGATTAAGGTGGTTCCCATAGTGTCCGGAGAGTCATACAACTTCTTAAGGTAGTTGTCCCATTTTTCTAAGGGGATAGAATGGTTATCTTTGGTTTTATGGAAAATAAAATTCCGCCAAAATTTTTTTGGCACGACTTTAGAATGGTGGAGAAGATAATCCTATATTTTATAAATAGTGATATTTTGTTCCTCTTAATGATATTTTTGTATATATTGATATTAGGCAGCTTAATGATTTCATTAGCAGTGTTTTTGATTGATTTCGTGGAAATTTTGCAATCTTTTTCATACCATGGATTGGAAGTTCTATTAGACTGCTTAAATGAAATATCATTAGAAAATTTACTAATGGTGTTGGAAAGGATAGTAGTGAAATGGTAATAAATTAGATCAATGTTATTATTATAATTCATGGGGCCTAAATCCCTCTCTAAATCCCTTAAGAAGAGGTTGGTTTACTTCTATCGATGCGAATGTGTCTTTTTCTTTCATTCGTCTCCTGCATTTGGGTGGTATGCATAGCAATATTGTGGGATAGAGATAGAGGTCTGTGGTCAAAGCCAAGCTCAAAACCATTAAGAAGCTCAAATTTTGTAATATTGTTGAGGACGAGGATGTCAAAAATTGCATAATCCACGACACTACTACCCAACGCATGGAAACATGTCATCTGACCAAAGAGGGGCCACTTTTTAATACCATTACAAATAATTAGGTCCTGGGAACTGCAAAGTTTGAGGAGCTCAGTGCCGAATAAGTTATTGATAATGTCTTCAAATTTTCTCTTGAATTTATTAGCTAAGTTACTATATTCATCAAGCCAAAGGGGTCAAAGTTAGAGTTGTTGCTTAATGTAATGGCTTGGTTAGTAACATCTCTAGCATTAAAGTCTCATAGTAAAAGGATATTACCATCCTTTCTCAGGTTGAACATTCTTTTTCTAAAGAATTGAAAGCACAATTCTTATCCATGTTGTTCTTCTTATAGGATATAGAGTTGATAGGAGCGAAATAATAGATTTCAAGAAAGATCCTATTGCTGGTAGAATCAAAGATTCCAATCCAAATGTATTGATTGAAGGGGTCGATTTTATGAAGTCAGATGTGAGAGGAAAAAATGTTCCTTATATAGCAGACTATACCACCAAAACCCCTCTGAGAGGATTTCTTATTCCAACTAGACTAAAGAGTGAAATCGTCGAGGTGAGGGACCCTAGATTCATCATGGTCCAATGTTTCATCTAAGAGAATAAGGTCAATATCACTCGGCATCCAACTTAACATAGGACATTTACACCATGGAAATCCATGACAGTTCCAAAAGAGGATTCAAAGTTATGAAAATCCCTATTTATCACTCGTGCTTGAGACTCTATCTCTAATAATAGCTTTCCTATTCCTAATGATTGCCCATTTCTCGACCTTTCTTGCATCCTTGACCTTTTGGACTTCTTTCCTAAGTTCAGCCTGGTATTTTGGAATGAGATCTTAATTTATAAATATTATTGTTCCTTTTAGGCTTATGGATTTCCTGAGTATATCTAGTTTATGTTCATGACAATTGACCTTGACACAGATGAGTCTGTGTTTATTCTCAAGCATATTTCTGACCCTTATTGCTTCTGTGAGATAGGTTGTTTCAATTTGAGATTTTGTTTTTAATTTTTCTTTAACCATTTCTAATGTGTTTTCATTGTTTTGTTCTTATATACCCGCAACTATAAGATTTAAGGCTCGTTTGTGGCACTCATGGTCGAGAACAATTAATTTATTAATTTCCTATTTGATGGGTTTAATATCTAAGTTATTTTATGTGTTATTTGGAGTTGATTTATTATGCAGTTGTTCTTTTAGATTTTAAATCTAGCTTTTCAAGGTGTCATTTTCTTCGATCATTGTTTGTTTACTATGTTCTATTTCTTGAATTTTACTTTTCATTTCTTGGAGTTCAATTTAAAGTGTGGTTATTTGATTTTCTAATGATTTGTGGTTGTAGTATTTTATTTTATTTTATCAAGCATTTTTGTTAGTTCTAGTTTAAAATTATTTTCTCTTTCTTCTCTTCGTCTTTCTAAAGACTCAATGTACTCATAGAGACTATCTAATGTAATTTTACTTGGTCTGCCTTTACTAGAGGGGGGCTTAGAAATATGAGGGGAAGTATTCATAGTGTAATAAAACAAAACTTAACACGAGGGGGGTAAATGAGAATGTGATGAGGTGTATTGTTAAGGTACTCTCAACGTGAAGGTCACTAGTTTGAAATTTATTTGAAAAAATCTATCCATGTTAAGGGCTAGTGTGGCGGAGGCCAGGTATGGCGATTTTGATGGCTTATATTTCCTTGAGTCAATCATATCCATACTCATACAACTTAATAAACAAAATAAAATAAAATTATAATAGTTAATTTTTTTTTAAACATGGAGGTACCTTTTTAAAGTTTAATATAATTAAAATGTGTACTTCAAAAAAAAATAGGAATAAGAAATAAAATATTTCAATGTTGAATTTATTATTATATATATATATATATATATATATATATATATATATATATCTGTGTGTGTGTGTGCTAAGTTTGAGGTTGAAGTATCTCTAGCAACTGTTTTCAAATTGAACTTCTTAGATCTCATTGAACAAAACTTTAAAAAATATATAAAATAATTATTTTTAATGAAAACAACTATTTTTAAGATTTAAAATCATGATTCCAAATTAATACAGACAAAATATACAAATTTTTCTCATGTGTGTACCATGTAAAGGTGAATATATCAAAATGGCATATGTTTTTAGCCTTCTTGATAAAGGGCTTAATTTTCCCCTTGCCCCTAAGAAGATTCCCATTGATGATATCATTTGTAACATTGAATATGGCATTAGAGACCTTCCTGATAATATTAAAGAATGTATTAGGCAAGGATGTGCTATCATTCTTAGGAAGGCTAAGCCTCCCAAAAGAATCCTTAGCAAAAGTGAATTCCTTGCCCTTAAAGCCTTTAGAAATAACCTCGATATTGACAAAGGTGGGGCAATTGTCATTTTAGATAAATTTTACTATATTAACAAAATCATTGACAATCTTCATAATAGTAGTAGTTACATCAAGCTCAATAAGAATCCAATTAAAAGAGTTTCCAAAGAAGTTATGAACGCCATTAAATCCATTAATTCCTTTAAACCTTTTTGCAAAAAGCTTACTGAAAGAAATCCCCTCACCCCCATAATTTATGGCCTTCTAAAGGTTCATAAGGTTGGCACCCCATTGAGACCTATTATTAACACAATAGGTGGGATTTCTTACCTTCTTGCAAAATTCTTAGCTCAAAAGCTCAAAGCTCTTGTTGGTTGCACTAATTCCTTTGTTAAGGACTTTGCTTCCGCCTTTAATGGCTTGACCACGGGGATCTGTTAGTGAGATTTGACGTTGTATCATTTTATATCAAAATCCCCATTCAAGAGGCCATTAATGTCATAAATAGTATCACTGATAGTGCCACTACCAAATTAGTTGGCCTCTCACTCACCTCTACTTTCTTCAGTTCCCAAGGTGATTTCTACGAGCACACTTGCGGGGTGGCGATGGGTTCCCCTATTTTCCCTATAGTTTCTAACTTATTCATTGAATATTTTGAGAGTAATGCCTTAACCTCTTCTCAATTTCTCCCTAAAATATAGAGGAGTTTTGTTGATGACACTTGCATCATTTGGCCCTATGGTCATGGTAAATTGGAATTTTTTCCACTACAAGGAAAAGACCCTCTATAGGAGGTTATAAAGGAGAGTTTTAGTGTTATAAAATTTGCCAAAATTGTGAAAAACACATTTGATACAACATCTGTTTACGGTTACAGAGGTTTTGGTGGAGATTTTAACGGAATTTAAACACAACTAAAAATATTGGGTGGTCGGAGGTTATTACGGATGTTTTTTTCATCAGTGCGCTACCAAGGTGTCAACGCACAGTTGCGTGTCATCTAGACGGTGGCCTGGGGTGGTCGAAGGTGCATGCACCGGGCCGTAAAGGTCTAAAACCTCACCGGGTGAACTATTGGTGATACAGCGCATGAGGCCGTTCTAATTGGTATTGGTATTTGTGTGGTGCCCATAGGTCGTATCAACGCACCGGTACATAGTCTTATAGAAACGCAATGGTGCGCAATATCAGAAAAACACATCGATTGTTCTAATTCGTATTGGTATTTGTGCGGTGCCCATAGGTCATACAAACGCACTAGTGCGTAGTCTCACATAAACGCATCGGTGCACAGTATCACAAAAACACACCAAGATTTATAATTGGTATTGGTATTTGTGTGGTGCCCATAAGTCGTAGAAATGCACTGGTGCTCTCTATCATACAAACACATCGGTGTACAGTAACTGACACGCACTGATGTTCATTTTATATTTTTTAGAAACATCGATGTGCGACAGTGCAATTATTGTGATTTTTTTCAATTCATTATTCATCAAAAGTCGACACATCTTATAACAATATTCATATTAATTAAATTTTTATTAATGCATTTTAATGTGATGTTTGGATTAATTTATTATATCATATCATAATTATTGTGATTTTTTAAAATTCATTATTCATCAAAAGATGACACATATCTTATAACAATATTCATATCAGTTAAATTTTTATTAGTGCATTTGAATGTGATGTTTGGATTAATGAATAAGACAGTATTTTTCATAAAAAATGGGATAGTTATTGGTATCCCTTTGTATTTCAATTGGGACACTATGTCCATTACATTAAACAAAATGTCTGATTTCACAGACAAATATTTCAAAAAATCTAGTTAAGTTTTGTAAAAAGGAGATTTCTTTCAGTAAGCTTACTGAAGGAAATAAATTACAATATACAAGATTTCATGGCATTGAGGAAGCCGATTTCCTCACATACATAATTCTGTAAGAATTTGTATAGGTTAATTACCAATTTTAACCTTGAAATTTGGTTGTGCATCACTCTAATAACACTATCATAATTAAATAATTACTTGAACCATATGAATAACTATTTCCATAATAATCTCTCAATAGATCTCCTAAGTAATCTTCTTCCTTAACTTCTCTCTTTCCATTTCATCTTTGATTCTTCCTTAAAAGTCTATACTTGGTTTACTTGATCAAAAATACATTATTGTTTTATTCACAAAGAGTTAATCTTTTAAATTTGGAAAAAAAATTAAGTACCATAAAACTTTGATTTCTAAATGATATTCTTAAAAATAAAATTTAATTTAATTGAACTCAATGAAATGACATTAAAGAAAATTCTCATATGTTTAAATGATTTAGATAGAATTTGAATTCAAGATCACCATGTGGGCGACTAATTAGAATTAAATAGATGAATATTAGACGGAATTCAACCCATAAGTTTAAGAAGCATAGAACCAAGTAATTTTTTTTTGAGAAATTGGTGAAAGCCTAATGTCTTATAGCATTCGTAAAGTTTGGTAAAGCACGAAGAACAAATCTAAAAGTTATATTGACATGTTTAGAGAAGATAGTGAAATCAAAATAAGAAATCTCTTGTTAACGAAATCGATACCAAGATATTAGAAAATGTTCACAAAGTTATATATTGAAAGTGAAAAAGAAAAAGAAAAAGAAAAAGAATAATAACAATAGAAATTAAAATACAAAATCTCATTTTCATTTTTATTTTATACATTGATAAAACCTAATTGACAATAAATGAAATATCTATATCTATATATATATATAATTTTATATACATATTACACACATAATATAATTTTTAATAAAAATATGCTTATAATAATATAATATAATTTTATATATTAAAAGATTGAATATAATTTATAAATTTACAGTATTTAAATTGTTTATTATGGCAAAAATAAATTTAGTACTATCAAAAACTTCTGAGCGCTCAAAATTCTGAAACTTCAACTTTAACATGAATTTTCAAAAATTTCTACGATATTTTCAATTCTAAATACTTAAAGCTCCCTAGACAACCCTGTGTTTTCATTCCTTATGTGAAACTCCACAATGCTATAACACGTATTACTTAATCTTAACTCCAGTATTACTCCAACCAACTAGATTAACTACTATTCAGATATGTACAAAGGTGATAAATCAGAATCAATGCAAACTGAGGAAAACGCGGATACTTCAGGTAATTGTATTCGTTACTCCATTGAAACTAATATAAAATGTGGCAATAATTTGCCGAATTACAAGTTATTATTTCGCATACATTTTATGTGGAAAATCTAGAAGTATACAACTGATAAAGAGTGGGTCTCGTGGGTCTCCGCAATGAATTGTTGGCTTGCCCAGGGCTCAACTATAATCGACTGCAATGGACTGGAATCTCATTATTTAAATGATAATATTATCGCTTTAACCCTTTTGTTCTACGTGTTTTTTTATAAATCAGGGTTGGGGTTGGGTTAAATTGTCACTTTTGAGAATTTTTTTTACTAAAATGTTTCTTTATTATCAAAAGGAGGTTTATTTAGCTTCACATTAGCATCATTATTTGTAAAGGATTTGAGTAATCTTTATTTTTCAAATAGTGGTATAAAAATGGTGATAATGTGGGGATACCCTATTATGATCCAAAACACCAAAACCAATTTTACAAAAATTAAAAATATTAAAATTATAATAATAATAATAAATTGTGTATGGTGCAAAGCACCATAAAATAAAAAATAGTGCAAAAAAAAATTTATTATTATTATTATAAAAAATTGTATATGATGCAAAGCACCATAAAATATGAAATGGTGCCCCCAATAAAAAACTAACCTCTTTTATTTAGAAAGGTTATATATTTCCAAGATTTAAAGATATGCTAAGAAGTTGTATTTGATAATTTAAAATCTTCGTATGCCTGAGTTTGGATCCTAAAAGTTTGATTTTAGTACCAAAGAGAAACTTTTGACCATTTTTTTTATGCTTAAATCCAATTACCATAAATATATTTAATTTATATCAAATATACTAACATAACTGAAGTGTCCTCTACTTCAATTGTCAATTTATTTGGAAGAGGCTTTTATTTTTATCTTCAAAGTGCATGTACTCAAAATGTTTCTACTATATTTTGGATGATTAGGTCAATTTATGGTTAGTGGTTTTTATGGTTACGTCAATTTATTTGAAAGTGATAACTAAGTCATTTTATAGTTATTAACTTTTATAATTACGTCAATTTATTTAAAAGTGATTTTTATTTTTATTTTAAAAAATATTGTAATGAAACTGTTTTTCCAAATCAGTAGAAATTTTATTTTCAAAATTTCCAAACCATTATTCCAAATCAGTAGAAATTTTATTTTCAAAATTTCCAAACCATTAGAAATTTACTTACATAATTAAAATTTAATGTTCAAGAACAAGAATCTTGTGAAGATCAATATGAATAATATGTAATAATTTTATATTTCCAAAGTGAACTTAAAAATCAAGTTGAACAATAGACTAAACGGTCAAATAAATAAATTACAACGAGAAGTGTTGACAATTATCTTGAAGAAAATCCACTATTATGACCGGAAAATATGTGTCATGAATATTTTCAACTCAATAAAGGGAAGAATTTTAGGAAGAGCCTTTGTGAGAGAAACATCATAGACATGTATAAAACCTCTTAATGAACGAAAGTCAGGGGAAGAAATGAATGCCTTCGGATTAAAATCACACATTGCATTTGTAGGATTTGCATTTGGAATAAAACCACACATTGCATTTGCATTTGCATTTATAGGATTTTCCTCAAGGAGGAAGGTTATTGAATGCAAATGGGTGATCAAGAAAGACTAATGTAGGTGGTTTTATGGAGTGGTATAAATATTATTTTGGTAAAAATGGGGTATTTTATTTTAATGGGTGTTAAATTATGAGAGGAAATTTTCTTATGTGGTTAATATAGCCTCGTTAAGTTTGTTGTTATTATTGGTATTTTTTTATGATTTTGAGATGGAGAAAATATACAAGAAAGCATCAATTCTTCATGATGAGATTAAGAAGAAATTTTCATTATAAAAACATGAAATCAATAACATGTAGGATTTGAAATATAGGGAGAGAATACTTGGTGTTATTGTTAAAGGTATCAGTAAATGGATTGAAGTATTAGCTAAATTAGTGTACCAATAAAAAACACGTTATAGGAAATGGGTTGTGAGAATTGAATTAGAGCATTGTATTTACTTCGAACAAGAAGTATTAGCTAAATTAGTGTACCAATAACAAATACGTTATAGGAAATGGGTTGTGAGAATTGAATTAGAGCATTGTATTTACTTCGAACAAGAGAGTGATAACGTCATTGCACCTATTTAGGAAGAGATCATTGACCAATTGTTGAGATGATCTTTACGTAACTATAATCTTAGGGTATGACTGTTATTTTCTGTCAAGCATATAGAAGCAAGAAGACTCATATGCATGGGTTTAATGATATTGACCAAGAAAGTTAATATGGAAACTACAAAGTCCACTGTTGCTTATAAGTGTACATACATGGGTTTAATGATATTGACCAGGAAAGTTAATATGGAAACTACAAAGTCCATTGTTGCTTATAAGTGTACATATTTACTGTATTTGAAATATTTATGAGTTCGAAGTGTAAAAGGTAACAAGTGATTTCCCCATTCCCATACAAAAGTATATTGTAGCTTCATAAGTTTAGAGGGAAGTCATTTGGTTGCAATAGTTATATAATGATATTGGATTTGAACATAGGCATGTGTTTCCTTTTTACAATTAGAGGCTGTTTCGATAAAGAATCTAAGTTTATTTACACACAAAGCACATTATAGAGAAGCTTATCTACACACAAAGTAAATTATAGAGAAATTCCACTACATTAGAGAGAAGCTTATCTACACACAAAGTAAATTATAGAGAAATTCCACTACATTAAAGAGATGGTGGAGTCTAATTGGGTAAATACCCCTAAGAATAAGGAGTCACCATGATGCAGCGTATTCAGTGGACGGAAGGGATTTTGCTTGGTGCAGAAGTAACGTGGGATACAATCTTGATTAATGTAATTACAATAGAAATTTTGTGCTTGAAAAGATGTAAAAGAATCTTTAGATTGTATTTATTGTGTATTTTGTGCTTTTGTGCTTGAAAAGATGTAAAAGAATCTTTAGATTGTATTTATTGTGTATTTTGTGCTTGAAAAGATGTAAAATAATCTTTAGATTGTATTTATTGTGTTTTAGAATTAGAATTATTTTTTAATTATGTTTTAGAATGAGTTGAAATTTTTTTTACAATTTATACCTAAGAGATGTTGTAGTGATATTATATTAAAATAATAATAATAAAATCGAATATAAATCAATTTAATTTGTTATATTGTAATTTTGTTTTTATTATTAAAATTAAAAACATGTTTTTAAGAAAAAAATCATATGCATATCAAATGAAATGAAATTTAAATAATAAAGATTCATATTTATAACCATGATATTTCAGAACATCTAATAATAAAATACATAAAAATTTAATAAATATAACTAATAAACATATAATTAGAAATAAAAATATTTGCATATATATATTTATATGGGTTGGAGCATTCAGTGCAACTCAATAAAAAACAAGCAACAGCAGATCAAACACATCACAAAAGAGACACAGGGTTTAACGTGGTTCACCCAACCAATCTGGGCTACGTCCACCTAACAGGGCATCGGCAATCTTATTATTAATCAGGAGATTACATTACAATTCAGTTCCTCACAAACTCCACACTCAAACAATCCGTATGGATACCTGTTATATAGCAAAGAGAATCTAACTGCCTCATAAATCCTCTCACATCAAATTTATGATGCATTAACTCTCTCCCAACAAAATAGAGCTAATTTAGCAACACAACCTAATTTTTGTCACCTACTGAGATTTTTGACTATTTTAATAAAACTTAAAATCTCAACAATCTCCACCTTGACAACAATTAGCCTGATACCCTGTTTCTTTATTATTTATTTTTTCTGCAAGCCAAGAGAAGCCAAACACCAACGCAGCTTCTCTAACAAAACTGGTTTCGTGAACATGTCTGCACAGTTTTTCTTTGTATGCACCTTTTCAAGAGAGACTCCCCTTTCAGTGATAACCTGTCTTACAAAATGGTACTTAATTGGAATATTCTTTGATTTAATATGATAGGCCGGATTCTTAGCCAAATGTATTGCACTTTGACTATCACAAAGTAACTTGATGTTGTCCTGTAACCTACCAAACTCACCAAGCAAACCTTTCAACCAAACCGCCTCTTTGCAAGCATGCGAAGCAGCAATGTATTCTGCTTCAGTAGTGGATAAAGCAACAATGTTTTGTAGCTTTGACATCTAGCTAATAGCTCCACCTGCAAGAGTAAAGACATACCCTGAAGTTGACCTTCTCTTATCCAAATCACCTGCAAAATCGGAATCAACATACCCGCAAACAAATTCACTACTCTTATTGTAAGTGATACAATAACTACTTGTGCCTCTCAAATACCGAAGCACCCATTTCACTGCTGACCAATGTTCTTTACCCGGATTTGCCATGTACCTGCTGACAACCCCAACTGCATGTGAAATATCTGGTCGAGTACAAACCATCGCATACATTAAACACCCTACTACATTGGCATATGGAATTCGAGACATATAATCCTTTTCTTCATCTGTATTAGGACATAAACTAGAAGAAAGCTTAAAATGGGAAGCTAAAGGGACTGACACAGGCTTCACATTGTTCATACCAAACCTCACAAGTATTTTCTCAATATACTTCTGTTGTGATAGCCACAGCTTACCATTGCTCCTGTCTCTGAAAATCTCCATGCCCAAAATCTGTCTTGCTGCTCCTAGATCTTTCATATCAAATGTCCTTGCCATCTGAGTCTTCAACCTGTTGATTTCTTCAATTCTTTTGCTTGCTAAAAGCATATCGTCAACATACAACACTAAGATAATGAACATGCCATTACTTAACTGCTTAAAGTAAACACAATGATCATATTCACTTCTTAAATATTTCTGACTCAACATGAAAGAATCAAACTTCTTGTACCACTGTCGAGGCGACTGCTTCAGACCATACAATGACTTCTTGAGCCTGCAGACAAATTTCTTATTGCGATGCTGAACAAACCCTTCCGGTTGTTCCATATAAATTTCCTCATCTAAATCTCCATGTAGAAATGCAGTCTTAACATCTAATTGCTGCAACTCTAAATCAAACAAAGCCACTAATGCTAACACAATTCTAATTGAAACAATTTTAACCACTGGTGAAAAAATCTCATGAAATTCAATACCGGCTTTCTGAGAAAACCCTTTTGCAACCAGTCGCGCTTTGTACCTGTCTTCCGTATCATTCACACCCCGTTTCAGCTTGAAAACCCATTTACACCCCACAGTTTTCCTGTCTTTCGGAAGCTCAACCAGATCCCATGTGCCGTTCTTACTTAAGGCCATCATTTCTTCCTTCATGGCTGCTTTCCACTTGTCACTTTTCGAACCTTCTATTGCTTCCTGATAGCACAGAGGTTCATCATCGTTAGCGGTCAAAGCAACTGAAGTAACATAATCATCATACCTTCTCGGTGGCCGTTTGATTCTTATCGACCTCCTTAAGGATGTTTCTGGTTGACTACCATCTGTAGGAACTTCTTGCCGATCAGTATCTGAGACCTGTTCATGATCTAAACTTGAACCCTGTTCATGTTCTGATTCTGAAACCTGTTCATGACTAGTATCTGAACTATGGTCATCATGACTATCATTAGAAGTGTTGTCAAACTGAATGTGCTGAAAATCAAATACATCATCCTGTTTCAATTTACTATCTACATCTAACTGTACAAGAGAGGATTCATCAAACTTTACATCTCTGTTGATGATGATTTTGCGAGTAGTAGGATCCCACAATCTATATCCCTTTGTTCCAACACCATACCCAACAAAGATATACCTTTTAGACTTTGGATCTAATTTAGTTCGCTGATGTTTAGGCACTAGAGCATATGCATCACAACCAAACACTCTGAGTTTAGAATAGTCACAAGGATGTCCTTTCCATACCTCTTGCAGAATATTGCAGTCTATCGCCGTCGATGGAGATCGGTTTATCACATAACAAGCTGTTGCCACTGCTTCCGTCCACAACTCCTTCTGCAAACCAGCGTTACTCAGCATACTCCTTGCTCTCTCTAGAAGAGTCCTGTTCATGCGTTCATCAACTCCATTTTGCTGAGGAGTATAAACCGTGGTCTTATGTCTCTCGATCCCTGCATCCTTGCAATAGCTGTCAAACTCCTTGGAAGTAAACTCACCACCATTGTCGGTTCTTAAACACTTTATTGTTCTACCAGTGTTGTTTTCTACCAATGCTCTAAACTGTTTGAAAACTGAAAAAACATCAGACTTCCTTTTCAACATGTAGACCCACACTTTCCTAGAAAAGTCATCAATAAATGATACAAAATACGACGAACCACCATATGAAGTTGTAGGTGCTGGACCCCAAACATCTGAATGGATATAATCAAGTATGCCTTTACTAGTATGTTTTCCTGTTTTAAACTTTTGCTTACTTTGTTTGCCAAACAGACAATGTTTACAGAAATCTAACTTTCCAGACCTTAGATTAGGAAGTAACTTGCGATCAGCCAAAATATTTAACCCTCTTTCGCTCATATGGCCCAACCTTTGATGCCATAGGCAAATGGAACTACTGTCATGTTCAGACACCGTAGACACATGAACTGACCCTGTTCTTCCTTCTAACTGAAACATATTTCCTACTTTCTTAGCTTTCATTACTAGTAAAATACCTTTGTAAATTTTCATTACTCCACCTTGAATTACAGTTTTATATCCATTTGTGTCAAGTGCTCCCAGTGAAATTAGATTTTTTCTTAAGTCTGGAACATGTCTCACATATGTTAACAATTTAGTTGTGCCATCAAACATTTGCAGTTGTATACTTCCTATTCCCACAATATTAGATGTGACATCATTACCCATGTACACGACTCCATCATTAACTGATCTATACGTCTTAAACCATTCTCTATGAATACACATGTGGTTTGATGCACCGGAATCTAACAACCAATGTTGATCATGATTTGACAAATTAACTGATAACACTTCGTCGCTCATACCTGAACCAGATGCCGAACCTGTATCTGTCGCATTTTCCTCCTTCTTCTCTGTCAAAGAATCTGCTTTTGAAGTTTGTTGTTGTCGCTTCCAGCAGTCCTTCTTCAAATGCCCCGATTTGCCACAAAACCATCACTTTACTTTTCTCTTCTTCCCTTTCGACTTTGAACGCGAATCGCTACGCTTACCAGAGCGTCTTTCTCTAGAACGACCTCTAGCCATCATTGCCTCTGATGTAGAGGTGTCAGCATTCGACCTCTTCCTCGTCTCCTCAGACAACAAGGCTCCAACCACATCGTCAAACTCAAGGATGTCTGCAGTACTAAAGCTTATGGAAGTAACAAAGTGATCCCACGATTCGGGCAATGAACACAATAGAGTTATAGCCTTATCCTCTGAATCAAATTTTACATCTAGACTTTGTAATTGTACCAATAGAGTATTGAAAACATTCAGATGGTCAGTAATCGAGGTACCTTCCTTCATCCGCAAACCATAAAGCTGTCGCTTCAGGAGAATCCGATTTGTCAAATATTTCGTCATGTAGAGCTTTTCAAGCTTCATCCACAAGCCTGCGGCGGTCTTCTCTGACACAATGTTGAATAGAACGTCATCCGCCAGACATAACCGAATTGCGCTCAGAGCTCTGTCATCCAACTCATCCCATTCATCCTCCGTCAAGGAAGAAGGCCTTTTGCTTTTCCCCAACAGCGCTTTCGCCACGCCTTGTTGAATCAGCAGATCATGCATCTTAACCTTCCAGATCTCGAAGTTGTTTTTGCCATTGAACTTCTCGATCTCAAAACGGACACTTTGTGTTTTTGCCATATCGAGTCACAAAAACAACCTCCAATTGCAACTTTTTAATAAAGAATTCTCTTTTTAATAAAAAAATCCCTTTAAAAAAAAAATACCCTTCACCTTTAAAATGCCTTTCACTTCATACCATATGCAAATGGTAATTACATTATCAAATATCAAATCGATTTATTTTTTGTTTTTAAAAAACATGCCACCATTATAATCGATTTAAAATATATATGCCAAATACAAAGGCATGTGAATAGAGGTAAAATGCAAATCGATTTTAATTACAAACTTGCATTATTGCAATAAAATCGATTTTATATAAAGGCATTCAATATATTAACGGCATTCTACTCACTTTTCTCCATTTGATCTTTCACGTTTTGCAGTTGCTGCCTCCACTACGGCATTTAAAAAAAAATATCGATTTAAAACAAAAAACCAGTGATGCACTAACCCTGCAGAAACGCCTCTGCTTCACCAAAATAGAATTCCTTGGCGCTGAAATATAATCGTTACTGCAATGCCTCCGCATCACCAGCACGCAACTCCTTAACACACACCAGCTGCCCGCCTTTCTATTGACTTTGAGCTACTCGCTGTTTCGATATCCGGAACTCCACGCAGGTAAGAAAAAAAAGGCTCCAGCACATTGCTACGCCAGCATAAACAAGTTTGAAAATACCTCCACGCAGCAAGTGCAATCATTTTCTGGTGGCAACGTTGCAGGTTAATGCACTACGCACTCCACTGTAATACGCCAGCAGTTTCCACAACGCAACACCGCTGTAATACAACAGCAGTCTCCACAACGCACTCCGCTGTAATACAACAGCAGCGTTACGGGCAGCCACACGCATCAAAAAAAAAAACTCCACCTACACGCAGATCTGTTCCCTCCACGTAGTTGGACAGTAATCAACAGCACCAGCACTCCAACATTGCTCTGATACCAATTGTTGGAGCATTCAGTGCAGCTCAATAAAAAACAAGCAACAGCAGATCAAACACATCACAAAAGAGACACAGGGTTTAACGTGGTTCACCCAACCAATCTGGGCTACGTCCACCTAACAGGGCATCGGCAATCTTATTATTAATCAAGAGATTACATTACAATTCAGTTCCTCACAAAATCCACACTCAAACAATCCATATGGATACCTGTTATATAGCAAAGAGAATCTAACTGCCTCATAAATCCTCTCACATCAAATTTAGGATGCATTAACTCTCTCCCAACAAAATAGAGCTAATTTAGCAACACAACCTAATTTTTGTCACCTACTGAGATTTTTGACTATTTTAATAAAACTGAAAATCTCAACAATATGATGACAATGATGATAATTAACGTTCACTAAGGCCTTATATAGTCTATCCTTAAAGAAGTAAGAGATGAATTATAGTTTTTTAACTTATTATTTCTATGCTAATAAAAAATGAGATTGTTAATTATAAATTAACATATATTTTACCATATAGATTAAAATAATTATTGTATTCACAACCATTACATTAAGATCTTCATATTTAAATTCAATTAAATTAAAAAAATCATAAAACATGTTAAAGGAAAATATAAATAATATTATTAGGAATTGATATAAATTCATTGGGCTACAATCCAGGGGATGTTTAAGTATGTCATGTCTCCAATAAAATAAAAATAAAATTAAAAATCCTATTCCAAAATATTTTAATATTTATTTTAATTAAATACTTGTCAAATATATCTTTATAATAATGAATATTCAAAATGAAAAACTATATCCTATGGATATATTAAAATTTTTAAAGACAAAAATATTTCCACATCAAAATTGTACTATTTGAAAATATTATTTGGATGTAGTTTTATTATAAATTTTGTTATCATGTCATGTAAAAAAAATCACTAGATCTAATATTAATATTAATATTATTATTAAATATAGTATTTGTATTTGTATTATAATATTAATATTATTAGATTTATTAGCTTTGAATTAAAAATTTGAGGAAAAGTTTGCATGATAGACAAAGAGTTAGATGAATCTAGGTTGGTCTTAATTCCAAATCTACCAAGTGTGAAGTGGAAATCAAATCTCTAGTGCAAAAGGAATCAAATATCTTAAAGGAAAAAACCTTTCTTCAAGTTTTGCACTCAAAAAAAGATTTACATCTTCATAAATTAGATTCCTCTAAACACTTCATAAATCCATAGTTAATATGAATACTCAACATAACTTTTATAGCGCAAAAGTTAAAATATTTTGTTTTTGAAACACCTACTCGTACATGAGTCATAAAGCCATGATATATCATGAAACATTTATTTATATATATATACAAAATCAATTTATTAATATTTTTTTTTAATTATAGCCAATGGTGAGTATCTCAATTTGTGATATCCATGCTATAAAGTAATATGTAAACTATGAATTTTAAGGTGTGCTAAATTAGTAATAGCCATGTTATATTTTAATATATAAACTATCAGATTCAAAATTCAAATTTTTTATTTATCAAATTAATAAAATAATAATAATTTTTTCAATTATATTTTTGTATAAAAAAAATTATAATAAAAATAAATAAAAGTAAAAATCCTAGAGCATATTATTATATTTGAAAATAAAAAGATAAAGAAAGGGTAAACATTGACTATAAATTGTCCTTGAACTTTAAAATGTTAGACAATTGCTTTAACCCAAATATTTGTGTATCATGGAATTGGGGATCCAAATATGCAGACAGCAAATCAGGTAGACCTGCCAGATCAGCTGTACGCAGTTGAAATGGTTAAGGATAGCAGCATTAACAATTATAATCAGTCAAACTTTAATCACATTTCAGAAATATTTAGAACTGCGTTAGCTGTCTAATGTCATTGTTGTATTCTTGATTCAAGACAAACTATGCCACAAATCATATTACTATCCTTTTCCAAGTCCAACATTACAACGAAGCTATCATATGCTTTTATTCTAGAGATTACTAAGTTGTCCTTAGAGTCATACACAATATATCTGTTACTAATTTTCCATTAGTGAACCGACCGATAGCTTTATTGCGAGGATCCGTCTTCAAATATGTAGACAGCGGACCCCATTCGTTCGCTGGGTTAGTGCCAGAAGACACGTTACAATACCAACATTTGCAATCATCTCCATGATGTCTAATGCTCAGTAGAAACTTCCGTGGATACTGCTTAAATAATTATTTCATATTATGTACACTCTGTTTAAGTTCGTTGTACAGTCTTTTTTTATTAGATTGCCCTATACCGAACATGGTGTCCTTCTTAAATTCTTTTTAAAAAATTAATTGATGCTCTCTGCTTTCATGAGAGGTGGCCACTGAACATCCTCTTATCATCGCGATCGTACTATTATCTTACTGCATCAAACCAATAAAACCTAACTGGTTAACCTAACCAACTGATTGGTGCAAACGCGATAGCATCATGGTTTATATATTTCAACCTCATTGTCTCTCTATTTGTGTTAAAGCATTAAATAATGAGATGGAATATAATATTAAGAAAATAGAAGGAATTTAACTCCTTAATATTTTTAATAATATATATAAATGGGATAGTATAAATTGATTATTTAAAAAATGTGGTATGAATAAGTATTTTATTGAATAAGTTATGGTTTTTAAAATATGGTATTGATAAGTCATGATAATTGTTAATAATATTGTAACAAAGTCTATTTACATATTAAATAGTAAAGTGAGAGTAAATATTCATGGTTAATAATCTAGCTATATATTTTTTCAAATATCTATATTTTTAATTTATGTATTAACTATTTTTATCAATAATAATAATAATAATAATAGCAATTATATATATATATATATATTAGCAATTATATGTATAATGAAATAAGTGTTTATATATATATATATATATAAACAATTTGGTATGTATAATGAAGTAAGTGTTTTGACCTTTATTATAATTAATGTTTAGTGTCATTTAATTTATATGGCTAAAAAAGTATTCATATATAATTGAAATGATTTTATTCTGGCTTTATAAAATAAATAAATTTAATTAAAAATAAGGGTTATTATATTTAAAAATATTTTTTATAATTTAATATTATGAAAAATGTAATTTTTTAATAAATAGCATTTAAGAAAATTAATAATAAAAAATATTTTTATATTAATTTATAATTTTTTTTAATGACATTTAATAAAATATTAATACTAATTTTTTTTAATACAGATTATATGTAAAATATTTTAATATTCACTTTTATATTTTTGAATTAATAATATTTATTTAAAAAATAATAAAATAATTAGAAGTATTTTTTTATATCTAATTATTATGAAAATGGTCCAAAGAGATTGGTTCCATGGTGGAAAGTGAGAATATTTTTACTATTAAGCAAGGTTCAATTATTATGACAGGTTGTCTAAAGCTATAAATGCATCTTATTTTTTAATTTCAATTTAAAACAATTAATTCAAATTGCTTAATACTAAGTTTATTATATTTTTAGAAATATCTAAATAGATTAATTGATCTTGTAATGTGCTAAAATAAAAAACCGAATCAATTCTACAAATTGCTGAAACCAATTATTATTTTTTAATTTCAATTTAAAACAATTCTTTCAAATTACTTGATACTAAGTTTATTATATTTTTAGAAATATCTATATAGATTCAATTGATCTTGTAATGTACTAAAACAAAAATCTGAATCAATTCTACAAATTGTGGAAACCAATTAGGGTCGCACAATCACATGAACAAGAAAGAGAAATAATTTCAATCGCACAACATAAAGATGTATCTGAGGAAAGCCTCAACTAAAAACCCTGTTATCTGTATATTGCATAAAGTAAAGAACATGAAACAATACAACATTATTCCTCTTCCTGAGAAACCTCTGCACTCTATTGATTGTCTCACTCTAATCCTCATAAGTTTGGTCTGATATTTAACCACTTCCTTGCACCTAACTGACCAACCTTTCTTACACATTCCTCGGCTAATTGAGCCCCTATTAATTAGAAAAATCTCATCGATAGATTATGCAATACATCCAAGGGATCATGACGTCCTCATGCACAACCTGCACAAATTTCTAATTATACAACTCATAGTTATCTTCCCTTTAACCCCAATATCAAGTTGGCCTTCCTTAGAACTGACATGCAACAACAATTTATAGTGAATTATGACTTATCTGATTGATCAACACATGTGAATTAAATCAAATTTAATTTGTTGGACCTATCAACAACTCATCCAGTAGTTAAAACTAGTTAAACTGATTTTAATTGAAATAAATTGAGTTAACTAATTAAAACACAAAATAAACTGCAATTGGACCCCCTTTAGGGAGAACTCTACATGCCTCCAGTTTGACCCTCAACTTGAATTGACTGAGCTAACTAATTCTTCTTGACTCAGTTAACACTTAAAAGTTGTCATGTGATGTGAAATTACAATTTACTTCTAATTTCATTAACAAAAAATTAAACTAGAAGCATCTTGGGTGCCATTTTCAATATTTATTATTGCCAATTTCAACACTCCCTCTTAAAAAGAAAGGAATTCAACTCTATCCCAATCCTGTACCTTTGGAATGTTTTGCACACAACACTTCTTTGGTGTTTTTTACTGTTAGAACCTCTGAAATTGAAAAAACATCCTAACTGAATCAGTATGATGCATCTGTCTCTAGAGTCTCTGACTGCTACTAGTTATTGCACTATCTACTGAAAAAATCTGAGTTGTTGTTGACTCTACATCTGTGTCATCTGCACTGTTTCCAACTCTTATTTGCGCTCTAGTATATAACATCTATCACTCTAACATCTAACTGCATCAACCACTACTGATCCATTGTGCTACTCAGTACTATGGGCCCCTTGTAGCCAAGTACTGATCCATGAGAAAAAACATCTCAATGGACCCTGCCCAAATTTCTTCTCTTGAGATTATGACTTCACATTGTCCGACCTCTTGCTTGGAGGTATGGTTGCATGTGCTCCCTCTGCCCACATGGCTCGAAATTTCCCCTACTGGAGGTTTTTACTTGAGTGGATGCCTCCACTTGGTCTCCTCTCTGCTTCTCCAATTGTGGCTTCTCCACTACCTTCTGAGGATTCTTTTGAGGCTGCATATTGAGAGGTAATTTATGCTTCCTCTCAAGCACCAGGTCTCTAACTTTTTCTTTGCTCCTCAAATATTTTCATTCATCTTTTACCTCGAGAGAATACATGTTCTTGACTCACACACCGATTTGTTTCACCTGTCTAGTGGCGATGTGTCTAAGAAAAACATTTCCTTTTCTAAATATCACATCATAGCGATAGTATTCTAATACCTCTAAGAAAACAAGATTCTTCTCCAGTCCCGGAACAAACAAAACATCAATCAGTCTAATAAGGGAGCCAAAATCCCTATGAAAGGTAACTATACCTATGTCGGTCACGTTGTACCTCCCGTCATCTCCAAAATCTATGTTCTTCTCGAGGTCCTTCTACTCCAAGTCACTGAAGAGATCTCTATTCCATGTCATATGGAATGAGGCACCACTGTCGAGATACCACATGCATCCCATTACAATGCTAGCCATGCATACAATGAGAGTAAAATCAAGCTCAAACTGTGAAGCTAGAGCTTCACCTACTATTGCGACAATAGGCTCCTTCTTGCTTGCCTTCTATGGAAATTTCCTGACATAGTGCCCGTACTCATGACTATGAAAAAACTTGATCTTGGACAAGTCTCTCTTGCCCTCTTTTCCTTGGGACTTCTTTCCCTTACCTTTATTTCATTTTCCAACTAATGCAAAATCTTCTTCTTTGTCTTTGGAAGAGGTCCTACCTCTGCTGCTCTGTCTTATCTCTTCTTGTACCAAGTGAGACCACAATCACTCCCACTTTGGTAACTTCTCCCTCCCATTTATCGAATATTAGTAGCTATGCTAGCTGTTGAGAAGGCCTAGAAGTGTTATGCTCACCAAATATTCTTTGGGAACGTTAACACTAAAAATTCCAAGCTCATCTCGACATTGAGTGAACTTCGTCAAGTATTTTGGTATTGTCTCACCCTCCTCCATATTGATCTTTTTGATCTTTTCCTTCAACACCAACTTCTTATGGCTGCTTCTATTTTGAAACACATGTTATGGCCTTCCACATAACTTATGGAGTTTCCTTTCCATGGCGGTTTGAGAAAATATGATCTTGAAATCCTTCTAAAAGAATCCTTCTTGCCTTTGCTACATTCTTCTTCCATGCATCAAGATTTTGAGCATCTGTTGTTGCGGTCTTGGGAATATCACTGTCTATGAATTCCTTAAACCCATTTTCCTCTAACAAAACCTCCATCATTTCCTTCCATGATATATAATTCAAACTACCTTCAAGGGCATATTCGAGTCTCAATCCATAGAAATACATCTTGATCTACTGATGGTCCCGAAGAATAAATTTGAAAATTCGATTCACTTGTTCAAAACAAACTCTAGTTCTTATGTTCTATAGTGATTCCTATTGAGAATTTGGTAGGGCAGTGATTAATTCAAATTCTCTTCTTGATAATTACTTGTGAGATTACTTATGTATTCTCTTCATAGATTATAATGTCTTTCATCAAGTCAATTACCAAAACACATCAGACACAATGTTAGGCACTTCAAGCCAGGGCCAAAACCTCTCCCTCTTGGAGAGGAAAACCCACAAGAAACTTATTCTAATATACTTTCAGTTGAGAAGTACCATGACCATGACCCAGTCCCTTGACCTATGTATGCCTCCAAGACCTTGTCATTGCTTCTTCATTGATTCCTTCAGTTGATCCTTCTTTCTTGCACTTTCCTACACCATTTTTCACCTTATGCTTTATCTTTGCTAATTGTGCATACCTATCTTGTTACCTTTTATAGAACATACTACCCTATACACATTCCTATTCAAGTGCCTTACATAGTACTATTCTTTTTATTTTAACATAGTCTCCTCTCTGTATTAGATACAGACTCGTCCTCGCGCTTATTGCAGTCTAGATTTTGCACTTTAACACATCCCTTCTTCACTATTGAACATAGTCTTCTTTCTTCTCCTTGACACAAACCTTCTTCACTGTTTAACACAATCCTTTCTTTTCTCTTTAACACAATCCTTATTTACTGTTGAACATAGTCCTATTTTCACATTTCTTCAGATATGTATAACCACAATAATCTTATACTTTAACCAATTTTTTGTCTCCCTTTACTCGCATTTATATCATATATATATTATCAAAGTTCATAGAGACTTGTTTGAGTTCTTCATGTAAATTTGTCTACAAATTATAGACCTATCCGAGCTTTTGTTCCCATAATTCACATTTATTGCAATTGTGCTAATTCATTTCGGTTTTGCGCAATATATATAGGGTATATATAATGGTTAGCCCCTATATTAGTTGACCTTACAGTCAATAGACGTGACTATTCATTGGGTCGACATGATCACTATTAATAGGCTGACTTGTAGGCTGATTTTGAAGAGTGTTACAATGCTAATATTGATCCATATTCTGAGCCATGACTTCAAGGATTATGTGACAAGGTCTTGAGGCATACAAGTGTGCCTTGAATCATCATTAACATGACTCTTAATTTGTACATTTATGACAAGAAAAAAAATCCATAAAAGACATCAAGAAGAAGTATTTCGACCTGTAATAAAACCTTGCTCATGAAACCCATGATGCAAGCATACTAGAAATATATTTTGTTATCTTTGCCTTCTTCATTACATAAATACATAATTACATAGTCAATATGATGATCATTCCTAGTTACACTTTCCAAAAATTCCTGCTTTGAAACCATGTAGAAATATATAAATAGATTCAACTCATCTTGTAATGTACTAAAACTAAATATTGAATCAATTCTACAAATTTCGGAATCCAATTATGATCACACAATCACATGAACAAGAAAGATAAATAATTTCAATCGCACAACACAAAGATATATCTAGGGAAAGCCTCAAATAAAAACCCTATTATCTGTATATTGCATAAAGTCAAGAACATGAAACAATACAATGATATTCCTCTTCCCGAAAAACCTTTACACTTTTTTTACTGTCTCACTCTGATCCTGGAAAGTTTGGTCCAATATTTAACCACTTCCTCGCACCTGACTGACTGATCTTGATTACGCATTCCTGGTATAATTTAGTCCCCATTAATTAGGAAATTATCATCAATATATTTTGTAATACATCAAAGGCATCCTGATGATCTCATGCATGACCTGTACAATTTTAATTATACAAATGATAGTTGTCTTCCCTTTAACCCCATTCTCAAATGGGCCTCCCTTAGAACTGACACATGAAACAACTATTTATAGTAAATTATTATTTATCTGATTTATCACTACATGCGAATTAAATCATATTTAATTCACTAGACCTCTCACTAGCTCATCCATTAATTAGAACTAGTTAAAATGATTTTAACTCAAATAAGCTAAGTTGACTAATTACAACTCAAAATAAACTGCAATTGGACCCCTTAAAACTTAGGGAGAACTCTACATGCCTCCGGTTTGACCCTCAAGTTGAATTGAATGAGCTATCTAAGTCTTCTTGACTAATTTAACACTTACAAGTTGTCATGTGATGTGGAATTACAATTTACTTCTAATTTAATTAAGGGAAAATTAAACTAGAAGCCTAGTGGGTGCCATTTTAATTAGTTAAATAAAATAAAATATATTTCTTATATTCATAATCTCAATTTATTATTTTATATAATTCTTATGTCTTCTCTTTTAATAGTAATTAAATTATTATTAATGATATATATTAATTATTATTAATTATAAAATATTATTAATTTGTTTTCTTTTCTTTTAATTTTTTTAAAATTAGGTTATATAATTTTTAGTAAAATTATTATTTTTTATTATGGATGGTACGAGGGGAGGGATATTACTTATTTCTGATGGAATTATAGAATCCAAATTTGCATGGGGTCTGGGAAGGGAAACAAATAATCAAGCATAGATGTATGATCTCAATGACATTATTATTCTTGGGGATTCACTAATCACAATTCATTATCTCATTAAAAAAGAAATCTGAAAGGATAACTCCCTAGCACTAGTGCTCCAAAGAATAAAAGGACTAATAAAATCCTTCCATTCCAAAAAATATATATCATATTCTTAGAATTCATAATGTTGAGGCCGATTCACAAGAAAATAGAGCTTGCTCCATGGAAGAGACCAAACTTGAAATCAATGACTCTATTTTTGTCCCATCCCCTAAGGTTATATTTCTCTTGGTTCTTGGTTCTTCTCTTAGTCTCCCCAATTTATGAATTTTTTTTTTGGAAAATTTCCAAAACACATCACTCTTCCTCAAATTTGATTACTTGCTTGCATAGTTTCATACCTTGCTAGTTGTACACCATCCATAAAGTTAATATCATCATTTCATCACATCAGTCATGTCATCATGAAGTTCAATCCTTCAAGGCTTCATTAGGTCTTTTAGGGTCAATCAAGGTTTCCATTAGGTCATTAGGGTTTCCAAGGTCCAATAAAACATAATTTCCACTGTATAAGACCAGCAAGTAAAGGGTGATCTAATAACATCTCGTCACCATATGAAGATGATTAGTAATGGAAAATTCTTGTTTCAACATGTAATTTTGGTTTTAACATGTAATTTGTAATTTTCATTATGTAATTTTATTTCATTCAAAATGTAATAATTTCATGATTCCCAAGCTACTAAATCAGATTTCCAACATGCCAAAGCATAAAAAATGTCAAATCAAAGAGTTCTCAAAGTCATCATATGATCAATTTGTCAAGGAAAAAAATAAAGTGCAAAGGTAAAAATTCAGAGTTTAAAGTGATAGTGAAGAAAGAAAAATTGAGTCCCAAGGATCAATTCATTCAAATCATGAAGTATAAAGACCACCAAGACATCATAAAGAAGCTCATTTTTCATTTCATCTATCGAGATTGCACTCCCATAGTTAAAAAAGTCAATTTGTAGGGTCAGAGGGCGAATTTTTCACAGGCACTACGCTTTTAGAGGGTGGCACTATGCTTAGAGAAGTGGAGATGTGCTTAGAGCAGGCAACACTGTGCTTATTCTCCACTGGCGCCACACTTCTGGGAAAGGCGCTGCACGTTTTCCCGATGTGCTGCACTTTTGCTCATTGACCCCTCCAGGCATCAAAACTCAACAAAACACCTCCAAAATCTTCAAAAAATTCAGCAAGTGTCTCTAACATATTCTTCCAAGTAAGTAAAACAAAAAAATTTCCTCCTTGCACTCCTAAAGAAATATTTCATAGTTTTTTTTTCTTAGGAAAATTTGGCATTTGTCTAGTGAGAAACCCTAATTTTACGCCTAATTCCAAAAAATTAATGCCCTAATACCTTACATACACTTCCCACACATCTAAAAATCATATCCCTGCCCTTACACTATCATTCTTTAGTCCCTAAGTCCCTTTCCCTAAAAGCCCTAAGTCCTAGGCGTCTACATTCCTAGGCAACCCCTTCCCTAAACCTGTAATTAAATTCTCATTTCCAATTCCCTTAAAATTTTGACCTCCTGTTACATGTTGTTTTTTCACCATGACATTTTACTGTCCATATAGGTTCATCACTACCTATATTGTGCTCCCTTAGAAATAAAAAACCCTAATGTTCCTAAACAAAGTCTTGAAATTGGAGAAAAGATCATTAAAACCCTTAAAAGTCTAACTCTGCTCTTTTCCTAGAATTTTCCTGTGGGTTCACGGATACTTGTTCTATAGCCTGCGGTAGCTCCCGCATGTTCTGCTAATAAAAACCTGCGGACCCCCGTAAAAATTCAAATAAAGGAAAAAGTAAGTTCTAGAAGCCCAGTTGGTCGAATATTCTCCCAACTGGAAGCTTCTAGAGGCGTGATCAGTTCAAGCTTTATCCCTCCACTTATGGAGCTCTATCCCTCCTGGTCTATGGAACTAAAATCCCTTCACGAGAGGAATCCATCCCCCTCTTCATGGAACTGAAACTACCTGCATTTCCCTATAAATTGAGCTCATGTTTCATTCTCAAGGGTAGATGGTAGCTTATATAATGTAATTTTTGAAGAAATTCTCAAGAGAGCATACTCTCTACACTAGTTGTTTTTGGCATGAGAATTATCACACTCTTATGTCCATAACTCCAAGTTGGTTCAAAGAGAGGAAGGCTTGTCAAACTGAAGGAGGAACGATTGTTCAGGACCTTGGGAGAAACTTGTACGACATCAAGGCATCAAGTTGTAAATTTACTCTTTTCATTCAAAGATAATACTTATGGGTCTCCTTTTCTCATTGAGTTGTTCTTGTGCATATTTGAATAATTCAATACTTAGAATCCTTGATCACTAAGTTAGATTAACTGTTCTTAATTATTATATGTTACAGGTGCTTTTAATTCTTTTTTCTGTCTTTGATTGCATGTTCTTCGTACTAGATAAGCCTCTTTGGAGTGACTGGATAAAATACTACACCGAACATTGGATTTCAAGGTAGGGTCATGTCCTCTTTCTTTGTTTATAATAATTCTGAATTACAAATAATCTAGAGAAAATGATTTACAAATGGATGTTTGTTTCTATCTATTCATAGAATACTAGGGAGATCGCTCTTGTTTGCAAGAGGGATTAATCTGCATGACACCTCCCATCACCTCTTAAATTTCCCTAATCCCTTTCCCCATCTCCCTAAATTTTCCTAGAGTTATCACTATTCTTTAGACATATCTTCACTCCTGATTCCCATATACCTTATCCCTAGGGTTTCTAGGACACCAAAACATTATGGAGGAAGAAAAATATTATGTGGAGGAGGAGAGTAGATAGAGAGAGGAGAATACAGAACAGGGAAGGCCTCACAAAGGAGGAAGAATCCTCAAATTGGAGCCCACCAACAAAAAATTAATTGAGAGCCTCTCCCATGACTGTCAATTGTTTTGAGTATTTAGGTTGCCTGGATTTTTGCAACATGATTCAAAGGGTCCAACATCATCCCATGTTGAGTAGAGTTTTCACTTCAAACCTCAGAGACAATCAGGTGACCCTTGTAGGTGTGACTTTCATTGTATCTACATCTGTCATTGCTACTGCCATAGGGATTCTGAAAATGGGAGAGAAATGGTTTAAATCTAAGGATTTGGAGGATCAGTAATATGAACCATTCATTAAACCTTGATACAAGAATGAAAAGAGGATGGTTTTCCCTTTCAACTACCTTCTTGATAGGTATGCATCCATGATGAAGATCATCATGAAGTACTTATCTTATGACGGAAGCTCTTATAGGCTCTACACATATCACATTAGACTACTGATGCACTTCACAAGAGTAATATTGGTCAATATCTGATACTTTTTATTCAGGAGCATAGATAAAATGGCTTACATTGTGTAAAAGAGAGACTATCACAAACATATGAATAGCCTCTTCCACCACTCATTGATCAAAATTATTTTCCTCCATCACCTTGATCAAGTAGGAATCTCATGGGACACCTTGTTCTTCTTATGTTTCATTATGTATGAATTTTTTGTTTCATGATCCATTTCATTTCTATGATATGCTGGATTTCAAGTTGATAAACATAATACATCTTTCATGCTATGTTTTGGGAAAATCTTCATAGTTTGTTCATTTTCTTCAGTTTATAAATAATACATGCTTTTCCAATTACTCTTTCTATCTCCTCATCAGTCTGATCCATCTCACCCTGAAACCCTAAAGTGTTAGGTTTCTACCTACCTTTCCCCATTGAATCTCTGCAACCCTAATCTTATTTTCCCTGACCTAGCCTCTTTGACCTAATCCTCATCCATCAAACCAATTCAAACAAACAAAATCATGTACTTATAACTAGCCTAAAACCCCAATTCATCTAGCCCTCTTGGCTATGATTTTGTGGAAAGAGTCCTCTCCGGTTTGGTAGGGCTAGCTAATAAGATAAAATATTGATCTATGGTTACCTTTTTTTTTACTCTTTTTCAGCCTTAGAGATCTGGTGGAGTGATAAAAAACATCTCCTTTTCATCTTTGGAGACAAATCAACTCTTCCAAGTTGATATGACATGCATGAAACACAAAATCGACCAACACAAGTCGACACTCAGGCATGTGCAAATGATCAACACTCTCGAGTTGACAACATACATGTTAAACAAAGAAATCGACAAACACAAGTCAATTACTCATGCATGTTCAAGCACAATGAAACCATAAAAATTCCACTGTTCATACACACAAACTCTCATGCATGTATACAATTATTCAACTCTCTCACAAGTACAATCATAAGTACAATAACTCTATTCATATGTACATGTACTTAAAGTTGAAATGAAAAAAAATTTCCATAATAAAGTGAGGTAACATACTCCACTTTCAAACACCTTCTTGGCATAAACATGCAACATGCATTCCATTGGAAAAGAAATGCATCAATCACCAAAAGACATGCAAAGCCTTAATTGGATAAGAAATCCAACCATCTCTTACCAAACCATTTCAATGGCGCTTGTTTCAGCTGCACATCATCATCACGAGAATCATCTTGACACACATCAATTATGGAACCTTCTTTTCCATTCTTGCCATTTTCTTTCTACACCTCCTTCAAATGTCGTGGATGACTTGCTGGATACAAATTCCAACACTTGTCTACAAGATGACCTTGCTTATGGAAATGAGTGCAAAATAATTTCCTCTTCTTTTCAACATGGTTTGCTTTGTTCAAAGGACATTTGGCTTATTCAAACCACAAAAGGAACATGCAACTTTTCTCCAAATCTTATGTGAAAAATTTCCATGTTTATCATAATCAAAAGCAACTTGATTAAAAGCAGATCTATACCTTGAAAATTCACCTTTATCGCCTGCTTGAGGAGGTGAGTTTGATGAGGTAGTGGCTCTCTTTTGAATACCAACAATGCATTCAACAACTTTAGAGCTTTCAACATCCTCTTGTTCGCCATTCTCATTAGCTGCATTCTTATGAGTACCTTCTTGTAAAGTGGGTGTACAAATTTTGCATTCCTCATGAACACAATCTTCACAAGCTTGAGGTAATGAACATGAAATGAAATTCCTTCTTGGAACACCTTCATGTGCCTCCTTTTCGTTAGAGCTTTATCCATCATGTTTTCCATAACCAAGACCAAAATACTTAGGCCTTTCATCAACAACAATTGGCTCAACTATGTCTTGTGCATTTTTACCTAATCCTTTACATTCATAACCCATATTCATCAATAATTTGGACCCTATTCCTCTAGTGTGTCTTTCAAAAGAACCTACACATTAATTTTGAGAGGAAATTGAATATAAACTTGAATTCATACCTCTTTTTCATGTACATACATGGCTAAGGCCTCCTTGGAATCATGGAGTTGAGTCTCCTTCTCATGCATCCTTTCAAGAAGCTCTTTCTTTTCCTCTATGGAAATCAACTGCTCTCAAAGTTTAACACTCTCCCTCTTATATTCACACTTCTCTTGCATTCTATCAATCATGATGCAGAGCTTCTGCAACATCTATTTATCAGAGAGTTTTTCTAAGGAAGATTGACTAGAACCATCACTTAGTGAAGCTGCCATCACACCTGCAATGCATACAAAGCTTCTTTGTTCTATTTTGAGATCTAAAATCTCAATCTTGACTTATTTTCCTTCACACATAAATGTACAAGTTCACAGTTAAATTCTCCTTGAACAAATTCAAATACCAATAGCTACAGAAGAATTAGCTAACCTTAGCTAAAATGAAATAAATTTTTTCTCTGATAAGAACTTGATTTGAATCTAGGAAAACTTGTTTTGCTATGCAAGATCCCTCATCAGTATTAAAAATGTGTTTAAGGATCGTATCATGTTAACCATTTGTGAAGGGGTTTATGTGTGTAGTTTCATGTGTCTTTGATGATCAAATTATGATTTAATTAGATTTTAAAAACTCATGTACATCAAATGAAATGCAGTAAGATAACTCACATCAATCACATAACACAATGGATGATAATGGAGTTCATCCCTCCTCGGCTACATCTCCATGGACCTGCTTTAACTAGCTAGGCCCTCTTGGGATTAAGAGTAAAATGTTTGATTACAAGAACTTATATTGATCCAATGGATTTTTTTATTATTACATTGGATTTAGAACACTCAAATACCCCAAAAATGACTGTTAAATCTCTAAATTTGGTTACCAACTCCTCTAAGCTTGACCTCCCATCTTGGTGGCCATGGGCTTGTTTAATATCCAAAGTGACAAAATCACCTTCAGATGTGCTCCAACGCATCTAAAAAATATACCATTGTGTTCAAAGCATCAAATAAATCAAAATTTACTATTCATTCACTCCATTTGGCCTTCAGCTGATCTAGGCATGGCCTTCCCTCTTGGTTGCCCTAGGCTTCAAAATTCTTCAAGTGACCAGAAAAAGCTTTAGATTTGTTCCATTGCCTCTCCAAGATATTCCAATGGATTCAGAGCATGCCAATCTATTAGGAATGAATTCCTGAGCCAAAATTGGTTGGAATTTTCTCAAGATAGTCCTCATTAAAGTTTCCCCTAGATTCTGCCTCTAAATCTAGAAAACTGCCAGTTAACTCCAACAAATCTAGAAGTGGTGCCGGATTTGGAGATGGCTGCCAAAATTTTGCCAAATTAATCTCATGATTAATTAATGGATAACTGCGGATTAACTATGGATAAGTGCACACTAAGTGTGATTAACGGGGCACTTGTGCTGAGTTTATATGAAACGATCATGTGGAGGAGGGATGGTCCCCTCCGTTCCACCATTTGACATCGCATAATTGTTCAAATAAAATTTCTCCGCCTTCCATTTAAATAAAAAAATACTGCCTCATTAGTGAGCAGATTTTATGGCATGGGGGAGGTCATGGGGTTGAAACCTGACCTCGACCCTCTATACGCATTTTCACATATCTAATTTGTGTTTGTTTATATTGTGTTTACAATGTATATAAAATACACACCCAAAACCATAGACTTTGGACTATTTAATATAGCATAACCAACCTTTGAAATGTTAATACATTCCACCATTATGAAATTCCCACCGTAATATAAAATTCATGTTTTAAAATGCATCATTCGAACCTTAGGTTAATGAATATGCCACCATTGTAAATGGATATTAATGCATAGTTTAAAAACATATGTGTTTGGATTTAATATTATGTGTGGAATATTAATAATAATAAAAGTTTAAAATTAATTATATATATATATATATATATATATATATATATATATATATGTTTTTAATCGTAGGTGGGTGTATATATATATATATATAAAATATGTTTTTTTAATCTTATTATATATATATATTATATATATTAACCAACTTTAATACAATAAAAATAATAATTTCCAACACATGAATTTATGAACTCACATTTAACTTTGGAGGACATTGGAGATTTTTACCTTCACAAATCAAACTGGAGAATGTGACAATTGTCACAGTCCCATTGGACTAAAAACTGAATAACATTCACTTCATGTAGAATGGATTTCTATGTCATCAGCTGTACATGTTCTGCAATTTTTTTTTTGTATTTGTCTGTTCTGAATGGTGATTAGCAGACCATAAATTCCTCATCCGAACTCGGTTTTTGATGAAACGAGTTGTGTTGGATTCCTGGTGATGGGCCGGTTGCTTTTGTTCTAGTTTGGTGCAATTTTAAGCACTTCAATTTTTGAGCTAATTTTTCCCCCTGATCCAGATTCTGATCAAGGGAGAACAAGATGAAAAAAATGTTGAAGATGGCAGTCAAAGAATGCATCATCCCTCACATTAGATATTTCAAGTTAGCGAATGAGATCTGGAAACTCTTAAAGATTTGTACAAAATTATAAATACAAATCGCCTATTGTTCCTAAAAAGAAAGGTTCTCTCGATTAAAATGGAGGAGAATGAAACAATAGATGTGTTCATCTCACACATCAAGGACCTTAAAGACAAGCTTAATGACATAGGAGAAGTTGTATGTAATATTGATCTGGTAACAAGTACTATGAATGGTATGACTGACGACTATCAAATGTTTATAACAGGCTTGAATCTGAGAGAGAAAGCCCCCAAATTCAAAGAATTGTCATTGATTCTCATGCAAGAGGAGGAAAGGCAGATGACACTTAAACCTTAGAATTCAAATATTGTGTTAATTGCAAAAAAGAATCCCTTCCAAGGGAAAGCAAATGGAGGTCATAGAGGTGGAGGTACAACACATAAAAGGCTGAATCCATCTCAAGATATGTCACCGAATAGGAACAATTCACCTTTAAAATGTTTCTATTGTGGAAAAATTGGCCATATGGCTAAACATTGTCCAAAGAAAAAATTTGATGAAGGTCAGCAGAGATACAAGAGACATGCAGGACACCTCACAAATGGTGACCATAACCAGGACCTCAGAGTGTTTATTCATGACTCTGATGAGAAGGACGAAGCAGATACGTGGTATGTTGATTTAGGAGCGTCTTCCCGCATGACAGGTAATAGACAATGAATTGAAGATTTCACAGAAACCAACACTGGAGAAAAAATATACCTAGGCGATGACAAAGGGTACCAAATGAAAGGACATGGTAATGTTCCTGTAATTCTACCTGATGGAAGTATTAGGCACATTCAGAATGTGATGTATGTAAACAGAATTAATAAGAATCTGTTTTTTGTTTCAATGATAACATATCAGAACCTTAAGGTAGAACTTTATAAATCATATTGTGTTGTTAAATATTTGTTGGATAGTCTAAATACCATTGCAACAGGGATTCATGTGGGTGGTATTTACAAGTTGAATGTGAGTGTGCCACATCAAGCATTGACATCATCAGGTATGACAACATAAGACTTATGGCATCAGAGATTTGGCCATATTAATTAAAATGATTTGATGTTACTTCAAAAAAGTGGTATGGTCACTGATATTCCTGATTTAAAGCATATACATGTTGATTATGAAGCACGTTCTCTTGGGAAGATGCACATAGATGAGTTTCCTATTATTTTAAATAGAAAATAGAGAGATATACTAGATTTAGTTCACACTGATCTATGTGGGGCAATGTAGTCAAGATCATTGAGAGGTGCTTATTATTTCTTATTATTTGTTAATGACTGTACAAGATTTACATGGGCTTATTTTTGTTGGGCCGTTAATATGCCATTATTATTATAAGAATGATTTATGCTCTTATGAATGAATATTATTTATTCTCCTTTATTTCTAATAAATTGAAGATTATGTATGATTTTATCAATGATAGTTTTAATAAATCAGTTGTAACATTATTCACCATTTTTAGCCTCCAAGATAATTTTCAGATTGAAGATTTGATCATTAAAAGTGCCAACTCAGAAATTCGCTGGAATAAGAAGTGACGATTTTGCGGTTGAGATTATGAGCAAATGAAGAAGAATCTGGAAAATCTGGAACATGGGTTTTGTCCAGAACGGACCCAATTAACTTTAATAAAGAACGGTTTGCCCAAATTCGGCTTGTACTAAGAGAAACGCAGGGTTCTTTGAGCACAATTTTCTCAGATTTGTTGTTGCGGCCGTCCTCCAAATCTCAGCTGCAAAGCCAAATTCGCCTTGTTCTTGTTGATCAAATGGTTAGAAGCAAACCAATTTTGTAATAGAATCATGTTGTAATTATCTCTATTGTAACCACTCTCTGCTCTCTTTGTATTTAAATCAGAACAGAGATCAGAGAGGGAGAAGGACTTTGATGATGATTCGGGATGGATTCGAATGATGGAATTGAGGATTCAGACTTAGAGATTCAAGAATGAAGATGGATTATTCATGATAGGATAGGGATTGTTGCATTGCCATTGTAATCTTCAAAGCTTTTTCTGTTGTAATGATTTCACAATTTGAGGATGAATAAATAAAAGGGTTGTTGTTCATTCACCTGATCTGAAGTAGCCCAGCAGCATCCGCTGGCGGCTAAGGGCCCAGCCTCTGGTGGAGTATGCTGTTGTTGTATCATATCTTTCCAATTTCCGCCATGTGATGGTTTGATTTAGTTCCTATTTCTTTGAATCGTAATGCTTTACAGTTTTGTGTGATTCTTGGGGAGAGTGTAGCCATTTGTCTTTTTCAGAGTAGTGTACGAACTTGCTAGGGAAGAGTTGGATCTTAAAAACGGAAGGTAAGAACCTACGTGCGGAGCATGTAAAAGCCCTGCTCCACTGTCCGCTTTCCTAACAGATTTGTTGTTGCTTTGTTGGGTAGAAATAGATGTTTGAATTTTTGATTTTTGTGTGAATGATTAGGGAAAAGATAGAAATTTTTAAAAAATGGATCACATGATCTCATGCAAGTGGTGATGTAAGCACCACCCATTTCACTAACCGATTGACAGGAACATTTGAAGAAGGAGCCTCGAAGAAACACATGAAAAACATCTTATATTATGGTAAGAAATGGCTCACGTTTCTACTTTTGAATTTCCTATCAAAGATCTAGGAGGAGTGACACAAATGCACATAATTCCCCCATTTTTACCAAATTTTCATGGTTTAGCAAATGAAGATCTAGATACATTCTTATTTGAGTTCGAAATACTTTGTAGAGGATATGATTATTGTACTAATGATCAAAGATTGAAAGTGTTTCCTCTTACTCTAAAAGGAGCAGCTCTCTGATGGTTCATGAGCCTAAGTGGGAATTGCATCCAATCATGGGAGGACATGAAGAACATATTCTTGAAGAAGTACCAAGACTATTGCAAATCCAATGAAGATATTTTCGGTATGATACAAGGGGAAGATGAAAGTTTGGAGGACTATGTAGATCGATTTCGTTATAACCTTCAAAAATCAAAGCATAAGCATTTGGAAAAAGAGATCTTAAAAACACTCCTTCTTAAAGGAATCAAAGATGAATTTTTAGAACTCTTAAATCTGATAGGAAAAGGTGATGTTTTTCAGTTATCATATGATGATGTTTGTGAGTTGTGCATAAGGTATTCAAGAAGAATCTCCAAGGCTGGTAAGAATTCTAGAGATGTTTGTTCTTTCTTTTCCAAATCTGCTACAAGAATAGGAGACATAAGAGCTGAAATCAATGATTTATTTGAAAATTTTAAAGTTGAGTTTATTAGCTCTCTAAGCTCAAAATTGGACGTTTTGCAGGTTCATAAAAATGAAGAATTTGATGAAGTGTTTTTCCCTCATGACCGAAAGGAGCAGCCCATAGATACTCACTCTTCCTTATCTAGGATGGAAGTAGCATATCAAAGAGATAAGGAGGCTACAACAAGGTCAACAGGTATGGTTCAAAATACTTCTTCTCCATTCTCTTACTTGCATAATCCATTATGGAATACTCATGTTCTAGGGCAGCCATGTCAATTTCAATATAACCACCAATCTTATCTACAAGTTTGGCATGGTTCACCTTATGATTGCATGACTACTCTCCCTCATCTTGTAGCACAAGCACATTCTCCATATTCTCCACCAGCTCTTTCACAACGTCCTGCTTGCATATCAAATTTATCCACTCAACCCAATCAACCACATCATCAAAATGCTCCATTCCTTACACATTTTCCTGCTCAACTAATTCCACACCCTCACCATAATAAACCAGTACAACATACTTACAATGTTGAACTGCCAAATTTACCCACCCTTCCCACCCATTCTATCTCACATGTGTTATTAGAGAAAACTTACAATGAGATTCAGACTGTTTCAAATTCAAAAATTGTAGAAGCTATGGAAGCAAATGAGGTTTCTTCTAGGTTGCACCAACAAACCATTTTAAAAGCTCAAGAACTTCATGGTATGATGGGAAATCAAGAAAGTAACGGATATATTGAAGATTGGTTTCACTCTATCACGTGTTTGCATCATCACTCTATGCTTCAACAATTTTTGATACCATTTTTTCAAGGGAAGTTGGCTTCTCATACCCTAATTTTCATTAATATGCATTTTTCAAATTTGGGTATGTGTATACATGAAGCCTTATTTCGAAAATGGCTCCACTGGAAGTACTCATATACGTAGTCATATTCATTTTTCAAATCAAAATAGGTTAGTATAAAACATAAAATAAATAAGGGAATAAATAAATGCATTTTGTTTTTTATGTAAAACTAGTTGTTTTTTGTTGCAACATGCTATGCAAATCAACATTGGTGATAATTTTTTAATTCATTTGTGTTTGTAGATGACTTATAATGGAAATAATAGTTCTACAAACACTCATATTCACTTTTATCACCAATTTGAAAAAATGCTTCAATATCATATTTTTTTTTGCTTCTGGGCTTGATGGAATTTCTGCAAAAACAGTCGGGACAGTCATGTTTTGAGGGACCAAAAGGGAATATTTTTAAAACATGTTTCTACCCTAGGTAGCCCTGGATGTCTACTTTCTAACCCAATTTGAATCAGTCAATTTTGATTTGAAACGAAAAAGTTAGAACCAAAACATTGACCGGATGTCTAGTGGGCAGCTCAGGAACAGAGTTGGGACAGTCAGTTTTTGGAGGCCTAAATGACCATATTTTTAAAACCTGTTTCTACCCTAGATAGCCCTTGATTTCTACTTTCTAACCCAATTTGAATCAGTCAATTTGGATTTGAAACGAAAAAGTTAGAACCAAAACATTGACCGGATGTCTAGCGGGCAGCTCAAGAACAGAGATGGGACAGTCAGTTTTTGGAGGCCTAAATGAATGAATTTTTAAAACCTGTTTCTATGGTAGATTCCCCTATGAATCTAGTTTCCAATGCAATTGGAATCACTCATTTTCGATATCGTATGGGGAAGTTATGATCAAAATACTGACTGTCTATCGTAAATCAGCACCCTTAAAACTCTGTTTTTCCGGATGTTCCTTACAGTATTTCACCTATCAATTCTTATTTTCTTCAAAACCTGTTTCTATTGGAGATAAATAAATGAATCTACTTTCATTTTCAATTTGAATCATTTGAATCCGACATCAAACGAAGAATCTATGCTTGAAATATCAATCGTTGGTCTAGATTGGGTAATCGAAAATGACTCTATTATGCAGGTTGTTCTAAACAAATTTGACATATCATAGCATTGAATTTTTAAAACATGTTGCTACTGGAGATAACCCTTTGAATTAGCTCTCATTTTTCTTTGGAATCACTCAATTTCGACGAAAAACAAAGAAGTTGTGATTAAAACACTACAGGTTAGCATGATTGGCCACTACTCTCCCGCAGGTAACAAACGAATTTTACTTTGTTATTTTCTCCGTGGATTTGTTCTACAGAGTAACTACTTGTTAGTTTTTTGCATGATTCTTGGATTAGGGGAGCCCGCGCACCTCTCTTTCTCCATGATTTAATGTTTTCTTGCAGGTAGACACTCATTTTTTGCAGGTCTTGGGAAAATAAAGAAGGTCAATTTATGGACGAGTGATTTTTGAAAGAAATTTTATGAAACAAAGGAATTTCATCTAACTCATTACCCAACGGATTCGTAATAGAAGAAATGAAGAATTGATTTCAATTTGAAGATTCATGTCTTATCACTACTGCCAAAACATTTTTCAAAGAGATCATTTTTTTTGACATAACATCACAGCTGTTGTAACTTAATTTATTTATTTACATACTATTTTTGTTGTTTTTTTTTCTAATTTCTCTTATATTTTGTGTTTCAGGTATTGCTTCATTCAAAGTGTAACTCATCCTCAGCATCAATACCGTGAACAGCTAATTTGTTTTTTTGCATGTTTGCATTGTATGACTGTCCATTTTGCTTTTCCTTTTCCAAAGGAACGGCACTTGCGTTTTTGCTGTTCCTTTTTCCAAAGGAACGACATTTGCATTTTCACACTTTTTTGTGTGTATTTTTTCTTTTTGGTGTGCATTTCCTTTGTTGTTCCCTACAAGGAACAACACTTTTTTTGAGTGTTTTTGCTGTTCCTTTTTCCAAAGGAACGACATTTGCATTTTCACACTTTTTTGTGTGTATTTTTCCTTTTTGGTGTGCATTTCCTTTGTTGTTCCCTACAAGGAACAACACTTTTTTTGAGTGTTTTTGTTGTTCCTTCAAAGAAGCAAAACTTTGGGAGCAACCCTTCCTTCCTTTTGTGGGATTATTCCTAGTTCATCTCAACCACATTTTACTGATTCTCTTTCATGGCATGAAGTACACTACTTTTATGAGGACAAGAATTATGGATTCTATTGAGGCAAGTTAATATCATTCATGTTATGATCTTTAACAGGACAACTCCTTGATGATAGATTATTTTCAAAAGGGACAATTATTTATATACTACTTTACTGCATTGTTTTCTGTTGAACATGATATTGATTGATCATCTTAATACCATGCTGGTTCCACCCTTCTGGATTATAATCTTCTCTGTCTGTAATAAATGAGATTATGGGTATATTTTTTTTCTATTGACATGTTCAACTTCTTCCACCATCCCTGCTCTTAAGGAGTGCTGAGCCTCCCTCTTTTTATCATAAAAATGTGTAATAATAACAAAATTTTGTTCGCAGATGGAAGATAGGGGGTCTCATTACGAGCCAGCCTACCATGTTCATAAGGCTGTAACAAAGTGACATTCCCATTATGGCCACCACACCAGGGTTATGATCCATTGGATAGTCAAATTATCCTTGGAACAGGAGGTCTCATCACGAGCCGACCTGATCACTTTTGCTACATCCCAGTGAATGGCAGTGTGGTTATCTGGTTACCACGCCAGCACACTGATCTCTTCTGTAGAACAACACTGTAACTCTCCATTTAGAAATTGAGGATCCTGGCTCATATGGGTTAAAAAACAACCCCGCCGAGGCTATGGACGCCTGCTGGCAGCAGCGGCTCTGCTTATGGTATTGAAGTTATATCTTATCGTCAATTATTATTATAATACCCTTTTCTTATTTTTTTTTCTTTTTATCAGAGAAGTTATTTCCTTACTTTTTTCCCTATTTTGAACCTTTATGCATGAGAAATTGTTTTATGATCAATCACATCATTTTCAGCTAGCATACTATCAGTAAAGCATCTTTTTGGCATATTGTTGTTTTTTTTTTTTTTTTCGTAACTTATCATCAATCCAAAGCGTCCTATCTCTTATTCATAACTATCTTTACACACTCTGCTCTCATTATAATCATAACCCTCGTTGTCCTATCATTGATATGTGTACTCTGCTTCATTCACTGATATATTGTTCATTCCCGTGCCTTGCCGTCAGCATAACACCTCTCATATGCTTTATGGTCATGGAATTCCTTTTCCAATTGGAGGGGGGAATGTATGCATTATGGGATTGCATGCGATATGATTACTGCACTCTGCCATCACTTGTTGATTTGCCAAAATATTAGTATTGCATGTATACATAAGTTTTTCCGATTGAAATTTTTGCATGCATCTTATCTATTGCTTACACTATGGATTCAAGAACATTGTATGCCAAATAGTGCTTTGTTTGCAGGAAAACAACAAGTATGGGCAGAATTCTATTCACAGCATGACTACAGTATTGCAACTAACAGAAGAGGCTCGAGCAACTCGCGCACGTGAACAATTCTTCAGACATGATGTGCTTACCTGGATTCCACCTTTTGCATCACTTTCAGCACCAACTCTGCCTACATCAGCTTCAACAACTGCCAGTCCATATATGTCATTCCACATTTTTTGAGGTAAAACTTGAGGTAAAATAACATAATTTTCTGATTTATTACGAATTTAGGAGAATTTCATGAAAATCCATTTTGAGCATTATTTATCATCCTTCATTCCACATCTTTACCACTTTCCCTTTTTCAGCAGCATATCTTTTTCGAGTATGGGGGAGTGTTCCTTTCATTCATTTCTTTCTTATGACCATGTCATCCATATTCTTTATCATCCATTGTTATTCTTATTCATTCTCAACACCTCCATTATTCCATGTTGTTTTACACCAAACATAGAATTCAACAGATGGTAGCAACCACCTCTATTTGTTTTCTAGCATCGCATGAGGGCATGCTAATTTTTCAAAGAGGGGGAGGAATTGCTACGCATGATGGATGTTTTCAATTTTCTTTCTCATTTAAGGCATACAATTTCATTTTTACACAATGCAGAAATTGATTTCCATAATATTTTTAAAACTATGAACTCAATTCTTGTGATTTTTGGAAAATGCAGATGTATCATTAATACAAACCCAGACAATTTCAAAAAATTGGTTCATAAAATTTCGGAAATCATGCACTCTCACCTACAGCCATTTTGTTTATATCTCATGATCCGTGCATCAAAACGATCTGATTTTTGGATCATAAAGGTATTCATATATTATAAATTTACTTGCCAAATTTCAACAAAAGCTGGTTTGTAGTTTTTGAGAAAATGGTTAATGAAGTTTGCTGTTACTTATATCATATTTTGTTGCAACTTCATATATACATATAGTTGAATGTCAATATAAAAATTTTTATGCCTTCATCAAGATTACTAAAAGTGAATATTCATTAATTAAGGAAGAATTCATTTGTTCTATCCATTTCATGAGCTAAGATGAACATATTTTTTATTGCTTGGTTAACACATGGGTTTTTGTGTTTGGGTTGCATGAGGACATGCAATATATTCAGGTTTTCGTTGCATGAGGACATGCAACATATTGAGTGTGGGGGTATGTTGGGCCGTTAATATGCCATTATTATTATCACTTGTAAACGCTTATTCCACCCATTTCTATCATTCTTCATCACGTCATTTATTATAATTTATTATTTAAATCCATTTTATGATGATTTATGCTTCTATGAATGAATGTTATTTATTATCCTTTATTTCTAATAAATTGATGATTATGAATTATTTTATCAATGATAGTTTTAATAAGTTGGTTATAACATTATTCACCATTTTTAGCCTCCAAGGTAATTTCCAGATTGAAGATTTGGTCATTAAAAGTGCCAACTCAGAAATGCGCTGGAATAAGGAGTGACAGTTTTGCGGTTGAGATTCTGAGCAAATGAAGACGAATCTGGAAAATCCGGAACATGGGTTTTGTCCAGAACGGACCCAATTAACTTTAGTAAAGAACGGTTTGCCCAAATTCGGCTTGTACTGAGAGAAACGCAGGTTTCTTTGAGCATGATTTTCTCAGATTTGTTGTTGCGGTCGTCCTCCAAATCTCAGCTGCAAAGCCAAATTCGCCTTGTTCTTGTTGATCAAATGGTTAGAAGCAAACCAATTTTGTAATAGAATCATGTTGTAATTATCTCTATTGTAACCACTCTCTGCTCTCTTTGTATTTAAATCAGAACAGAGATCAGAGAGGGAGAAGGACTTTGAGGATGATTCGGGATGGATTCTAATGATGGAATTGAGGATTCAGACTTAGAGATTCAAGAATGAAGATGGATTATTCATGATAGGATAGGGATTGTTGCATTGCCATTGTAATCTTCAAAGCTTTTGCTGTTGTAATGATTTCACAATTTGAGGATGAATAAATAAAAGGGTTGCTGTTCATTCACCTGATCTGAAGTAGCCCAGCAGCATCCGCTGGCGGCTAAGGGCCCAGCCTCTGGTGGAGTATGCTGTTGTTGTATCATATCTTTCCAATTTCCGTCGTGTGATGGTTTGATTTAGTTCCTATTTCTTTGAATCGTATTGCCTTACAGTTTCATGTTCTTGCAGCAAGTTGTTATGATATTTTATGAAATTGTTTTATTGCACAAGTTGAGATTGAATCGTGTGGCTGTTATTTTCCATCATAACAGAGATTATTATCCTTCTCAACGTATATTGTTATGCTGCTCATTTCAAATGTAAAGCTTCGCTGTTCATTTCAGATTGTTGGTTATTCGATTCCACTAATTAGAGTTTGTTGTCCAGATTTATTAAATATGATTCGTTGTTTAATTCCTTTAATTATAAGTTTGCCGTCCATTTACTTCGCTGTTTAGTTTGGTTGATTAATTGCAAGAGTTTGCTTTTAAAGAGCTTTCCTAGTTTACTTTCAATGGCAACTTTCCATTTCCTGTTATTTGCATTATCTTTGCTTTGGTGTGAAGAACGATCTGAAACTGTAGTGGGCATTGGCATTTGTTGTCTAGTCCCCAGATTAATGATCTGTTCCTTGATTACTTTTGGTTACATCAGTTTCCAAAGGGATGAGTTATTGTTACTGGACCCTTGACTGATACATTGCTTATTTTTCCGAATGCATGATTTAAGTCTTAAAGTGCTTTGTTGTAAGTAGATTTTATTTCCAACTTTCATTTACTTTTGGATTTTAAGCACTATACTGCAAAACATTACTCTTGAGTAAATAGCCGCCTCAGACTGAGTACACTCTTGAAACAAAAAGTCGTCCCTGGGTTGACAATTAATGTGAGGTAATTAGGAGTTACAAAGACACCTTTTTTATCGCTCTCCACTTTAGCAAAATGAGTCATAATTTTGAATATTTCAAGCAATTCAGAAGCATGATTCAGAATCAGACAATTAAATTCATCAATATTCTTTGATCGGATCAAGGGGGAGAGTACAGGAAGGATGATTTTAGAAAATATTGCAAAGACCATGGAATACTACAATAGTTTACAGTACCCCACACTCCTCAACAGAACGAGGTTGTAGAGAGGAAAAACATAACCCTTGTGGAGTGTGGGTGCAATATGTTGAAAGGTAAGACTCTTTCTAATGGATTTTTGGTTGATTCGATAAATACTGTAGTTTATTTGAAAAACATGAATCCTACAAAGAGTCTTGAATTTAAAAATCCTTTTTAGTCTTTATTAGGATTTAAACCCACATTAAAACACTTAATAATTTTTGGATCCAAAGTATTTTCTCATGTGCCAAAGGAGGATATAAAGAAACTAGATTCAGAGGCCATCAAATGCACTTTTGTTGGGTATTGTACAAAATTTAAAGCTTAAAAAATGTTTGATACCTCTACTCATATATTTTTGTGAGTAGAGATTTAGTGTTTCACGAATAGGTTCATGATGGAAACAATAAGAACAACAATAAATAATGGGACATTCCTTTGCTAGTGGAAAAAGGGAGTGGTGAAACACGAGAAAGACATGAATAATAGAAGCAGTAAAAAAAGGAAGAATCAGATGTTACAGATGTAATCGTCAAACCAATTCCATCAAGGGATTTAATCAGATAATGTTGGATGCCACTCCAACACTCAGGAGATTGGGTAGGAAAATATAACTGCCAGCAAGATATAGAGAGAATGGTTTTATAACTAGCATGTTGAATGTTGTTGAAACCTCTAGTTATAAATAAGTGAGTCAATATAATGAATGGAGGGAAGCCATGGAAGAGGAACATGAATCAATTCTGAAAAAAAAAAACCTGGGAATTAGTTGAATTACCTAAGGGCAAACAAACCATAGGTTGCAACTGGCTATACATGCCCAAATTTAAAGCATATGGGAGCATAGATAAATACAAAGCTAGGTTGGTTGCATAGGGGTATTCGCAAGAAGAAGGTATATACTATGAGGAAACCTTCGCCCCCGTAGCTAAACTTAATAAATCAGAATGTTAATTGCCTTAGCTACTAATGATCACTGGACGATGCACCAGATAGATGTCAAATCTACTTTATTAAATGGGGAATTGAAAGAGGAAGTTTATTTAGAGAAACCTGAGGGGTTTTTCAAACAGGGAAAATAACATTTAGTTTGTAGATTAAAGAAAGATTTATATGGACTAAAACAAGCTCCCACATCATGGTATGATAAAATTGGTTTATTCTTCTTGCAACACAGCTATAATAGAAGAAAAAATGACCCCAATCTATATATTGGGTTTGATGAAAAGGGGTGAATAGTTTTTATTTATTTATATGTAGATGATCTCATCATTATAGGAAATGCAGATGAACTCATTGAAGAAATCAAAGAGAAGATGTCGCAAATTTTTGAGATGAAAGACCTCGGTGAGTTTTGCTATTGTTTGAGTCTAGAGATCTGGAGAGATTCAAGACAGAATTTTCTAGCATAGAGTAATTTTGTCAGGAGTCTTCTAAAAAATTTTAATATAGATCATTGTAAGGATGCAGCAATGCCACTACAAGATAATACCAAACTTCATAGTGATGACGGTTCAAAGGAGGCAGATGCAACATTGTATATGCAGATGGTTGGGAGTTTAACTACTTAACCACTACTAGACAAGATTTGGCTTATCTAGTCAGTGCATTGAGCCAATTTATGTCCAAGCCACTTGAGAGCCATTGTATTGCAACAAAATGTCTTTAAGGTATCTACAAGGAACTTTACACTATGGAATTTTATATATTGATTCTTGTGATGTTAAACTGATAGGTTTTTTAGACTCCAATTGTGCTGGAAACATAGATGATAGGAGATCCATAACAAGCTATGAATTTAGCATTGGGTCCGGGGTAATTGCATGGAGTAGCAAAAGGCATAACACAGTTTCCTTATCTTTAACGGAAGCAGAGTACCAAGCGATGTGTGTAGCGACTTGTGAGTCAGTTTGGTTGAGGCGACTTCTCGAAGATGTAGGAGAAGAACATAAAGTTGCAATAGTTATCATATGTGATAACCAGAGCTCCATCAAACTTGCAAACAATCCAAAGAAATCCATATTGAATATTGTAATACTTGTGATAATGCTGCTGATATTTTTACTAAGCCTCTTGGTTGAATTAAATTTGAAATGTTAGGAATACTTGTGAACCCTTTTTCCACTAAGGGGGAGTGTTGAAGATAATGGAGAACTTAATTAAGAGAGTCAATTTACAAGAACCTTAGATTAGGAGTGTGTTCCTATTTCTTGGTATTGTTCTAACTTCCCTATTTGCATGTAACCTATATATTGTTTGATATGTAATGAGAATGTAGGGCGACCTGCGGACGCAGTCCCTCCTGCTGTACCCTCTCAAAGTAGATATAAATAGTAATGCTTTCATTAATTTGACTTTGTCATTTTTATCAAAAGAATATAACAATTTATAGAAAACAAACAAGGAATGACTATAGGTTAATAAATATTTATTGTTAAAAATAAGTATGATAATGAATGGAAAGAAAATATTAATTATGAAATATATATATATATATATATATATATATATATATATATATATATATATATATATATTTAATTTATGAGGCCTATTAGATTGTTATTAGAAAAAACATTGTTATTAGAAAGAATACAACAATTAATAGAAAGAAAATAACTAATTTAGATAGGTTAATCTTCATCATGTTCAATATATCACCCCAATCAAGGCCAGGAATTGAACATGTGACCTCAAAACAAGGAGTGTCTTAACAAGCACTCGATCATTGTCTTATTTAGTGTTAAAAATAAGTATGATAATGAATGACAAGAAAATATTAATTATTAAAAATCCATATATTTAAATGTTTTTAGATAAATATTTTATGAAGACACTTTGCCATTAGAGATTTTTTTTTCAATTTATTTTAAACAATTTTTATTAATTACGAGTCAAACTATTTTGAACCAAACTCCCAAATTTCAACTAATTTTATAATTCTTTTAAAATTAAAAAATAATTGCAATATACCATGCAAATATAAAAATTATATACTATCAATATTAATAATTATTTTTTCCTAATTTCAATTATTCTTATAGTTATTTTTAAATTAAACAATATCATTTAGAAAAATATTATAACAATTAATAGAAATAACTTAACCAAAAAATTATGTTTGAAAAAAAAACAAAATATCTTCCTCCGATAAAATTCAATCTCTAAGTTTTAAAATGCTGCACCAATGCTTTAAGAGAGTCTGGACAGTCTTTAAATGCCCATAATTTTCTCACTGTAGTTAGATTTATTATTCAATTCTAAATCAACAATTTACGAGGAGGGAAAAAGAGAAATAATATGTGAGTAACCAAAACCCATTCAATAATTCAATTGGACTAAAATAGGCTGCGGATATGGTACAGTGTTTAGACCGATGAATGTTGGCACCTTATATATTATTAAAATTTTACTATTCCCTACAGATTAATGAATAGTGGAGGTAACAGACATAGTGGCATTAGCTGATAAGAGAAAGAAGTTGTGAAAATATGTATTGGGTGAGGATCGTGTAAACATGGCTTGTTGGATGAATTGAATCCCAGAACACATATTTGGATGCATCTCGACATGTTGGGGTTTTGGAGTTGCACGAATAAGAGGTATCCATCAAAACCGTTCCACAACAACCTCTCCTTGCATGTTAAAACCCTGCAACGAAAAACAACACATTACATTATCAAACGAACTAACCACAACAACCCATTTTAACAATTGGAAAAATATACAAATTTTTAGGTCAAGGATAGTCTCAACTCTTCAAGAATTGGGAAAGAATAATATTGAGAAGACTTAGTTAGAAAAGTAATATTGGGATTAAAATTACTTAAGAGGAAGGGAAAGTGACCCGAAATACAAAATATTACCATATGCACTTTGATGATGTATGATGTCAAACAACTTATCATATATGTCAATATAAGTCATTGTAAGTCCAGGAAGTTTGGGCCTCAGCATCTCTAGGAAACATCGTTATACTCGTCAATGCAGGTTTTACCCATCAATTTATGTATTTACACCAAGTCTACGTGCACCCTCGGTATAAATACTCTATCACACAGACAGTTCAATGGTGATTTAATATAGATCCATTGCCTAAAAAATAAATGCTTAATACTACTATTTATAATTACATTGATGATTCTATGGATAGCTTGTACAAATTCAGAAAGAGAATTTAGCAGAAGATATTGGAACTACTTTACAGTGTATTCTTTACTTAGAATAAGATTCATATAATAATTAAGAGAAAAATCATTATTTGGCATGCTTATCACAAACAAGCCTGATGATATGATCTTGCTAGCATTAGATGCCCCAATCATATTCGAAAGCCTGCCTTTATACTTCCTAAAATTCTCCACTTGTTGCCTCAAAATTAAACATTCTGCACATGTTAAAGGTGAAAATTATAGATCTGGAGATTAAATTTCTGAAATGAGTTTGTTTCACAATTAGTTTGAAAAAAAAGATATATTAACAAGAGAGCGAGAGGTAGGTTCATAGTATCCAGCTGCAGCGGAAGAGAAGCTGGCACCTGTAAGCATTTTTTTTCCTTGGAATTGGGGATCTAGATATGCCGGCAGTAAATCAGGAAGACCTGCTAGACCAGCTGTACAGGGTCGAAATGGTTAACCATAGGAGCATTAACAAATAGGATCAGTTTACATTTCAAAAATATTTAGAACAACGTCAGTCTAATACGAAACTATCATATGAATTTATTCTACAGGTTACTGAGTTCTCCTTCGAGTCATACATAATATATCTGTTACTAATTTTTCATTAGTAAATTGACCAGTAAGTTTACGACCCGCAATATCTCTCCCATATGGAGGGAAGTTGGCTTTGAAAATCATTTCAAGTCCATCATTTTTGCCAGGATCTATAGTGGAATCTCCTAATATGTAGGCAAGTGACACCAAAGGTTTGCTATGGTTAGTCTGTGTTGTGCTCTGAGGAAATAATGCCAACAGACACGTTACAATTCCAATGTTTGCAAACCTTTCCATTGTATCCATTGCTTCCGAAATTCTCAACAAAGTAGCTCAGTATAAGAAACTTCCATGAATACTGCTTAAATTAATGGATTGGGGGACCAATTGGTGATGCATAGTCTATCCACGTAGAGAATTTTTAAAATTAGCTGGTCTGAGTGTCCGTAGTGGTGTTGGAAATTAATCACAACCACCCCGTTAAATAAATTGGTAGTAGCCATACCTCAGTTAATGTTTTCTTGCAGGTTGCAAATAGAGTTTGTAGAGAAGGGCAAGCTCTAAGCATAGTAAATATGTATGGGAAAAAATTTAAATCCGCAAGCTTATTTACTTCACATAACTTTCTTAATATTCAAAAAATAATGTCCGCCCATCACTATGTATTAAATATTTCCCTACCACGTCACCCTTTCCCCTCTGCCCATCACACATCGTAATCATCATTTTTTTTATTTACATATTAACACATCACAGGTTAATTAGTTCAAGTTACGATGCGACATGATCACATATCACACCTGATAGCAATTCTTGTTATTGTGTTAAGTTAAATGTTGCGACGCGTGATAAGTTAAATATTGCGACGTGCACATATCGCATTGCACAAGCTGAGGAGGATAAGCACTAAAGGAAATGATAAAGACACCACAGTGCAAAGTGCAATATGGGCATAGGTGCGGCGTGTTTCAAAGCTGAAATCTAAAGGGTTTCAATTCCAGGTGTATAAAGTTTTGTGTGCTATTTTATAAAGAAAAGAGCTAACATGACAAAAGGACTTGGGTGGGACTTGATCGCAAGTCACAAGTTTTAATGGACAAATAATGAGGGTTCATGATATAATCACCAAAGTATGATATGTGTTTTTGGTGGGACGAAATGTTGAATTGACACCTGTGTCCAGTCAAGCATTGAATAAGCATTGAATTTTCAAGATTTTCCACTCTATACTTAAAAATATGTTTTTCATGTGATTTTATAGAAGGAGGAGTAGAATGAAAAAAAACTTTTCTCTCGTTTTTTTTCTTTGTGTGTGTGGCTCTATGTAATTTTTTTACGTAATTGTGTTGTCTTTGATTAAAGTAATTTCTGAAAATTCTGTGTGAACTGTCCATTGAAGGAATAGAAATTCCCCTGTATTTACACTACAAGGAAAATACCCTCTAGCGAAGGTTATAAAGCAATTTTTTAGCGTTATAAAATTGGCCAAAATTGTCAAAATCACATTTTCTACAACATCTGTTTATGGTTACGGAGGTTTTGGCGGATCTTTTAACGAAATTTGAACACAAATAAAAAAATTAGGTAGCCGAAGGTTACTATGGATGTTTTTTTCATCGGTGCACTACTAAAGTGTCAATGCACCAGTGCGTGTCATCTAGAAGGTGACCCGGGGCAGTCAAAGATGCATGCACTAGGTCGTCAAGGTATAAAACCGCACTGGGGCGCAGTGTTGGTGATACAACGCACGTGGTTGTTCTAATTGGTATTGGGATTTGTGTAGTGCCCATAGGTCGTCTAAATGCACCAGTACATTGAGTTATAGAAATGCACCAGTGCACATTATCAAAAAAAAGCATCATTTGTTCTAATTCGTATTGGTATTCGTGTGGTGCCCATATGTCGTACAAATTCACTAGTGCGTAGACTCACATAAATGCATCAGTGTGCAGTATCACACAAATGCATTGAGATTTATAATTGGTATTAGTATTTGTGCGGTACCTATAGGTCATAGAAACGCACCGGTGCGCTATATCATACAAACGCACCGGTTACAGTAACTGACATGCACCGTTGTTCATTTTGTATTTTTTAGAAACATCGACCTATGACAGTGCAATTATTATTATTTTTTAAAATTCATTATTCATCAAAAGTCGACACATCTTATAACAGTATTCATATTAATTAACTTTTTATTAATGCATTTGAATGTGATGTTTGGATAAATTTTTTATATCATATCATAATTATTGTGATTTTTTAAAATTCGTTATTCATCAAAAGATGACACATATATTATAATAGTATTCATGTGAATTATTTTTTTATTAGCGCATTTGAATGTGATGTTTGGATTAATTTGTTATATCATATCAAATTTCACATCTCTTCATTATAATATTTAATCATCCATAAATTCAATCAATGGTGTTACATTTCACAGCGACAATGGAGAACGCAATAGAATAAATTAAAACACACACACATATATATATGACAGTATTTTTCATACAAAATGGGACAGTTATTGGTATCCCTTTGTCTTTCAATTGGGACACTATGTCCATTACATTAAACTAAATGTCTGATTTCACAAAAAAATATTAAAAAAAAAAATGCCTTGCTTTGATATCCAAACATAGTGATCATCATTCTTAGCTTGAACTGTTGTCACTGCTAGAGCTACTTCCATGACTTGGCTTATTTTTAGGAATGTTTTGTTCACTGTGTTGATTGTTTTCTTCTTCTTCACCTTCCATGTACAAACATAAAAATAAACTGTAATGAGTGTATATACATTAGTGAGAATAATGAAAATTTCAATATGAAATAATATACATCAATTTAAATTGAAAAGAAATGGTTTACCATAGTAACAATTGACTCATGAACTATACACATTCCTTCAAAACCATGTAGTATGCCATTTTTCAAGATTTCATCTGTTGGCACAGTTCAATACTTTGTTTCCTGCAAGTTTTATACCCTATAACAAATCATATATTTAATATAAAAGTTTTTTTTTTTTTTTTGCTATTAATTACAGACAGAGCTAAGTAAAAAAAGATTGATAGATGCTTACAAATTCCACAATTAATTTCTGATATGCCAACATATACTCACAACCCATATTTAACCCAATGCCAATCAATTCGTCTGATGGTTCTTCTTTGTATGTTAGCACCTCTTTGAAGAAATTCAATGATGACTTTTGTAAAATAACTTAAAAAATACAAAAATGAAATCTATTTAAGTTGTTATAAGGAAGTAACAATTACTCACAAACTTAGATATCAACCATTTTCTTCCTTGTCGTCTTTTTTTATGTGTTGAATGGGTTCCATTTTCTTTTCCTTTCTGCAAGAAAATACTTGGAAATTAATATTTAATGCTAAATTGTTTATTTATTTTACCTAATGATCGAAAAATTAAATGATTACATATTACATTTGAAGCACGTTATTGTTGAGGTGGCTCCTCCTGCGATGAAATTTTGTCCATTTCTTTGACCATCTCCTTGTACACCTTTTTGGACATTCCTACTAGCATATTTCTAATATCAGCTCGTTCATCTTTTGAGATTTTCATAATCTTCCTGAAAATGTAACATGACAATAAACTATTTAATTTTTATATTGATATATGAAAATTAAATATAACAAAAGTGATATTTATAAATAATTCTAGACAAACATTTAAAGGAATATTACCTTTTAATTCCTTTTTTTTGTATGTTTTTTCTATTAAAAGTCTAACATGTCTCTTGTAGTTCATATAAATTTTTTTTTGTTGCAATCATTGGATTGATTTTTATATTGTAAGTGGAAATAATGTCTATACATTCGTTCCACTACATCCCTCAAACTTTTGTAAAAGTTTTTTCCCCTTTCGTTAACCTCCAACACCACTCAAGATGAGCTAAAGAGAAGTTCATTTTCATTTACATGTTCAATTTTTTTTCTTTTCTTAGAACAACATTCCTTTTCTAAGTTGTTGGTCCTTGTAGAAAATTAAACAAATGTGACTTAATATATTGTTTGACACATGTTATCTAATAATTTTAAGTATATTATTAATGAAAATTTAAAAAAAAAAAAAAATCATATTGGATCGATAATATTTTTTCATTCATCTGATTCATTCTTTTGCAATTTCTCCATCAAGATTTTATGCTCTTCTGGTCCTAGATCAAAAATAATCTTATTGAGCTTCGTCATTTTGTGGCTCTGCATGATACACAGTAAACAATACATATTAGTTAAACGTACATGTAGTTCAAAAATAATATTTTTTGTAAAGAATGTACAAAGAACTTGTCTTTTTTTCTTTTCTTGATGTGTTATCGGTATTTTTGTTACTTGATCTCTTGTCATCCATTTATTTATGAATATGAAACTTGTACCATATCATTCATTAATATATTTTACAAATAAATTGTCAACTTTTCAGGTAAAAAAAATAATCTCAAGAAATCGGTGCACCATTCATGGTGTATGCACTGACGTCGGTGCGTTGTGGTCGTATAAACGCACTGCCAAAACAGTATAACACACCATACGGTGCTCTGTGTCAACAAGGAGAAATAGTGCGTTACATGTTAACCACCACACCGATTTACATAGAAAAAATATTAAAAATTGTCAAGTGTTAGTTTTTGTAGCATAAACGCCACGGGCAAACAAGGGACCACCATATGGTTCTCTATGTGAACTAGGAGACTTGGTGTAGTGTGTTATATATTATATGGTGCTTTGATTAACACATTAATTTTTTTTTGCGAAACAGCATGAGTGCGGTGTGCCGTAATGAAATAGTGCACCAGTGCCCTATTTTACATATGGCGCACTGATTAGAAAAAAATTGTTTTTAAATTTTTTATCACACAGGACTTCCACGGTGCACTGGGATAATCCACTGCACCAATGCGCTAGGTTACGCCTGGCGCACCAATAAACAAAATTATGTTTTTCAAAAATTCACACAAAGGCCGACATGGATTGGGATCTGACTATGCAATTCATCCCATGGGTTGGATGTCTTAGGCCTATATATAGCAATAAAAACCCTATAAATATAATTGAAAAGCCCTAATTCTGAAATCACAGAAACCGGGAGAAGAAAGGGAAAAAACAAAAAAAATGTTGGGGTTAGGGTCAAAATGGATTTTTTTTTTTTAATTTTGTTTCTGAAAATGAAAAAGAAATTGAAATTTTTTCCTTACTGCGTAAAAAAAACTGCAGAAAAAGTAAAAAAACCAATAAAATTTAATCGTGAGATCATTTGAAATTCTATGCTACAGGGTTTGAATCGCCAGAGGTTTGGAATTCTAGTTGTCTGAATACTTCCGTTCGAACGTATTTCACTGCTCCATAGTTCTCTCGTGCTCCTTTTCTCCAGGTATATCTCCTGCAAATCTATGGGTGAATTTTTTTGAAAAAATAGTGAAATAATGAAAAAAAAATTGTATTTAAAGAATTGTTTTATGAAATTAGATTTTCGAAAATATTCTGCCACCCATTTTTTAATTTGCCTCTTTTTTTTCACTTAAAGAAAATAGAGTTGTGTTTTTTTATTCGCATTTATTTGTTGTCGGCGCAACACTTAATATCACCGCACTAGTGCATCTAATTATATCACAGCACCGGTGCACAGTAACGAAAACACACCGATGCTGTGATCTGTAAATTAGTACCGATAACTAGAAGTCTATTTTTGAGGCACCGAAATTATTTCTAGGTGTGTGCACCAAAATTTATTGTTAATTTTGCTCAAATGTAGGGAGAAAATATCATAATTATATCGAATATAAAATTCTTCAAAATCAAGCTCGTTCCATAATATTTCTCAAAGTCCATCGCGGAGTGCTCCCTATCCATCTCGAGATGTAATATTTATTTCATATTTTATTTATATTTTAATTATCTAATTGAATTTATGTTTTTTATCCATGTCAATCATGCACAACTTAAGTAAATCTATAATGTATATAGATTTGCAAGTTCATGCAGATTCAGAATCGAGTTAAGATGCACAAAATATTCAAACAGCTCCAAAACGTCGGAAGCTCTTATAAGGAGCAACATACCGCAAGGTGCATTTGGTAGATGAAAATGGACAGCCGCTTCACCCTACCAATTGTAACAATATTGCATCTTCTAGCTATAATCCTGGGAAAATGATGGTAATAATTATAATTGTTTGGTATCTTGAATAATGTAATTATTTCAACTTCAAACGAATTAATCATGTAATATTGTCAACATGGTTACTAATTGATATCATATATTTTGTACTAATCATGCTCAAATATATTTTTTTAAATTATTAGGATTCTAGTGATGGTGAGTGACCTACCTACCATCTTTCATTGCACTCCACTGCGATATCAAATTGAGAGAAGACTGAATTAAGAGAAAAAATCGACGAGGAACGATACCAATAATGGTTGAATCAACCATTGATTCAATTCTCGCTACGTCCAGATTCACCAATTAGGAATGACTACAACAATAGTAGTTCTTCACAGTTGGAAATGGAGGCAATCAAATAGAGGTTGGTATGGATGATTACTTAAGGGATATGACTTCCATGGAGACAATGTTGTTAGATTCATTACAAAACAATGATCAGCTAGGGGATGATGCTCATATCACTGACACTTTTTTCGAAAGCCTTAAATTTTCTTCCACCACCCCTCTATTTTCACCTAGCGATCAGTTAAAGTCTACCTAGTTGGGGACAACGATGTTACTGTACAATGTGAAATAAAATTTTGGCTTGTCGAATGCATGCTTCTTATAAATTTTGAGGTAAGTTACCATAAAGTCCTCCCTTATATAAATTTGAGAAATATAATCAATACACAATGAACATTACAAATGGTAGATTTTATGAACGTTAATAATTATATTAGCATTAATGTACATTTATTAATATATTTTTCCATGATCACCAACTACAGGTTATTAAAATATAAGGTTATTCCGAGTGATAATGTCTTGCCCGGTAGCTGCGAAGATGAAAATAAATTGTTGAAAATGTTGGGTGTTGAGTACATATCATGTCATGCATGTCCAAATGATTGTATTCTATATAGAGGAGAATATCCAGAAAAATAGATATGTCCGAAATGTGGGCATGACAGGTATGATAATTTTTAGAAGAGAGGAATAACATGTTTCTCAGTTTATTTATTAACCCTAAAGAAGGTTAAATCACGTCTTGGTTCTCCTTTTAAGATATTGAGGCATATGCCTATAATCCCAAGGATTCAAAGGATCTTTCATTGCAAAGAATTAGCTATGTTGCAGGGATGGCATGCCTCACATAGAAGTGAGTTGGGAGGTATGCGAATCCCAACTAATTCAATAGCTATGAAGCATATAGAAGATACATGGCCCAAAAAATTCAAGGATGAAGTATGAAGTCTATGATTCAGCACAGCCATGGATGGCGTCAACCCATATTCTCTCCAGAACACCAACTATTCTTTTTGGCCTGTAGTAGTGATCAATAACAATATCCCCCCATGGTTTTTCGTGAAGAATGAACATCTTATGTTGGCTCTCATAGTCCCTAGTAGAAGACAAGTGAAGAATATGGATGTCTACTTACAACCACTGGTAGATGAATATAAGGAATTATGGGATGGGATAAATGTATACGATGTATCAAGACCCATCGTAGCAGAGAGGAGTTTTACGTTGTATTTTTACACGACACATGATTATCCAGGCTTAGGAGTTTTCTCTAGTAAATTACATGTTTAATTTATTGATTTTTTTATATACGTAACAATATTATTTCACATATTATTTATTTAATTCATTGTAATTGTTATGATCTTCATGATATTCTTTAATGTGTCATGCATATTAATTGTATACAATAATCTCGCAAGTCTTGTAACAAAAGGGTATTTTGGATGTAAATGTTGTGGACCTTCTCTGAAAGCTAGATGGTCCAAGGACCTACGAAAGCCAGTTTATGATTTCTCAAGCGTATTCCTCCCAGAAGAACACCCTTACAGAAGAGCAACATCCATTTTCAATGGTAAATGAGAGAGAACCCAAAGGCCTCCAACAACGACATTAGCTGAATGGCTTAGAGAATATGAGAGAGAGAAGGAGGAGTTCATAGAAATGTTCAATTCGAATGGAGAGCCTATTTTTGATGATCCAGAATTCTTCGACAACTATGTTGAGAAATTTCCCATTGGGATGAAAAGGAAATCTATATTTTATAATCTCCCATATTGGGAGCATCTTAAGATTACCCACTTATTAGATCCCATGCATATATTTAAAAATGTTTCATCTTCTTTATGGAGGAACATATCATCGAAACAAAGTGACACATTGGTTGTTATGAAAGATCTTATTACTTCAAAAACTAAAAAAAAACATTGGCCAAGATGATTATAAAGTAAAGGATTAGAGGCATGCACTGATCCCTCTAATTCATGGTATTTCAAAGAAGGTGATGTCCCATGGATTTTAAAAAAATATGATACTTCTTTGGCTAAGGAAGTTATAATGGGTGTGCGGGTGACATCTTCATACAGGTCTTCACTACAGCACTACTTCACCATGGATGACCATTTGTTGAGGCTGAAATCGCATGACCATTTGAATCTTCTAAGAGTACGTATAATCTCAAAAACATGATTTTATTATTTTTTATATTAATAAAATTTATCCCATTCAGGGATCAGAAAACATAACTAATTTGTATATTATTGCACGTGTTTATAACTTTGCAGTGTCATTATCCTTTGTTCATGCATGGGTGTGTGAAACATTAATTCCCTCAAGACCTAGGATGTGCCATATCTAAATTATTTGCATTTGTACGTAGGATCACATCAAAGGAGATTCATGTGGCTAGCATTCCACGGTGGCATCAAGAGATAGATGAGATTGTTTGTATGTTTGAGAAGGAACTTCTGACGAGTTTCATGGAATTGCAGGTTCATCCTAGTATATGAAGTTGAATTAGTTGGGGTGGCTTCTTGTCATTGGATGTTCTTCTTAGAGAGGTACATGAAGAAATTGAAAGGTTTTTTTCGACAAAGGGCAAAACCTGAGGGGTCTATAGCAGAGGGGTACATGTCGTATGAGTCTTTCTATTATGCCAATGAGTACATCAAGCATATCGAAAACAGAGAAGGTGCGGTGATTTGGGACGATGAAAGGAATGAAGACAAAAAAGAAGGGGATTTGATCCAAACAAGTGGAAAAAGGCGCTTGATAAAGAGTAAGCGAATTATAATTTTTCAAATTTACACAAAGTAAATATTCATGTTGAACTTCGATATAATGTATATTTTGATCTCTATGTACTATATAAATTCGGTCTAATTTCATTAGCGAATACAGAAATTGAAGCAATCAAAAAATTCGTTCTTTACAATTCTGAAGCGACACAACCGTGGGTCGCATTGTACGAACAAAATAGGATGAAATGGGATAGTGACAGGAAAGAATTCAGAAAATTGAATGGTAGAAGTGTGCCTTATCCCGATCATTTAAAAGAAATTATGCCAAAAATATGCCCCAACAGTTGGGTTGCTGACCAAGTCACAGAGAAATACGGTGCAACTATTCGTTACCCGTGTGCTGATGAGGATGTGCTAAACGTAGGGTTTGGGTGCAGTAACTTGGTAATAATATATTTAATTTATATGTACATTTGAAACTTATTAGTCATATATATTTCATATTTTAACTATTGGGTTATTATAAGACACATGACACTATGATTTTTTTAAATTTTCTATAATATGTGCATTCGTTCCCATCTATGTGGGCATATGGACACCATTTTCGCACAGAAAATGTTGATGCTAGAAACATCACACAAGACTGTGGAGTGGAAGTCGGGTTAGATCAATCTAGTTGATCTAGCCACTGTGATCAAAACCTAGTACGAGGGATGTTAGGTTACATTGGAAAGATACAATAGATCATTGAAGTGGATTTCTCTTCTTTCCAATGGGTTCTTTTTAGGTGCAAGTGGTGGGACACCTTTGATCGGAATAATGTAAAGGAAGATCGTGATAGTAGGCTGATATGTATCAACTCTAGAAATATGTGGGATGAAGCTAAGGAGCCCTATGTTTTCCCCAAACACTGCAACCAGGTGTTTTTTTACCCAGATGTGTTGGATAGGGGTTGATGCTTCGTATTGAGACATCACCTAGATCAAAACATGTTTTTGAGAACACTAGTGTTATCATGCCATGCGAGCTAGAAGATAATGAGGGTGATCATGAGAACTGCGAGTGTTATGGTACATGTGTAATTTGATCATCAATATTTATACTTTTTAAGATGGGGTTTTCAAAACATTATAATATGTATTTTGAATTAATTGGTAATTTGTAGTGTGTTAATGTTGAAATCAATATTTCACTTGATAATTTGCAATTATGTTGATCTCAAAAACAATGTTGTACTGTATAAAGTTCTTTTTTTTGGTATGTAAGATCATAGTAAAATAATTATAATCCTAAAGCACATGAATTTATTTGCATTATTTTCTAAACTTCACTATGTTACAATCATTCATATTATTCTAGATTTATTATTTTACAATTATTTAAAATTTTACAAATTTACAAATTTAAAATTTTTAATAAAATCATTTCACATTAATACAATTAAAATTTTCACATTAATGCAATTAAAATTTTACAAATATTTTACATACAATTACAATTAGAATTACAATTTTACAATTTCACATACTATTACAATTAAAATTACAATTACAATTTTAGAATTTTACATACAATTACAATTACAATTACAAATTTACAATTACAATCATTTCAAAGTAATACAATTAAAATTTTACAAATATTTTACAATATAGAATTAGAATTAGAATTACAATTACAATTTTACAAATTTAAAATTTACAATTACAATTACAATTTTATAATTTTACATACAATTAGAATTACAATTACAATTACGTCAATTTTACATATATACAATTACAATTAAAATTTTACAAATATTTTACATATAACAATTACAATTAATACAAATACTATTACAATTTTAGAAATTTGGATACAATTAGAATTACAAATATTACAATTTTACAATATCATGATCATTTAATATTAAATTAATTAATAAACATCACGATCATGATAACCATCGTACAAACATCATATTTGACTAAAAAACACATTCAAATTTGCTAACATCATCGTGATCATGATCATCTAACAAAACACAAATAGCATTATATAACATCATCACAACACAAACATCAAATATACATCTCATGTGAAATAACTGCTATCACATACACATCTATCTGCAAGCTGCACATTAAATGAACATATCTAACATGACCTAACAATATACACATCATGATGGTCACCAACATGTAAATTAAGTACAACTGCAATATAATATAAAATACATGGACCATATATATATATATATATATAATGTCAAAAATATGCAACTGTAATATAAATGTCATCTATCGGCTAGTGGTACATCATCAATAATAGTACTACTCGAGACCTCCTCAGTCAATGGTGCAGCCTCGACAAGTTGATCATTCGATACATACTGATCATCACATGCCTGCTGATCGGGTACTAGTGCCTCATGTTGATCAAGATCAACTGTCGGCTGCTCATCGTGATGACTCGACATGGTCAATGGTCCAGCCTACTCATGATCATCATGATGATTGGACATGGTCGATGGTCCAACCTGTTGTCCATGATGATTGTTTCTCGATGCTAGTGGAGGTTGCTCATCTGGCGCGATGTGAGGTGAACGATGATCACTCCCCTGATTGTGATCATCAGATGATGCATCGGCATTGCTCGCGGAATGTTGATCACGTGATGTGTCTCAAGCACGCCTATAATGTGCAAGGGTCCTCCTCATCCGCGTAACTAATGTCGTAGCTCCTATGACATGCTGCATCAGAAAGTACATGTCACATGACATGCCTCTCCATATATGTACCAGCCTACCATTGGCCTATATGTCTCTCATAGTAGTGGGCATGACTCCCACCTCAACAATCAATGCACAGAGTTGGTCACCCAACTCCATCCTCAATCTGCTATCAAGCCTACTGTGTCTAGCAAAAGGTGGTACCGATGCACCAGTAGGAGTAGGTCTCTCTGCACCGGCCTCCTGATGATCCTTGGCATCTGGCATATCCTGATCGTCATCAGGATCCACACTTGGATCATGTGGTGGTGCTGGCATGTCCTCACCATAAAAAAACCCAATGTCTACAAAATATATACAAGTACAGAAAAATAATTAGACAATTTCATTACACAATTTAATAAAAACAAGTTAAAGAACATGTTAGAATAAATTTAAGTAAAATAGTAATATTACCTCTATCATCTGGCGGCTCGTCATCTGTGAAGAGGATGTTGGCACACCCTCACCAATCCAAACCAGCATAAGGATAGGGGACCATAATGAAGGGATGCTCGTCAACACTGGCTAGAAACTCTAGTGCATCATGTGATATCCTCACAGAAAACTCAGTCTCGCCCCTCTTGGGAATCATCTGTCCCCACATGTGCATCTATGCCTCCAACATCAGCCTATGAGGCTACTGAAAAAAATTAGGCCTCATCTCTAGAAAACTCTCCAAAAATAAACAAAAAATATTTGAAGAAAAAGGGAATTTGACCCTCCCTTGTCCATGAACATGAGATCTATCTAAGGCTGTACAAAACTGCCGCAAAAAAATGGCAAACCACCTAAGAAGTCATGGCTCTTGTACTAAAGAATCAACATAATATAGAAGTAGGAAACTAATGCATTGCCCGTCACTGGTGTTGTGTGAAATTTTTGAAATCAGAAGTGAGGGGCACCTCACCTCCTGACTACCAAATGCAGCAATACGTAACTGACCTCCGAAGACTTGAAAATCTAAAGGAGATAGTAAATCTGCTCTAATGTATCTCTGGGAGTACACCGACTGACTCCTTGCTATATAGCCAATTGGAACCTCTGGGAACGAGGGAAAATCCACCCCTCTCATTGATAGCCCTGTAATTAAATATATGTCCTCCTCAGTGGGCGTGTACCACTGGTTAGGACCAACCAAGAAAGCCTGTAGGTGGGCATTCCACCTGTGGATAAGATGTCTTAAAAACAAATCATTGACCTTTAGGGAAGTAACCTCCTCATAGAACTTCAAAAGGCCTACCTACCTTAGGAGCCCCTGGGTATCTGTTGTAATACAACAAGTGTACGTATCTCTCTCCCTCTCTCATGCCTCCCACAGGAAAACCATGTTATACTGGTCTGCATGTTGTTGTTGTTGTTCCCCCTGTTCTCTCCTTTCACGTCTCTGAATGATTGACATATTAAATACAATTTTTTTTATTAAATGAAACATGTATTTAGGAATATATATACATAAATTTTTTGGCAAAAAAAAAAAAAACAGTCGGTGTGCCACAAAAGCAGGCATGCACCGGTACTGGTGCACCTTTTTTTGTCGTGCACCAGCGGTGGTGCACTCGAAAATATTAAGCGCACTGGCGGCAATGCGCCTGAAAATTATCAGCGCACCACCCTCCTGGCATTATTCTTAATTCAACGGTGCGGTGGCATAATAGACCGCACCATTGACTATGGACTGTGTCGGGAGGGTGATGCAATGACTAAACTCTATGCCCCTGGGTGAATAGTTTGGTTAGTGCACCGACCTCTTGACATCATTACATAGTCAATGGTGCGGTATTTTACCAGGCCGCACCGTTGACCCTATCGAAATGCGGAATGTTGTGTGCTGAAAAAAATACCCACCTCGGGGCAGATATTTAAGTCAACGCATCGCATTGCCACTATTCCACATGGTCAACAGTACGGCCGTGTAACTGACCGAATCACATTTTTTTAAAAATTTTAAAATAACACGATGCACCTTCCGGTACCGCCCCGAAATCAGGTCTCATGGTGAGACAGTTGAGGAAAGGAGCATAGTTGAGAAATTTTTGAGAAGTATGCCATCAAGGTTTGATGCCATATTTGTAGCCACAGAGGAGACAAAGGATCTCTCACAGTTTTTCATTGAATGAGCTTCATGCATCATTGATGTCTCATGAGCATAGAATGAACAGAGCAACAAACTCATCATTGGATCATGCATTGAAGACACAAGTTTCTTTTGGTCAAGGTAGAGGTCGAGGAAGACCAAACTATAGAGGAAGAGGAAGAAGCCCACACAGAGGTGGAAGAAGCAACCCTTCAAGCACAAGTGGAAGGGGCAGCAATCAAAATCCAATTCAAGGCCCAAGCCAAAATCAGGCACAAGGTCATAGGTATGATAAATCTCAAGTTCAATGTCATTATTGTAAGAAGCATGGTCATTATGCCTATGAATGTAGAAAGAAGCAATATGACATGGTTAGCAAACCAAGTGAAAATTTCATAAAGGAAAATCAAAACCATGATAGCATGTTTTTAGCTTGTAAGGTAGCTGTTAGGATGAATTCTAATCGCAAGTGTACAAAAAAAATCCCAGTTTAGCTGTGCATAAAAAACAACCCTAACTTCAAAGATGGCTGCCAATTTCTTTATATTTGAAGTTGGTTGACCAAGATAAATGCTACAAAATCTAGATCTATGCAGTAAAAGACATTAAGCAATAAATAAAAGCAAGATTTGATCCATGCATCCAACAGACAAGACAAGAATATTTTTAAATAATTTTTTATTTTATTTTTAACATCTGGGAAGGGAACATAGAAAGATGTTACCAGCCCCCCTCAATGGGATGGGTTCTTGTATGTCATCAACACTTCAGATCTAAGATCTCTCTCTCTTGATGGTGTAGAAAACCCAAACAAAAATGTAACTCAAAGGGAGCTTACAAGCAAAAAGGTAGAAAAATATGACAATGATGGAGGATCAAAGTCAGACAAAAAGTATAGATCCAGAGTGATATTTAGGCAACAAAAGGTAGTGAGTGAATGGAAAAAACCTTCTATTTATAAAAAAATATTGAGTTAGTCTAGATATTGGTGCATAATTAAAATATTATTAACCAAATCTAGATCCAAATTTTATGGAATATTTTATTATATTTGTTGGAGAGAAAAAGGATTTGAATTTGGTCAAATCCCTTTATTTATAAGTAATAAATAAATAAATTATTTATTTATTATTTTAAGGATGTGGTTGAGTAATAATTAAATAAATAATGATTTATTAAACTATTTATAAATGATTTAGTCAAATTTAACAAGGAATATTATTTAAATAAGGTTTAAATAATTATTCCTAGAAAATAATAAGATAAATAATGATTTATCTAATTAATTTTCTTGTTTTGGGTTAAATATGACCAGGAAAGGTGACCTAAACCTTTTTTGCGTGCTCTGCAGGTCATTCCTTTGCGCGCGTTGCGTGCTTTAGGGTTATTGGGTGCCTACCTGCATGCCCCAGCGGCTACAGCACTCCTATGCTCAGTCTTGCTGCGCCTGTTCTCTGTTCATGGAGCCCAGCAAGGGCCCTGTGCCCCCCCTCATTCCACCCCCGGAGGTAACTACTTTCAAATATTTGATTGCTACAAGCTAAAAGCAGCCCCCCTCTGCCAATCTGTAGAAATTTGTCAAGAAAATGGATTTTATTCCTACGGTTGCTCTCTCGGAGGAAGAAACTTGCAAAGCTACTTTGAATCTCGCTGAGAGAGGTCTAATAGGCTAGCTTACGGGCCTCTGGAATTCCCCCAAGTTGGTGGAGGATTGGGTTCAAAGAAACTGGACTCCTTTGATCAAAGAGAGTGTTAAAAGCTATTTTGTGGGCAAAGGCTTCTTCGTATTTGTTTTTGAAAGCTCAGAAGACAGAAGTCTTATCTTCAGGAATAGTCCATACTTCATGGGACCGCAAGGAATTTACCTAAAAAAATGGTCTCCTGATTTTGATCCCACTCAGGATGTTCCCTCTGCTGTCCCAGTATGGGTGCGACTTCCCCATTTTCCCCTCCAGTGCTGGAACCAAAAAAATTTGTAGATCATTGGTAACGCTCTAGGAAAATGCATAGACCAAGCTGCAAGAAAAGACCAGTACTCATGCACTCGCATTTGTGTTGAAGTGGATCTAGAAGAGGGGCTGCCGGAGGCAATCAAGATCACTGTTGCTGGGTGGACGCACGTCCAAGGACTGGATTACGAACAGCTCCCTTTCAAATGTAGACACTGCCATGGTCATGGTCACTTTGCAAAGCATTGAAAGAAAAAGGCCGAGGAGTAGCTTGACAAAAAAAATGAGGAACAATGGACTCTAGTCCAAAAATCTATCCATCAAAAAAAATGCACTGGCAAAGGCAGCATAATCAGAGCTCCAAGCAGCTCCAAGCCCAATCAAGAAAAGGAAGCAACCCCGAACGGTTCGGAAAACGTCCAGACCAATCCTGCAAACTCAGCCTAGGAAAACCTGGAACAGATAGAAATCCCTTCTCCCAACAAAGACGGAGGGGAAGCAATACAGGTTGATGCCTCCCAAGGCAGCCCCTCCAACCCCTCATAGACAGAAGTAGCGAAGAAAAAGCCAGGAGAACTCTCAGGCTCATCAGAGGACAAAACATTCGAGCGTCCTTCAAAAAGATCAGGTAGGAAATCCCGCAATGAAGTAAGAGAAGAGGAGGCTGAAAGACTCAAAATACAAGGAAGCCAGTCTACCATAGAAATTTCCATTGGAATAAATACCAGACCAAGGCCTTCTAAGGGAGGCTATTTCCCCCTCTCAAGTAAATAATGAAGCTCGTCTCTTGGAACTGTAGAGGACTGGGGAACTCCTCTAAAGCTGAAGTAGTTAAGGATCTCCTGAAAATAGAGCCCTCAGACATTCTCATGCTCCAAGAGATGAATATAGAAGGGTGAGCTCTTCTAGACATCAGCAATACAAAATGGAGGAAAAGTGCAGGCAAAGCAGTAAGCTCAAGGGGCTCTTCTGGAGGGCTGGAAACTCTCTGGACAGAAGATTTATTCCAGCTTAATAAATTCCATGAAACCCAACACTGGATCTTCATGGAGCTGACACACTGCGTAAGTAAGTTGACCATCTCCCTCTTTAATCTTTATGTTCCCGTCATTTACTCTCAAAAACGAGAATGCTGGAATTCTCTCACAGCATTTCTAGAGCAGCATTCCCCCATCAATATTATCATTGGAGGGGACCTTAACATAGTGCTGAAAGAAAAATAGAAGAGGGGAGGATCCAGCAGCAGAGATCCTATGCTGGCCTCTTTGGAAGAGCTCTCACAGCTTTGGGATCTCCTAGATTTCAATCTGGTTCGTGGTCTTTTCACTTGGTCCAATAACAGAACAGGGCAGGACCACATTTCTGCCCACCTGGACCGTTTTCTGGTTCAAAGATCCCTTATGATGAACAAAAAGATAATCATTACTAAAATTCTCCCCAAGCTGACCTGTGACCACAAGCCAGTACAGCTACTACTAGAAGATGAAGAAGACATGGGCCCTCTTCCATTCTGATTTAGCCCCTTATGGATCGAGAGAGAAGGCTTCTTGGATATAGTAAAAGATGCTTGGGCCAAATCATTTTCAGGGTCCCCAAGTTATGTTTTGGAGCAAAAGCTTAAAGCCACTAAACAAGCTCTGAAGGATTGGATAAGGAAACCAGTCCCTACTCCAACCAGCCAACGAAAAGAAGTAGTGCAGACTTTGTAGACCCTGCAAGCAGACATGGAAAGCAATGAGATCACAGCAGACTTGTTGGATAAAGAAATAAAGGCCCAAATCTCAACATATCAATCCTTCCGAATGGAAGAAGAATATTGGAGGATCAAATACAGAAGTCTGTGGCTAAAGGCAGGGGATCGTAAAACCTCCTTCTTCCACAGGCAGTATAGAGCACTTCTGTCCAGAAATCATATCTCAGAAATTAAAACAGCTGAGGGTCAAGTCAGCAAAGGCTTCATTCAAGTCAAAGCTGCTACAGAAATCCATTTCAGGGATTTATATAGCGAGGGTCCCCATGACAGCGAGGAGGAAACTGCTGATTTCCTCTCTAATATCCCTCTTCTCATCAGATCTGAAGACAACGTTGCTCTCTCCAGTGACATAACTGAGGAGGAAATCATTAAAATTATTTGGTCCATGGAATCAGATAAGGCCCCGGGGCCAGACAGATTTTCAATACATTTCTATAAATCTTGCTGGAACATCATAAAAAAATATATCCTAAAAATGATAAGGGGATTCATGAAAAAAGCTAAGATTGGTGGAGGAACTAACTCCACTTACCTAGCCTTGATTCCCAAAGAATCCAATCCTGAAACATTTGCAAGATTCAGGCCCATATCGCTTTGTAATTCATCTTACAAAATTCTGGCCAAACGTTTAGCAAACAGAATCAAGCCATTGCTTAAAATACTGATCTCCAGCCCTCAAGGTGGTTTCATGGAAGGCAGGCATATTCTCGACAATGTCATTCAAGTTCAGGAGACAATCCATTCAAGCAAACAGTGGAAAGAGAAAGGTATGTTGATAAAACTCGATATGGTGAACACTTTCGACAGAGTAAATCGCTCTTTCCTCACCAAAGTTCTTCTCTCCTTTGGTTTCTCTCCACACTTTTTTCATCTTATAAAAGCCTGCATAGATAACCCATGGATCGCCCCCTTAGTCAATGGTCGCCCTTCCAACTTTTTTCAAGCTCGTAGAGGCATCAGGCAGGGATGCCCCCTCTCTCCTTTTTTGTACATCTTAATGGTTGACTCCCTCAGTCGAAAACTCACTGCTGAAAGAAATGTTGGTTCCCTTCCAGGTCTCAAACCTTCCACAGGTGCAGATCCTCTGAACCACGCGCTCTTTGCAGACGATTCTCTTCTCCTTGGAGGAGCATCCATCAAAACAGCCAAAGCATTTGACACTATCCTCAAAAGCTATTGCAGAGTATCAGGAGCACTAGTCAACGAGAGCAAGAGTGAGGTCTACAATTGGAATACGGATCATCATGATCTAATAAGCATTTCGAACCTCCTTGGGTTCAGAGGTCATGCTCAATGGGAGTGGATCAAATATCTTTGACTTCCCATTACAAACGGACTCAACAAGAGGTCGCTTTGGAATGACATAATCTGCAAAATCAAATCAAAAATCGCAGCCTGGGGAGGTTTATAGTTAACAAAAGGAGGCAAAGACATATTAATCAAGTCTCTGTTATCCGTGCTCCCAATCTATCAAGAAGCATTCCTTTTAGCACCAAGAAATGTGGTGGATCAGATATCTAAACTCTTAAGAGATTTTTTATGGCAGGGTGGGAAAGGAAACGAAAAGAAAATGCGCTTAGAAAATTGGGATCTGGTTAAAAAACCGATTGTTGAGGGTGGTCTTCAAATTCGCGACCCCTATCTCGTTAATCTTGCGTTGGGAGGCAAGCTGCTATGGAAGTTGGTCCACAATCCCTGCCATCCCATCAGCTCCACTCTGCTATCTAAATACACGCATAATTCGTCCTTCAGAAACCTGCAATTCGACATCCCTGTTAACTGCTCGCAGGTTTGGAGCTTCTGCTGTAAAAGTAGTAGCTTCTTCAAAAATTTTCTTTATAGAATCTCGGGCAATGGCAAACGCACCAAGTTGTGGTATGATCGAATCATGGGGAGTGACCCCTTGGCGGAGAACGAGGAAATAGCTGATCTCAGAGACTGGCTGATTCGTGCAGGCATTAACAGTTTACACGATATCTCTGTTTGGGATCACTGTGGAGACTGGGCCAGATGGGACTTCCATGGTGTCCCTATTCGGTTAATGGCTCAAAAAAATCAGCTTATTGAATTGTTGGAGGATTCTACCCCAGAAAATTGATACAAGCAAGACAGTTGGGGCTGGGGTAAGTCAAGCATTTATAGTACAACAGCAGGCTACAATGCTCTTCAGGCTTCAAGGAACAGCAGTCACTCTCCAGCCTTTTGGAAACAAGTCTGGGAAAATCTTGCTCTCCCAAAAGTGAATTTCTTCTTTTGGACCCTGGTCCATAAGAAACTACTCACAGGAGACAATCTAATGAAGAGGAACATTGCAGGGCCTCATAGGTGCGTGTTATGTAGAAGCAAACTCGAAACTGCCCAGCACTTATTCTTGGATTGCATATTTGGTAAAGATGTGTGGGGTCTTACCCTACAGGATCTTTGGATCCCTTCCTTTCCTCAGAGTTCTGTTTCTGATCTGTTCGCCTCTTGGAGTCATCTCTACCCCCACAACATCCCCAACAAATCCTTTTGGCACAAAGTCTGGACAGCCATTCCCAAATATGTTTGCTGGAAGCTCTGTTTGGCCCACAATGACCAGATTTTTAATAGCTTGCATCATTCCCCTTTTCAGGTAGCCGCTAAAGCCAAAGCCTTCCTCTTGGAAGCAGCCCAACAACAATATTTTAAAGAAGACTCATTGCTCTTGCCCGAAGAAAGGAGGTGGCTTTGCACCCTTGAACGTTCTCCTCAAAAGTATCTTATCACACCTCAAACAGCAAATCCGGAATGGCGTAAAAGAGACTCTAAGGAATTTTTCCTAAACTAGTGGAGGGCTAAAAATCTATCCATTATTTTCTTCGATGGGGCCTCCAAAGGAAACCCCGGGATCGCTGGTGCAGGTGGGGTCATTTATTCTTCGTATGGGTCCTCAAGAGACTGCTTTTGTTGGGGTTTAGGCCAGAAAACCAACAATCAAGCAGAGATATTTGGTCTTCTCAAAGCTTGCCACATAGCAAGAGACAAGGGTGTCAAAGACCTCCAAGTTTTCGGAGATTCTGAGATCCTTATAAAAAAATTAAACACTGAGGAACTCTTCAGCAATGCCAGTCTCAACAAAATTCTGGGAAGATTGAAAAGAGTCCTACAAGACTTTACCTCCTACAAGTTCTATCATATTCTCAGAAACCTGAATAGTGAAGCAGATCAGATGGCGAACAAAGGATGCTATCTCATGAAAGGACAGCTTATCATAAACAATGAAAGTTCCTTCCAAATTCCTTGAAATTGATGTAACACATAAGTAGAATTAGATGGAATTTTTCATTACAATTGGGGCTGCCTCGGCAAAGACCCCCCTCTCTTTCTTAAATTAATAAAACTTATACCCCATTGCAGTTAAAAAAAAAAATGACCAGGAATATTAATTAAACTGCTCTTTAACTAATTATTCCTTGAGGAAAATCAAACAAATATGGATTTATTCAATATTTCCTCATGGGGTTTCCTGTTTAGACCATAAAAAACTTAATAAATTAAGGATTACTAAGTTATTTTTCATAGTGAAAGCAATTTTACTTAGGATAAAATTGGTCTTACATGGTGTACTTTGGTCCATCTAATAGTAACAAGTTAGATGACCAAAAATTGGTATCATAGATTGCCCCCAGCGTGCGAGCGTTAGGAGCTAATCATATGACCGAAGTATGTTGTAAGAACTCAATCACTAGACACCGAAGAGGAAGTCAAAGAGAGAGAAATATAAGGTAGACAAAAGCGCTAGAGGACAAGACCCTGAGGAGGCGATACTTATAGGTGCGAAAAGTCTCTTTTGTGAGTGATCACCTGTACTACAGGAGGGGGAGGAGGCATACCTATGCCTACCAAGACGAAGTACAAAGAATAATTCATCTAGTAAACAAGGGACTGAACTATATATTACATGTTGGCATGAACATGAGCCAAATAAAAACATCATAATGGATCCCACATACATACTGTGCCTAGGATAACAACCAGGACTTATACAATAATATCTGAGTACATGAGATATAAGTACAACCAAAGAGGCCCTGTAAACAGGAGAAGGCTCTGAAAATATAAATGATACATGCAAACTAAAGAGGCGTTGCCCGCGGCTAAGGCCAGAACCATCAAATCTATGGAGCTGCATCGAAGACTATAATGAATAGGTCAACTGGGCATGTGGGGGCCTACTTGAAGGGCCACCCCCTCATGAGGTCTGAAACATCTCACACACACCCAGGAATCACTGGTACAATTTGTTGCATCACTGAAACATCAATTATATGGATCTCGATCATGCCATAAGAAGTTGTAACTGAGAAAAAATCAAGTCAAAGGGTAATAAGGAGTCCCTTTGCCTGATCCGAGGCACCGAACAAGAGTGGAAGCTGGAACCAAGGTACACCGCCCTCTAGACCTGTCTTTTGGAATGAATGAGATAATGTCGATAGAAGAAGGTCTGCCATAGGTGAGGCAATAAGGGATCCTCAACTCAGGTACAAGAGATAATAGTAGAGCGACAGACTGACAGACACCAAGGATGATGATGGAAGGGGGGGTACTGAGTAGTAGACTGACGACTTCCCTTGTTAGAGCATGAAGGGCATCGATGAACTGGAAACAATTGACACAATATCAAAGGGGATAGGGGACAGTAAGATTGAAGGCCATAATGTGCAATGTGAGAGAGGAACCAAGAAATGAAGGATGAAGGACTATAGCGGGATACGAAGGGACTCGGGATATACTCCATGGGTGCGATGATGACTCAACTTAGATGCTCTAAACAAGGGCGACTCGATGATGCTGCCACATAGAAAAGGTCCAGTGGGGACCATAAATACATGAGTACAATATGGTTACTCACAACGAAAATCAACACGAGCATGGACAAGTATGAAGGAAAAGTGGTGCCCCAAGTACAAGTGTTGCAAGTGAAGAAATTCGATTTGGAGGAGTGGTGAAGTGATCCTTCTTGGACATAATGTGTCCAAGTGAAGTATCAAATCACAAAAAGCTAAAGGATACCCATTTGAGAACTCGGTGAGATTTTTCCAATGGTATGGAATGTTTGTGAAACTGCGCTATGGTTTGGCCGCAACGGGCGAAAGGAAAATTTGAGGTTTCTTTTAATAAGGCATTTTCCTTGCAAATTCACTCATTTGCAAGTGTAGTTGTGGTGAATGTAGAGAGGAGAGAAGGCCCTAAATCTTGTGGTGATTGTAGCGGACAAATCGACCATTGCAATCGAGATTTGTCAGTTGTAGGTAAGAGGCCTAACTCTAATATTTCAGTTAAGGGGATCAAAATTTCAGTTTAGGCACCCAGAGCTCATGGATAGGCTAGGTCGCACTTTTTGGGGTCTGTTCTGCGACCTAGGTAGCAGGTAATGGGTAGAAAACTATGACCTATCCCAAGAAATGACATGAAAAGTATGAGTTTTCAGAGAAAGGGTGTTTCAGTGCTGTGTTTGGCTAAGAGCTGGGATTTTTATGGTTGAGGGCATAGGTTCCCCCAAGCATTTTATGGTCATGCCAAAATGTATTTAGAAAAGGGGAATATAAACACATTTTTATGATGTGGTGCGCCATTTTTTTTCGTTATGGTTATGTAGTTCAAGAAAGGGAATGGAGGATTACCAATCTCTTTTGGTACTGCATATATGAAGCAAATGGACTAAGTTTCTGGGTTGGCACACATGGTGTCACTATTCCAACTAGTGGATTTAGAGATAATGAATTGGTGCTCTCCTAGAAAACCTACAGGTTGGTCAACAAGAATATCTAGGGGACTGAGTTTCTGATTTAAGATGAAGGAATGACGAGGGGTATCACCCCTAGAGTGATTTGAAGTGATATGGGACTCTAGAGGTTCTTCTAAATAGGGAAGAATGATGGTACTAGATTCGACATGACCAGATGCACTAGGAGAGTTGTGGAGAAATGCTTCTCCTGGCCTCTCAAATATGGGTGCCCCTTTACCCAAACATTAGGTGTCAATGTAATGGCTATAAGGTGTATGTGGTTCAACTACATGGGTTCGACGTAAGGGGGGATAGATAAAGTCAGGGGTGGTGATTACTTCCATAATGTCATCATCGTAATAGAAGATGGGGTGAATGGTGGAAGAAAAAACACCTAACACAGTGAAGCTACCTGACTCATCATCATCAGAAGTGATGTTCACATGCACATCATGACGAAGGGTGACAGAAGAACAAGTAGATGAAGGATCCACTGATGTTGAGCCCAAGGTGATCGTTGAAGGGAGGTCAGGAGAAATAGAAAGGGAAGTCTCAGGGGGATCTTCCACCGTGGATCTCATAGATGACGACAGGTAGTGGTCAATGGCTGAAGACTCTGTCATTTCGAAATCTAGAGGGGGAATGTCAATAGGAGTGGATGTGTCCTCTAGTTCTGCTGAATAAAAATGTGCAAATAAGGGAGCGGTGGACTCGTTGCGCTTTACTTTGAATTGGTGAACTGCTGCTAGAAAGGTGCGGAAGTCCTTGAGGCGGGGACAGAGGTGGGGATAATGGCCATGGAGATCACACAAAGCATTGGGGTGGTTAGTGTGAATAGTCTTGAGGTTCTTTACTGCATTCGAGGAAGGAACAGAGATTTCCAGGACAGTAGACTGAGGGAACGTGACATTAACCATGGGCTTGAGACAAGGAATTTCAGGGCAATTATGGGTGGCATGACTGACAACATCACATAAAGCACACAGAGGTGTACGCTTTGGAGACTGAGGAGGAGCATGGTTTTTCAGGGCAGACTTGTCTTTAGGTGCTTTCTTGCGAGCTTTTCCACCTTCACCCGAAGCTCTTGCAACAAGAGGAGGTTCCTATTAAGGTGGCTGAGGCACGGTAGCAGAGGGAGGGGTCATGGGGACTGATTGAACCTGGGTCAAAGCAAGATAAGGTTTGGGTTGATCAGGCGGGATAGCAGCTGGGGGATCAATGTACCAGACTGGGATCCCTAGGGTCAATCTAGGAAGGGATAAGGTAGCCATAACAGGTACTAAAAATACTCCAGGAGGGGGAGCTAAGAACAGTATCTAACCAGAGGGGTAATGGCCAGGCAGGACAGCTTCGAAATGGTTAAGGCGAGGAGGAACGGTTTCGGGAGGGTAGAGAGGCTCATGGATACCAGTCTTAGATTAGGGGCCTTGAGGAGGGGGTCTTGAAGGCTAGGTTGAAGTGCTAGGAGAAGGTTGCAGAGGGCAAGGCTGCTAACTAGTCGAAGCGGGCCGCTTGAGGGAAACCAAAGATGATTGCATCATGAAAACGTTCGATGAGATGGGATCAGAGATAGGAGGAGAAATACTTGGGAAAGAACCAAGAAAAGAGGAGTATTTTTAGACTTCAGGTGAGACATTGGTCAAAGGTTCGATGGTTTGCTTATTGGCCACCGAAGAGATGATGGACTCAGGGGAGGTCTGAGACTTCGGTTCGTAATATGTCAGCTGGTCGATGGTGAAAATATTTCCATTATGAGGAAATGAAATATTACAGTGAACTGCAGATGGTACAATAGACATCGCATAAGTGTAGCTACAACCCAATAGAATCTTGTAATCTAAGGGGGCATCAATGACTTCTACGTAAATGCAAATAGTCTTTCCCATAAGAGTAATAGGACAACTGTGGAACAAGCCAATGGGATGGGAAGAGTGGCCATTCCAAACTTAGAGGGTGATAGTGGAAGGGGCAAACTCAGAGGATCTGAGTTGCTTCCAAATCGAAGCGGACATCACATAGGTGGATGCCGCCTCATCAATGATACAACGAGAGACGTTGGCATTCCGGATCTTGACGGGGATTTAGAAGGCGACGGAAGCAGGAAGGGGAGGATGTTCTGACCAGTCAACATCGAAGATGATCAAATAATCATCTGAAGGATCCATAGTGCCCATGGCAGTTAGTAGAGATTTTTGTTGTGAAGGGCACAACTAGAGGAGTTCCTGCATTGAGATGGCAATAAGAGATTGCACCAAATCATCTACTATACTATATGAATGGGCAGCTTTTCCAGAAACAACATTTCGGTGTAATGGTCCCTTAGGGATAATGGTATGAACCTCTACCTTAGGCTGAGGGATCTATAAAGGACCATTGGTTGTCAAAAGAGGCTCTGTGGAACCTGAAGAAGGGGGCTCGGGGGCAGACGTAGCGGGAGGCTTGTTGTACCAACGGGACCAAGTATGAAGGTTGAGATCAATGGTAATGGGTTGGTCAACATTCATTATGAGAATCTGGTAATCAGAGGTACCAGATGGAGGAGGCCGAGTGGCCACCTGACCTTCAGGTGGTTGGGTAGCCACGAATCATTACTGAGGGAAAGGATTGGTAAACATAGTTGGCTAGATAGGTGCAACATTGGGAGGAACCAAAGGGGAGGCTTGTTGTTTGCATGATGTTTCTTGAGTCTCCCACATCTGATGCATTTGAGGTAAAAGAGTACAATCGTGGATGTGATGACCATAAACACCACAAAAAGAACAAGGCTTGTTCATCCGAACAGGCCTGTCCTACTTGGGCCGAATGCCCTGTTGCTGGTTAGCAGTGTTAGGTGCATTCCTTTGAGTATTAGCTCCTAGATTACTGAGGGTAGTTTGATTGTGGGTGCCTTTCCTCTTCTTTTTGGAAGTAGGAGGATTAGTCGCACCCTGTTGTGCATACACCTGCCCCTGGGGGGGTGGTGACTGCAGTTTCGGGGGTTTAGAAGGCAAGGGAGGTAGGGGTGCTAATGCTGGAGGAGCTGAAGCACTAGGCTATGGATATGGATAATAAGGAGGTCGGGCAACATTGTGGTAAACTGGTTGGGCAAAAGGAGGAGGCATGCCATATCCTGGATAATTGCTACCAGGAGGGGGAAAAGTGCTTGAGGAGTTGGCCCCTCCCTAAGGGAAACTATAACCCATGGGAGGAAGAATGTATGGATGTGAAAGGGCTCCAACAATACCATCAGCAACATGGGATACCCCCAGTGTGTTGGCACCACTAGGTCTAGGGAGATCAAGTAAGACGGTATAAACATAACCAGACTGTGCGTAGATCAGGTCATATTTTAACGCAATCTAGATAACAAATTCCTCTATCTGAGGGAAATGAGATGTGGCATCTTTGCCAATAGCAAGAAAAAGAGATCTAAGGAACTAGTCCATTTAGACATGGTCTTCGAAAGTAGGGGCTCGACATAGGCTCTTTCTTGTCCGCCATTACTGGACATGATCGGATAGGCAGGTCGCAGACGATTGAAAGAAAGAGGTCAAAAGTTCAGTACCAGTGTCATAATGAAGGGGAAGCTGGAAGTAAGACAGAAAAGCCCAGGCAAGGGTAAAAAAAGTAGTATGAGAGGAGGAGGCCTAGTCAACATACCACTTAGAATCTTCTCTGGTAAGTGTACGTTGGAACAACCAAAGACGGACAGAGTTATCGGTGATGGAGTTAGACGAATACCACATGTGGAAAGATCGAACATGGTTGGTAGGATCTTCTCCAGAAAGACCTTCAAACTTGAGGATGTCGGAAGGGAGCTTGGTTGGCATAGCAGGCCAACTAGGGTCATGGTGTATGGGGTCACTGATCAACTCGTTAAAATAGGGAAGATTGAGGCCTACCATATAAGAGAGCAAGGGAGCAGGCAAGATAGTTCCTGTTGGGGTCCCACTAGTAGTATTCCTAGCATTAGGGTTGTGGCTACCACTAGCATTAGGCCCTGAACTAGACATGGTGAAGGTGACAGGGGGAGAATCGGGGATGGAACCAGAAGGGGAACCCAATGAACCAGAAGTTGAATCAGAATGGGGACTTGGTGGAGGACTAACTCAAATCCTACGCCGAGGAGTAAGTCTTCCTAACGGAAACTAAGGATGAAGGCCAAGAATTCTCCAGGATAAATGCCTTGGGGTGTAATGATAGAAGAAAAAACACGGATCATAAAAGGAAGAGAGACCAACGAGGGCAAGGAGGTGCATGATCAAATGATTACAATGTTGAAACAAGGGCAGGGAGGTGGAGGATAAATTGATTACAATGTTATATTCTTTGCCTGGCGATGTTAACTAGGCGCTCTCCACTTAGGGTGTGTGTGTTAAGTGTGTTAATTTTAATTTTTAAACCCAGAAGTTTGTAGAGAAAAAGGAAAAATTTTGTTGTATAATTGTAAATAAATCTGCAAATAATAGTAAAGTAAGATGAATATAACATAAAATAAACAGCTAAAGATGCATCAATTTAATCCCAAGGAGGCGGGCTTCCCAACAACTAGGCTAAGGGTGGGCATAAGTCTAGTCAAAACAGACCAAAATAGGCAATGGATATGAAGTTGGGAGAGATAATGATCTAAAGGTTAGATTTGCTAGAAATATGTGCAGAAAACAGCAAAACACCAAAGGGAAAAGTGTTGAAAATGAGGTGGCGAAAGGCTACAACCTGAAGGGAAATGGAGGGGACCCTAGAGGAGGACCAAACAAGACTGAAAAGAGGTGTTTCGGATGGCTGAATAACCAATCTCAAAAAGGATCTGAAGGTATAGGATTAGATCTGAAAAATGGCTGAACACATTGAAATCTCAGACGACTTGCTTCAGCTAAACTCCTCCTAGAAAGGTAGAAGCAGACTAAAGCCCTAGGGGTCTAGGTTCCTACTTCGATGAGTAAAATAGAGAAATTACAGGTCCAAAATGGGTGGAGAAGGATAACCCTGAATAGTAGCCTAGACAAACCCATCAAAATCTCAGAAAAATTTCCCACAAAAAGTACAGGTCGCAGTTTCTGACCTATTTTCTACAGAGGTCACAGGTTGGAGGCTGCTTTCTACATCCTAGAGGTTCAGGTCACAGGTTTTCGTTGAAAAAGTGTGACCTACACTTCCGGCAATCTTGGAAGCAAGTTTTAGAAAAAATGTGTCGTCTTAGCTGTGGCTGACACCTATCACCTGCGCAATAGGTCTGAAAACACACGGAAGTTAGAATTTTTATTGTTTTAGGGTTTTATAGGTTAAAAAAAACATCAAGAAAAGAAAAACAAGAAGATGAAGAAAAATCCTAGGGTTTGAAGCAGCTGGTCATGCGGGGATATGAAAAAAGACAGAGGTCATAATCTTAAACCCTTGTGGAGTTGCCAGTTGTTAGGATGAATTCTAATCGCAAGTGTACGAAAAAAATTCTCACTTTAGCTGTGCATAACAAACAACCCTAACATGAAAGATGGTTGCCAATTTATTTAGATATACAGTTAGTTGACCAAGATAAATGCTACAAAATCCAAATCTATGTAGTAAAAGACATTAAGCAGTAAATAAAAGCAAGAGTTGCTCCATGCATCCAACAGACAAGACAAGAATATTTTTAAAGAACTTTTTGTATTTTTGACACATGGGAAGGGAACATAGAAATATGTTACCAGTTCCCCTCAATGAGATGGGTTCTCGTATGTACTCAGCACTTCATATCTAAGATCCCTCTCTCTTGATGGTGTAGAAAACCCAGACAAAAATGGAACTCAAAGGGAGCTCACAAGAAAAAAGATTAAAAAATATGACAATGATGGAGGATCAAATTCAGACCAAAATTATAGATCCAGAGTGATCTTTAGGCAAAAAAAGGTAGTGAGTGAATGGAAAAACCCTTCTATTTATAATAAAATATTGAGTTAGCCTAGATATTGGTGCATAATTAAAATATTATTAACCAAATCTAGACCCAGCTTTTATGGAATATTTTATTTATTTGTTGGAGGGAAAAAGGATTTGAATTTGGTCAAATCCCTTTATTTGTAAATAATAAATAAATAAATGATTTATTTATTATTTGAAAGATGTGGTTGATTAATAATTTTTTTTTTGTCAATTTGGTAGTGCCTCGCTATTTTCTATTTATAATTTGAAAGCAGGTTACAAAATATAAAATTCAGTCTGTGGCCTCAACCTGCCCATAGGAAACTAGGTATGTTGGCCACCATAGAGCGTTAAACGCCAACCAAAATTGAAACAGTTTCATTCGACCATGTACTTCATTAACTAACTGACTATTTACTCGATTATCTACAAGTCTATGGATTAAGATATGTCCTTGCAAAAAATGAAAATGCATCTGATAAACATGAGTAAACTCTAAAACTGCTATCCATCAGAGGAGTCAATTGGTTCTGGACCTTTAGCTGTGGATCCAGGCATATCCACTTGTTGCAGCTATTGGATTTGTTGCTCAATTCTGCCGACATGATCATCAATTCTACAGATACAATTTGTAGCTTGATACTGAGTGATTTTGATGTGATTCAACTGATTATCAATATCCTATAACAAATCCACTACTCGTGGTTCAGTATTCTCTTGATGAGGGGGAAAACTCTGCATAGCTTTAGCCAAGAGGCATTTTACAATCCAGCAAGTATGAACTGTTTGATGAAATAGTGATAAACAGTCGTGGGTATTGCCAGGATCTATGATGAAATCCATGATTTCTGCCTCAACAGCATTATCTTCTTCATCAGTTTGAATTTCCCGTTCCCATCCTCGAATTTCCTGTCGGACAGCGGAAGAATTACCAATAACATAATTTTCAGAGAGGTTTTGTAAAACCTCTTGTCGCATCTTCCTTCCTTGTTTCCTGAGGCTAAATTCAGGCTAAACCTGCTTCTATTTTCCTTTATCAGGATTAAAGGCTGTGGGGTTACGAGTCTGTCTCTTAACCATGATGAATACTTGCCTAAGAATGAATAGAGACAAGAAATAACAAACCATTCAATTTTGGACGCCATCAGAAAAATTACTAGATGGGTGTAGCAGAGTTCTGGTGAGCGCAGAAGACATATGACTTCCTTGAAGAGGAGTTAATTGAAAACAATGAGCCCAATCCCTGAGACAGATAGAACAGAAATAAACAGAGAACCCGATACCACAGCAAATATACAAGGATATGCAGACACGATGATTCAACAATACAATTGTATCCACAGAGAACTGGACATACAAATCTGTCCACCCACTACCACTGACAACAGGAAAGAAAAAAATGTACCAGAGATACGTTTGAGCATCATAATTAATTGTAAAACAAAGAATCCTACAACCCCAACTGCACCCATGCAGAATAGAAACCATAATTCCAACCCACACAACGCCCAGATAAACAGAGAACTGTAAAACCCACCAAACCCAACAGCTTCCATACACACTACCACTGATAACAGCAAAGAAAAAGACGTACTAGAGATACGTTTGAGCATCATAAGTAACTTTAAAATGAAGAATATTACAACCCCAACTGCGCTCATGCAGCATAGAAACCATAATTCCAACCCACACAATGCCTAGATAAATAGAGAACTACAAAACCCACCAAACCCAATAGCTTCCATACAAAATAGAAATTTCAATTTCAACCCACTCGACAACAGAGTTCCGAACTTGGGATGCCCTGGCCAGAACCAGTACCAGAACAGAAGAATTGCAGGAAAGGTGACAAGGGTCATGGAAATAGGGGTCTACGTGGATTAAAAGGAGAACGACAAACCCATAATCTCCTGGCTTGAACCAAGTAAACGAATCTTTCCCCGAGCAATATATAGCCCAGAATATATCAACGAGCATAGAAAGAAGAATGATGAATACATACCCCAACAAAGAAGCTTGTCTGATGCAGGGTATGGCTTTCGTCGTCCTCTTATGCTTCCTTAAAGTTTCCACTACAAATGAACAATGCATGGCATAATGAAGTTGCCAATTCAAATAGCCTGCCGTCGCCAGAACATTCCCTTGCCGGCCTGACATCACAGGATGTCTACCCATAAACCGCATTAATCTCGTATCTGCTACATGCTGCCATGAGCGCAGTGAATACTGCCTCATCATGGTTAATAAAGACCGGAATGACGGAGACCACCCACCTGGAAATCAAGGTCTAATGACGCCCTCGAACGATGCGCACCCCGATCGGGGGATCGTGGC